>OX411306.1:219488612-219893888 GCA_948150685.1 Rhaphigaster nebulosa | reverse complement strand
GGCACCATGTGCCAATTTATATGTTTTTTTACTTTTTTATAAGTATTTGGGTTTGAGAAAAATATTTAGTGAATTAATTACAAGATATTCAATCTAAGATTAGCGCTGTATACGTTGAGGCCCTGGCACAGAGAATGGAAAAATGCGCAATTATCTGTTAAGTGCTGTACATGAGGTATATACGGTTCTTAAAAAAATTGGGTTTTTAATCAATGAAATAAGCAGATAAAAATGTGAATTCCTATATTTAATTAATTTTTAACTTTAAAATTTAATACTTTTTTTAAAATAATCATTGATTTCGAAAGAATGAAAAAAAAACTTTTTTATTATGAAATAAGCATTTCTACAAATAGAATAGCTGAATATAATGATTATAAAATATTAATACGTATAAAAAAGTTTAAATAATAAGTAAAGTCCTTTGGTTTTCCTGTCATAGCTACAGTATCTTAAGAAAACGATAATTACTAGGTCTGAAATTACTAATATAAAGATTGAGATTTTACAGAGTGCATATGGAAAGAAAACAGTCGGATGAAAAATACAGGGGTAGGGAAGGCATTTGAAGTTGAACTTCCGAGAGCCATAGGAGCTATGGCCACTGCACAAAGAGTGGAGCACTCAGTGCAGTCCCAGCAGTCAAAGTATTAATGTTTACTGCTAATATAAGAATGCATGTATCAAATTTTACAATGATATGTCAATGGGATAATGCCAACAAAAAAAACTTGGTAGAAGCTCATCCACTAATTAATAGCTCATGAATAATGTATATACATTCTTAACTTAAAAATGTAATTGGTAGCTGAGTAAATTTAGTTGTGCAAAATATGATGTTTACAGTATAGTAATGTTGTTTGTCTGATTGTCTAGTAACCCCCCTGAGAAAAGAGTCAAAAGTTAAATAAAACAAATATATATATAAAAAAGTGAAAATAAGTTAATTTATTTATTTTCCCAAAAACGTAACTTTACAATATATTGTAACGTTCCGTTTTTGGGGAAATAAATAAATTAAACTTATTTTCACTTTTTATATATTTATATTTGTTTTATATAACTTTGACTCTATTTCTCAGGGGGGTTGCTAGACAATCAGACACAGACACACAGAACTATTACTATTACAAACATACGAATAACGTGAAGCGTCAATATATCTTAAATTATACACTTTCTTCTTGTAGAATGATGACGGTGGTTTACGGGATATAATTAAAATGTGTTACCAAATGATGTGGATCTTGTGGATGAAGTATCACGGGAACTCTTAAGATGTATACCCCGGTCTCTGGTCCTAACAACAATAATAGCTACTTTTCCTTTGTTGTCCGTTACACCACTCTGAACTGCCATTTTGATTATCTAATACAAATGGACCATTTATGATTTTCTGAAGTTCTCATTTGATGAAAATCTCTTCTACTTCTTTTTGATTTTCTTAGATTAGATTTATTGTTGAAGTATTGACAAATTGATCATCTTCACCCACTCGATCATTATGGCAGTGGTTCTGTTGATGTCCAAAATAGAGCCGCCATGTTTTTAAATGAGAGCTTATATTTTGGTTCCATTTATGATGATAAACACACTTTTCATTATAATTTATGATGGTTGCAGTCAGGATAAATAAATGTTGTATTATTTTCCTGAGAATCCCTATTTCCAAATATTAAATCTAATTTAAGATATCTAAAAACAATTTATTACTACTTACTTAAATACATAAAAAAGGTGTATATTACAATATATATATATATATATATATATATATATATATATATATATATATATATATATATATATATACAGATATATTGTTGTGGATCAGAGGATTTATTAACAAAAAACACAAACAAGTAAAGGCTAGATACTTCACCAATGGCGGACACAAAGCTACAGGCTGTCAACAGAAGCTATCCTTTTAAAGCCAGATACTTCTGTGCCAGTGTTGTTTAGTTTATTATTATATTTATAACGTTACAAACAATGAGAAATAATAAATCAATTTCTCCAACAATTTCCTTCCTAAATTATTTATTATTTCTCTTAAAAGTAATTCCGCTACAAATGTACTTACTAGTCACTTAATACAACACTGTAACATTTACATAAATTTAACTAACAACTACACAATTTTTAAAGCCTTAATTTATATACACTTTTTGAGGTCCAGCAGTTCAATTACACTTAAGTTAACTAAATGCAAACATTTTTGTCTTCTTCTTTACCTTGCCCCTAAGATGTTTCCCCACATCAAAGAGAGGAGGTTTACCTTTATCATTCCGATATACCTTTTCTTCCTGGTTTATTTTATCCATTTTCTTTACCTCTTCTTTCTGCTTTACTTTTTCCTTATGGTATAGTTCTTCCTGGTTTCCTTTTCCTTTCTGTTTTATTTCATCTATCTTGTTTACTGCTTGTTGCTGCTTTACTTCTTCTTCCTCGCTTATTTCCTTTATCTTGTTTACTTCTATTTCAAGATTTATTTTTTCTTTCTTGTTTAGTTCATCTATCTTGTTTATTACATCTTTCTGGTTCATTTCTTTTACCTTGTTTATTATATATTTCTGGTTAACTTCTATATTGTTTAATATGTGTTGCTGCTTTATTTCTTCTTCCTGGCGTATTGCGTTTATCTGGTTTACTTCTACTTCATGGTTTACTTTTCCTTTCTGTTTTATTTCTCTTATCTTATTTATTATATCTTTATGGTTTATTTCTTGTTCCTGGTTTACTTTTTCTTTGTGGTTTAAGTCCTTTATCTTGTTTACTTCTACTTCATGATGTACTTTTTCTTTCTGGTTTATTTCTTCTATGTTGTTTACTTCTTCTTGCTGATTTATTCCTTCTTCCTGGTTTATTTCATACATCTTGTTTACTACTTGATGCTGCTTTATTTCTTCTTCCTCGCTTATTTGGTTTATCTTGTTTACTTCTGCTTCAAGGTTTATTTCTTCTTCTGCAAACATTTTTATCTTGTTTTCTTCTACTTCATGGTTTACTTTATTTTTCCTATTCATTACATCTATCTTGTTTACTTCTTGTTGCCGCTTTATTTCGTTTACTTCTACTTCATCTCCTTCCTGGGAAAGTACAACTTCCTGTTTTACAGCTGTTTCTTTTATTATGTCGACTCCTTCCTCAATCACAGATGATTCCGGGGTTATATGAGATGTGCAGGCCGAATCAAGATACCATACACTATCATCAACTCGTGCAGTTGTACATAATGCGAATTCTTGGACCAAAGAAGCTTTATTCTTCTTGGGATGAGGTTTACGTGTATAGGTGGGTTTACTATTACTAGGCTGTTTACTTTTACCCCTATTAAACCAGCAATCCTTTTTTAAATGGCCTGGTTTGTTGCAAATAAAGCACACTTTAGTGTTGGAATTGGTCCGGTTTTGAAAGGTCCTAAACGCCTGATCATTTTTATTAGAGGCATTTCTCCTTTCAAACGACAAAAGCATCTGTTGTCTCAATTCAGCAAATTTGATGCTCCTGTTCGCTAAGATGGGGTTAACAACTGGGTCATAATAGGGTGGTAAGCCTTCAATTATGTACCTAATTAATTCTCTATTAGTTAACGTTTTCCCAAGTTGAGCTATCTCTTGGACTAAACATTTGAATCTGTTGAGATACTCATAAACAGATTCTGAATTATGTTTTTTGATATTATTTAGGTCAAACATGAGGTCTGTGACCTTTTCCTCAGGGATGCCCTTAAACCTCTCCTCTAATTTATCCCAAACTATTTTTGCTCTTTTTTCCCCTCTAATTGATAGTAAAATATCATTACTCACCATTAGTATAATGGTAGTCATGGCTTCCGTATTTCTTTTTTCCCAGGCCTTCAAGGCTGCTTCTTCCACTGGCGGAACTCCCTTTTCCACTACATCTTCATAAATGCCTTTTGCCTCGAGGTATGCTTCGATTTTCATCGACCATATTAAGTAGTTCTCCGCTATCAGCTTCTCAATACCATAATTCACCACGTCCATTGTGTTTTATAAGTTTTAGGGTGATTAGTCTGTAAAACAAAGTCCTATATATCTCTTCACGGCGGTTAGTCCAAAAAAAAAAAAAAACTATATAGCACACGATCTGTTCAAAACGTGTTTATTACTCTTAACTTGATGTTTATATGTATTTTAAACCACGCTCTGCTACCAAATTGTTGTGGATCAGAGGATTTATTAACAAAAAACACAAACATGTAAAGGCTAGATACTTCACCAATGGCGGGCACAAAGCTACAGACTGTCAACAGACACTATCCTTTTAAAGCAAGATACTTCTGTGCCAGTGTTGCCACCAACAGTGTTGTATAGTTTATTATTATATTTATAACGTTACAAACAATGAGAAATAATAAATCAATTTCTCCAACATATATATATATATGTATATATATATATATATATATATATATATATATATATATATATATATATATATATATATATATATATATATATTATTATATATTATAATATACATGTCAAATTAAATTAAAATATGATACCATTTTGAGCTTTGTAGGGCAAATAGTTTTAGAGCCATATAAGCTTTTCAATGATTACAAATATTTTTTAAAAACTTATAACTCAAAAACTAACAATGAGAAAAATCTGAAACTCTAACTTTTCAACTATATTTATGTATTAAATATAAATACCAAGTTTCACTCATTTTGAAAAAACTTAAGTCTAAAATTAATTTTGTATTGGTTAACTCCAATACGGTGTAGAATGTCCCATTTCTTTTATTAACTTTGGATGTTGGGTTGATAATTCACTACACTAATAAATCTTTCATTTAATATGCATACTAATAATAAATAATTGTAATAATACACATATCATTATTTCTTACAAATAATTACATGATAGTTATTTTAACTTAAGAAATAAGTAATCATTATTTTATTTCTACCTGAAGTGATTTAACCTGAACTGCAACAACTGATAATACTTCTACAGTTATTCTATTAAATTCATCAAAGCAGCCCCAAGCTCCAGTCTGAGCCAATCCTTTATAGATATTACCACAAGACTAAAATCATAATTTAAATAATTATAATATAATATAATAATGCATGAGTAAAAATAATTAATAGTCAAGTAGAAGAGGGTGCAAAATACAGACTTTTTATAGGTAGATATTTTAGTTGATTACTTGATTACTATGAAGATAATAGCGAGCATACACACACCTAACTTTTATAGATTAGGTATACCAGTTATTAGACTTTTTAATAACTACAGTGATCCTTGCCAAATATCATAAGACAAAAAATGTATATGTAGATGTTATTGGAGCATTTATTTTTTTACAAATTATAAAACAAGAAACATTTAAAATAAACAATATTAAGGAGTGTTATTCTGGAGACGAAAATTCCAACATGCCCTGAAATATTCTTTTAAAAAGATCAACATCATGGTATTTATGCCTCCAGACTTTCCTACAATTTCTTTTTGTACACCTCCATTTATTTATTTTATTGTAACACATTCATTTTATTAATTTATTTTATGACAATAAATATTTTTTCTTTCTCATTTGTTCAATTATCAGAATAAAGTTCTTTTTATGTTCTATTCCATTTAGGAATAGGTATATATGATGGAGCACTTCTTTTGTCTTTTAATTTTTCATATAGCTCAAACAACTTCATTTCTATGACCTATGGTTACATTTATGTATAAAAATACGATCACTGAATCTCATATTAATAATTGGTTACTGAAAAGTAACTGGAGTACCTATTCTATTAAAGACTCCGATTTTGAATCGGCCAATTGAAGAGTTTGATGGGCTCACCGATTCCCTTCTGACTGAAAAGTCTATCACCTATCGGGCAATACCTTAATCAGTGAAAGTAACGAAAGATGTGCACCCACTACCAACTTTTTAGTCAGTGAAGCTTAGTGGAGAGCTTGGTAGAGCCATCTTCTCACATTATAATTATTATTTCACATTATTTATTTACAATTATGCATTAATTGTTTAAATGGTTATTTATTTATGTTTTATTTATACTTGTTATAATGTTATAAGTTCCATTATTTATTTCAAAATTATAAATAATTGGTATATATTTATATATTATAATGTTATTAATAACTTATTTATGTAATTATGCATTATTTATAAGAACAAATTTCAGAAAAGCGCTTCTCTATAAATCGTACAGAGTCCTGCTAGAATTCACATTACAACAAATTTACATTACTTTAAGAAAGATGTTTTCATGCAATAGATAGTTTATAAGATATTGAGCACGGTATGAAAAAAAAAAACGGACATTTTAGGTTTTTTCTTGAATGAAATGAACTTCTGCCGGGCTGATGAGAACGGAAATTTGGATTTCAATGTCAATGCAAGCCCAAACAACACATAAAAAAAAAATCAGAACTTTCCGACTTTTCATGTCATGGAAGTGCTTTGTTCCCTGAACTATGGGGAAGCAATCAGCCAATAAATAGTCTGCAGTTTGCGCATCAACAGTTTAGTAGGTCTAGTTTAGTAGGGCGGTACCAAACAGTCGGTAAATGTTATAACACCATAGTTGGAATAACATTTCACAGCAGTCTGTGTTTTTAAACTATATAATGAATAATTACAAACATAGACCTTTCAACTTTTGTATATATTAAATGAACTCGAATGTCATTTTAATGAGCATTATGTTGAATTTTATTGAATAATGGATATGGATACCTACTTCAATTTAATATCAATCTTTTTTATTTTGTCTGTAAATCTAATGATAAAGATATATCTGCTGTAAATATGCTATTTACACAACTAGAATTTGTTTTTAAACAATCATAACATTTCATGGTTCCAAAAATACAAGACATTCAACTTCATTATCAGACCAGCAATCTACTCTCTAGCTTAAGTATGGAATTACTAATACTTTGAATGAATAGAGAAATGTAATACATTAAAAAAAAATTCAAGATGATTATAATGATAGTAAGATAAATTAATTCTAACCTTGTAATCCATTTGTTCTGAGCAATTGAATACATAAACCATTATACCCAGTGCTCTACCTAAGTCTTTAGTAGTTTCTGTTTTTCCAGTTCCAGCTGGTCCAGCTGGGCCACCGCCCATAATCAGATGTAAAGACTATAACAAATCAACAACAAAATATTGTTTTAAAGCAATTTCCCAGACAAACTCACTTATTCTTAAAATGATTATACCTGAGTTAAAGTAATATAACACCTATCAGTTAATGGTGTAATAACCAGCCTAGGTGTATTTCCCAAATATTCATGAGAGTAGCAGAACTGAGCATCACAAATATTAGCGAAACAGTCACCTATTTTTTCATCCCACCTGAGAAAAATACAATATTAATATAATTAATGAATTCAGAATAAAACAGACGAAGAGACTATAAAAAATATTTAACCTATCCATCAAATAGAAGATCTGTGAGTCGAGCAGGAATGAATGCAAGTTAATGATGCAAAACACAAAAAAAAGTTAGTATAGATAAAGTTCCCTTGTTTTGGAACACTACAATTGGGCAGAAAAACTTGCTTAAGACAGATTTTGAAGTATAAACTAGGCTGTGAAATGTTTTTTCTAGAAATTCACTTTGTCCTTACAACATTGAGTTTACAGTTATACATCGCAAAAGTTCCATTGATTACATTTGAGTAGTTTAGGAGAGCTAGTGCTCCTAAAAAAATGGGAGAAAAACAACAGAAAGACATTTTTAAAATGTTTGGGCTCTCAGGGCTTGAAACATGTAAAGTTAAATCTAAAATAAATAAAAAAGTTGACTGGTTAACATATTTCCTCTAACTTAGGTAGTAGAGGAAATCAAAATTGTTTAATATTGAAAAATATAAATAATGTAACTTTTTTAGACATAGATGCTAAAAAAATGTTACTAAAAAAACTAAATCAGAGTCATTCCATTTCAAAACAACCAATGGTCTGAGGCTAGAAATTAATGATCTTTCGCACATATTAATGCAAAATTTCCGACTTTTCCCACTTTTAGTTTTTGAGTTAGCGTAGATAAAAAAAAAAATTGAATGTTTTTAAAAATGTTTTGAAACATTCAAAAGTATATAGCTCCAAAACTATTTATCCTAGAAAGCTGTCGTGCTGCCTGACTGATAACATATAAACTTGCCTCCAGGTAGAAAAAGATTGTGGACTCCTGCTCTACTGTAATATAGATAGATAGATAGATAGATAAAAGAACTTTATTCTGGGACTAGGTCCCTTAAGAATAACATGAAGGAACAAATAAAACAGTAACATTATCTGGCCATAAGACTACAAAATACAGATCAGTTAATTTTTACAATATCTTCAGTAAAATAAATAAACAAATAAGTAAGTTTTTTTATCGAAATATAATTAAGTAAGTTTTGTTCAAATATAATTAATTTGAACAAAAGAGAAAAAAAAAACAAGAAAAAAAGTAAAGAAAAACAGAGAAAATGAAAAATACAAAAATAATGAATTGATCAGCAAAGTTGAAGTTTGTACATTAAAAAACTGTTATTCACTTCTGATCCAGATGTTAATCCTAAACTGAAATTTTGCAATTAGAGAGCATCCTTTTGGAGAGAAAGAAGGTGTTGGAAAAGGAGGGATTTGAATGAGAATAGAGAAGAAGCATGGCGGATGTTTTGGTTCTGTGGGAGGATATAGAGGACACAAGGAGTTTGCGGTTAGGTTGTGGAAGAAGATGTTGAGAACGATGGAATAATTTAAGGGTACTTATTGACCATCGGGAAATTTGGGCGATGTGGGATTTCCAGGAAAGGATTTGGTCGATAGTAATACTCAAGTTTTTAATTGAGGAGCTGAACGTGATGGGGTGATCATTTAGGATTAAAGTAGGAAAGGTGTCATTGGATCTGAGGAGGGAATTGGAACCTATGACAATGGCCTGAGTTTTCATAGTGTTTAATCTTATGTAGCATCCTAAAATAGGGCCCTTTTCTTTTATTGTATAATACCTTTTAAAAAGGCCTTTCTGCTGTGTCATTCACAATTAATACGTGATATCGCTTAAAAGAACACGTTAATTTAATTAAATACTGTATTAATGTAATTCAAATAATTATTGTAACACGCGGAACAGCTGTTAGTCAAGCGGGCAGAACCTTCTCGATCAAAGGCTGTGGACTACGGGAAAGGGGTAGCAGCACTATCTAGCGACCGCCGGCCGAACTAGGCCGCCCTCCAGCTGCTGAACGACCTTCCCCATCGAGAGCTGGCATAGAAATGAAGCGAGCCGTGGGCTGCAAGAGTGGGTTGAGGGCGCCATCTGTCCGCCACCAAGTGAACTAACTCACTATACTTTTTAGTAGGCTTTGTTTATAGACGATTAATTTATATGTAAAGAGATTATTTATTTTTAAATGTGTTTTAAAATGTTCTGTGATGAATATTGTACTTATACAAATGAAATTTAGACCAAGAGGTGTGCTGATGTGGCCAGGAAAAATATATATATGTTAGACTTCTCAAAATAAAGATTACCCAGCAGTCATTGCATATTGGTATAAATAGAGCTCCGATTTAAAGGCCAAAGCAGAACACCTCCGGGTCGAGCTTATGCAAGACCAAGTGTGGCTGACCGCCAGTTTTCTCTATTCCACCCTTACCTACCTACCTACCTACCTACCTACCTACCTCTCTCTCTCTCTCTCTCTCTCTCTCTCTCTCTCTCTCTCTCTCTCTCTCTCTCTCTCTCTCTCTCTCTCTCTCTCTTACCTTGTCCTTTCCTAGGCTTGATTAGCTAGCGCCTTCAGCTGCCGAGGTCCATGCTTATCCCTTGGAACTAACCCCGGCAGCAACCCAACTGGGTAAGGGCAGCGTTGCGCTATCAAGCTCTCCTTCCTTCCTCGAGATTTGTCGGGCTATCTTTCCCCGGCACTCGATACCTCTCCTTCCTTCCTCCTTGTGTGGTCGGGCTAGCTTACCCCGGTCCACAGGGTCCCTCGAGATTGTCGGGCTAGCTTACCCCGCACTCGGCCCTCCCATCTATCCTTCCTTTCCTCGAGATTGTCGGGCTATCCTTCCCCGGCACTCGATACCTTTCCTTCCTCCTTGTGTGGTCGGGCTAGCTTACCCCGGTCCACAGGGTCCCTCGAGATTGTCGGGCTAGCTTACCCCGCACTCGGCCCTCCGGTCTGTCCTTCCTTTCCTCGAGATTGTCGGGCTATCATTCCCCTTCCTTTCCTCGAGATTGTCGGGCTATCATTCCCCGGCACTCGATACCTCTCCTTCCTTCCTCCTTGTGTGGTCGGGCTAGCTTACCCCGGTCCACAGGGTCCCTCGAGATTGTCGGGCTAGCTTACCCCGCACTCGGCCCTCCCGTCTATCCTTCCTTGCTTGCCTAGTTAGCGCCTACAGCTGCCGAGGTCCATGCTTATCCCTTGGGACTAACCTCGGCAGCCACCCAACTGGGTAAGGGCAGCGTCGCACTGGCAAGCTACCTCCTTTCTAACCCCCTTTCACCCTTCACCCCCACTTATAAATAATTCAGGGCAGAGGAAAGTAGGGGCAGGTAGGTGAATTATTTGACCGAGAGTGATCCCTCTCACAGCTCAGGTAAACCTTACGGTGTGTCGAGGGTAACAGACAGCAAGAGAAGCGACCGAAAACCAGAGGGCGCATCGGAGGTGAATCCCATATAAAAATACTACATTTGGCATCCCTTGTGGGGACCGTTAATTATCTGAGAGTGATCCCTCTCACAACCCAGGTAACCTTACGGTGTGTCGAAGGTAACAGAAAGCTAGAGAAGCGACAAACAACCAAAGGGCGCATCGGAGGTGAACCATACATCTAATACTACATTTTGCATCCCTTGTGGGGACCGTTAATTATCCAAGAGTGATCCCTCTCACAACCCAGGTAACCTTACGGTGTGTCGAAGGTAACAGAAAGCTAGAGAAGCGACAGAAAACCAAAGGGCGCATCGGAGATGAACCATACATCTAATACTACACTTAATCTACTCAGGTTTGCCCAGGCTCTGATTCTATCTAGGTCTTCCTGGATACTGGCAAACGCTACTAATAGCTCAGAAGGAGGAAAGGATAAATAGATTAGGAAATCATCGGCGTATAAGTGGTGGGAACAGTGGTAGATTGAATTAGGAAGATCATTGATATAGGTATTGAAAAGCAGTGGGGAAATACTCGAACCTTGGGCTACTCCTGAGGACAAGGTAAGGAAGGAAGATAGGGGTTGATTAGGAATGGTAACTGCATGAGTCTGATTGGAAAGGAAAGATTTGAACCATTGGATAGAGCTGTTGGAAAAGGATAGTGATTTTAATTTGGCAAAAAGGATAGAATGGTCCAGAGAATCAAAAGCTTTAGAAAAGTCAAGGAGTATTAATACAGTTAATTTTGTTTTCGGTCCATAGCGGTATGTATGTCAGTAGTGATTTTGACTAGCGCGGATTGTGTGGAGAAACTGGGATGGAAGCCGGATTGGAGAGGATCAAGTACTTTGGACTTTTCAAGGAAGTTTGATATTTGTGATTGAACTATTCTTTCTAGAGGTTTGGAAAGGTTAGAGAGGATGGAAATTGGGCGATAGTCTTTAGGAGATATAGGATTGAAGATTTTGTTAATAGGATGGACTAAGGCTTTTTTCCACGAGGTAGGAAATACTGAGTTTTGGAGGGAGAAATTATAAATGAAGAGAAGAACTGGAAGGATTTCGGGGAGACATAATTTTAGCAATTTAACAGGTATTCCATCAGGCCCAGTGTAATTGGTGTGAGATTTCATTATGGATGAAATAAGATTGGTAAGGGAGATGTAGAAAAAATAAAAATTATCGGAGTTGAATGATGGAACTAAGGAAAAGCAGGAAGGAGGAGTTGGAGAAGTGTTAGAGGAGGCTGATAAAAAGTATGAATTTAATTCATCGGGTGAAACTGGAAAGACTGGTGAGGGAGAGGATTTACAATATATAACACAATACAATATAATACCTGTGCCTAAGCTGTGACTGCCATTGAAAAGCAGCAAGTGAATCGATTTTGGATTGAATTAATTTCGCAACAACATCTCGAGAATGAACATCTATAGTACATATGGTCATTATTTTTTGTCTATCTTGTTTTGTTAATTCACCAAGTAAAAGGGAAATCAATGTACTCAATTGTGATATCTAGAAAAAAATAAAAGTAAATAAAATAAAACAAAACACATACTAACATATGAATAAGAATAAGTAGTGTTCAATGGTTACCTGCTTTTTGTGGTAGTCTCTCATAGCATTATCATATCCTTCTTCCAGCCTTGAAAAAGCACTATTAACCTCAGTTGTCCACCAAATCTGAGTAGCACACAATGAGACTTGAGCAGGGTAATCAAATAACCATTGATCTCTTGGTTTCTCTTCGTAAGCAAGCATTGCTTCAGAAAAATAATATTTTATAGATTCTCTCATTGAGGATTGAATTCTATTTAGCCATACTTCAACCTTTATAAATTAATGCACATAATCAAAGAATAAAATTAGCAACAAGCAGTATCGCATAGTTACATAATATTTTATTTACCGGGCCAGTACAATCAGAACAACATTTAAACTTTACATATTCACCATCTTTTGCTATCATTCCAAGAGCACCATCTGGGTCATTCGAGTTTTCAGGAGTAAATTTTAGAGAAGCAAGAGAATCAAACAACTTCACCAAGTGCCTATTAGAACATACATATTTTCAATTACAGATTTGATAGTATTTGAAGTGAATTATGGTTAAACCCATGGCTGTAGGTTTCAAGATCATGAGTATATACAGGACAGTTAGTTAATTAGACTATTTTATATTTCTATTATTATAATACAATTATAAAACCATATTTTAATCTTAATAGATTTGAGAAATATTTAGTTACATTTGGTTGCCTAATATCAGCTGGCAAATAGTCAAGTATTAGGTGATTGAGCTGTTCAAACATTTCGTTTTGAAACAAACTATGAAGTAAAAAGAATATTTACAAGGTTGTTACAAAAGCCCTTGTGCATTATAATAGCTTTATTTCGGATTACATATTTTGAGCATTATTGAATACTACTCTTTAAGCAAAAGTCCATTGTTTTCGACTGCTTTCACCCATCTTTCAGCCAGTAATTGGATTTGATGCCGATAGCACTCCTTTGGTTTTGAGGCAAAGAACTCTTCACATCCAATTTTCACGTCCTCGTAATTATCAAAGATCCGACCTTTTAAAAAATGAACCATTGATCTAAACAAACCATAATCTGATGGTGCAATATCTGGGCTATAAGCAGAATGAGGCAAAACGTTTACGCCTTGCAGTTCCGATAATTTTTTCTTGGTCAAACGAGAAAGATGTGCAGGGGCATTGTCGTGTTGCAAAATGGCTTGGTTCATGTTGAAGCGGGGTTCTTTGCACTCAAAACTGTATAAGCTCTGTCAAGCTGTTCACAGTAAAGGTTTGAGTCCCTAATAAATCACGAGTAGTTGCAAGAAGAACATCATCATCAAATCATAGACGACCTGATCTGGGTTGTGCAGCAGTATTTCGATGGACTCTCCTTCTATGGTACCGATTTCTTTGGTGGCTGCCTTTGCACTTAAACCTTTTTTCCAGTAATGTCACAATAGACCGCGAATCACAATTTTTTTCTTCTGACATTGCACATGCGTTTAAAAATGTAAATGACCCTATAAAGCCAACTCAAGTAACAAGGAACAAAAGGATTAATCAAAGTAAACATTGACATAATAGTAGGAACAAAAACATTCTTATAGGATAATTATGAGAGTTGGAATTAAGGGTTGTGTTCATGCACAAGGATTTTTGTAACAACCTATAAATACAGCTAAGAAAAACTTATTCAATATACATTTCACTAAAAATATCTCAATACCTTGCAACAAGATTAGGCCGGTTTCCATTAGAAAGGATGTCAAGCAAATCTGCTGAAGAAACAAAATAGAATCTGGGAAACTTTAACCTTTTCGTCTCTAAATACTGGGCCAAAGCTTTCTCACACAAAGTCAGTTCTTTCTGAAGGACTTCCAACTCTTTCAACAGAGCAGGTTTACTAGTTGCTTCCAAAACATTCGGAACCTGCTTCAGTTCTTCTAGTAAATCCTACAAAAACAATTAAATATAATAGTGCATACAATCTACCATGTAATTCTCCAAAATTTAATTAATTTATTATTGATTATTTAAAAAAAAAATAACTTCTTAATTTGAATTATGAAAGTAAGCATTTATACAGAGCAAAATCAAAAATAAATTTTTTATAAACCTAAAAAAACTTATATAACATAAATAAAAATAATATAAAATTGGCGACTATTACACTTTAGCTCCTGCAACATCACCATGTAAACATAGGCCCTAAGATCATAGGGCCTCACTGTGCATGCCGAAAGTAGCTATGTGTATCAAACCTGTTACTAATTATAAATATAATTGACTGAAAGAGTATATATATATGCATAAGTACAATAATATACAAAAAGGTATAATAATTTATGTTGATACTCACTAGGGCCTTTCATCTTATGCAATTGTCTATAACTAAACTGAATAAGTATTAATGACATTACTTTGTCTCATAAATAGAAATGAAGACAATTCATTATTTTATGCAAAATAATATAATGTAATCATTAATTTTACTTTCAGACATACTCGGCTAATTTTAGCATGTAAAGTGAGGCCATATGATCTAAGGCTTGTGCCCACCCACCATATCGGAGGAGCTAAAGTGAAAAAGTTGATGAAAATTTTCAGTAATTTGATGAAAATATTTTAAAGCCATTTGATGCCAAACATGGATATTTAACAAAAATAAAAAAATAATAGAAATAATCACCTTGAACTTAGAATCAATTCTATAAAAACGTTCAGAATCTTCTGGTAACTGGTTTTTTATATCTTCTGAACTCATGAAAATAGATTCCAGATGTGTCCAAGTCCTCTGAACCTCAAACCAAACCGTAATAATCTGGTCTGCAAGAAAAAGTTTTGTTTGCCAAGAAGAAACCTCTTCCAAAAAATGTGCTATGAATTTGGATGTAATTAAATTTTGTAATTGCACCTAAAAATAATGATATAAACTATATTATATGAATTAAGGAATTTAATATAGGTATTAATGTAAATAGTGAAATGATAATAAGGCTTATAAAATCTATATATTAAATATTTAAGAAAAAAAAACTTAACAAATCCAAAAGTTTGATGCCGATATCGCTTATTGCAGCCTACATATCTCCTCCAGATTAGTTCGTAATTGTCCCACAACTTGGCATGCCCATTTCAACAGCTGAGATGCTCATACTACGATTAAATTGCATGGTTGATGCTCCACAATTCCGTGTTTTGTTGCCTCCTATAAATTCCCCAGGAGACTCATCCTTCTTTGGGCCAAATATTCCATTTAATACATATTATATTATATCCAACTTAATTGTCTTTTTATGACATTTGAATACCAAAAAAAGACAATTAAGCTTTTCTCCCAGAAAAACATGATTATGGAAAATGATATTTATTTGTGATTCAACCCATAATATGTAATAATAAGTAATTCTTGTGAAATTTTAAAACATCAAATTACTGAAATCATAAATATACTTGTATATTAATAGTGAGCTATTGGGATATTTTACAAAAGAAATACTATTTTAATTAGTAATAAAAACAAATTTACCACTGCAACCTTTAGAGGGAGAGTCTTGGGTACAGTATTTGATACAGAAAGGCTTTTTCTTGACCAACAGTTATGCAAGAACATGATTTGGGCAGGATTCCACTTTACCACCAGGCTTTTTCCCCAAAACCCATTGAAGGATCGATTACCCACTTTAAAGAAGTTGGATGTCCCACAGAATGGTCTCTTGACCTATGAGTCTATCCACAACTGATAGAACTGAAGAAAATCTTTGGCCTCAGACAGATGCTAATCTGGATCTCGAGGATTTGGAATTTGAAGGAGTTATTAGAGCCTATTTCAACAGAATAAATCATTGGAACGTATTCATCCTTGTACTTGCAGAATATGAAAGAAATCCTTCAGTTCATATTCATAGTATTTGAAGGCAAACCTTATACTTTTCAAGTCAAAATATTTCCTTTAAAGTTGGATGATGTACTTCACACAAAAATACTGTTACATTTTACTTTAAGTAAAAAGCATATCCTTCAAAACTAATGCGTGCCATCAGCAGTAGACTCACCTTTAGTGTTTATCAGGTTGTTTTATCAGTGCTGCATGAAAGCAGATGATGGTGAATGTGAGAAATACTAAACAGTACAAACACCGCTAACCTACACTTGTCAGCAGTGGTTTGCTTGCAGTGGAGAATAAAAACTTTTTACATACATTACTGAAATTGGAAGTTTATATCAAACTTTATTTTTGTGATTTGTGTACAATATTTTATGATCATAATTTGATCTGAAAATGTATAATTTTACAATATAGACTAATCTTATTTGTAATGCAGGTTATGTAGTTACTCCTATAAAATTTAAAATAATAAATATTGTTTTTTAAAGTTGTTAAAATGCAATGTGAAAATATTTCTATATCATAAATTCACTGTTATTAGAGCTTTAAAAATAAAGTATCTATTCCCATTTTTAGTTAGGGTTCGAGGTATAAATGAAGAGGGTCGTTCCAGGCGTACCTTCATATTACTCTTCACCTTGGCATCCCACTGCTTTTTAGTGATTTTAAAGAACTTTATCATTTTGAAGAAGGCAATGTACAATGATTTGCTGACAGGTTTTTAGGTGTAGATGAAGAAAATCGAGGAGGAGAGGAGCGCTTTCATCCGTTCATAAAATGAAAATATATTTACACTATCTAGCAGATCCTGGCTACCAAAAAGGCAGGGGCAAAAAATGAGGGAAAGCGCTTCAGCTGATTTTCATGACTGAACATATTTGTTTTCTGTGATACTATTTTCTTGTCCTTAGGATCCTTAGGAAAGGAAATCCTTGCAATTAAAAGGTAATCATTATAAATATGTAGGGAAGGAAAAGCTTATACTTCTGCCTGTTATTCTTGGGCATTACCTTTTACTTCTACCTGGCACTCAGAAGGAAATCCTTCACTTTAATGAATACGGTCCCATGTCTCATTATTACAAAAAAAATAAATATATATATATATATATATATATATATATATATATATATATATATATATATATATATATATATATATATATAAAGTATAATTCGAACCTGATTTTCTTCTAATGTTTCTATAAGCTGTTCACTTGCACGGAGCAGTATAATGCCTGTGCGTACGTGTTCCTCTTGCTCCAGTTCCATCGCACTCCAAGTTACACCTAATTCCCTCAGCATTTTCTCCATTGACATTTCCTTTACTGCTTTGTCAACAATATTTTTTACTTCATCTTCACATTCATGTAAGTTTAATTCCAGCAAATCAGCTAAAGTCGTATCCATGTTCATCACAAATTCAACCTAATAATTTAAATTAAAAAAATTATAATTTACTCCAAATATTATTGGAACTTCTACTTAAAAACATTTAATATCACTACTAACTCTAAAAAAAAAAAAATATATAAATATATATATATATATATATATATATATATATATATATATATATATATATATATATATATATATATATATATATCCATAATAAGTACAAACTCAAAAATACTATAGCATGATTGTAAATAGAACTAATAAAGCACTCTGAATGGTGAGAGCATATAAAAATACTTTTATTATATTATAAAAAAATGATAAAGAAAGCCACTACGATTGATGAAAGCCACATATGAATGATATAGGATGAATGTTACATCCTATGTTACAAACTATTTTATCATAAGTTATAAATCATTCTAATATTACTGAATGATCAAACCCTGATCAATATCAAGATAACAGATATACTTTTAATAATTAGATAAAAAAAATTAATTTACTTTAATTAGGGATTGATAAATTATTTATTATATTACTGTAACATTTACCTACAAACACCTCACCTTTCTTCCATTACTAGTTCAGTGGGAGAACAAACTAATGTAACCTTTTCTGTTTGATATAATCTACTTAAACCTTGGTGAGTAATAATAATTTATAATAATAATTTTTTGCAGGGGACAGATATATATCTGTGATAATAGAAAATAATTGTAACTCTTGTGATGAATTATTATGGTATAATGATATTCTCTGGCATACAAAGGATAATTTATAAATGCATAGAACAAATTTGTTTTAAAATAAAAAGAATCAGAGGATTGATTTAGCTGTCACTGAACCTTAGTCACTTAAAATCTACAAATTTTTAAGTGAGTAAGATTCGCCATGGAAGCCTTGGCCTTCTCCTGAATGTGCCGCTGGGTTTGATTGACACCCTTTAAACTGTCTTTGAGGTGCCAGTCTTAAGGAGGCATGTATAAAAAATGTAATGCAAAACAATGTATAAGAAATATTATATATATATTTTTTTTTAAATAAGCATTCATTTACAACTACAAAACAATTTAATATGCTTGATCTACTAAAGAAATGACTATTGGCTACTTTTTTTAAAAACCAAAACATAACTCACCGTGAACTGGGGAGGCAATGAAACTAAATTCTGCAAAAATAGCAAATGTTATAGCAGCTAAGCAATTTATTTTTTAAATAATAAAATAAATAAATGGATAATAATTCAACATTTTCAGACTAATTTAAAAATATGAATATGCAAGATATATACAGTGCAATATTTGAAGTATTGCCATTATTTACAGTTATTTACAAATATGTACATTGGTATTAATACCTTTCGTCAATCAATATGTTACAAATACTATACATGAGTCAGAAAGATTAGGGAATTAATGTCTAATTGATAAATTAAAATAAAATGGCTATCAGAAGTGATTTCTTATAATAATTGAAATAGACTTTGAAACTTTAAAACATTTTGGAATACCTTCCAGGCAAATATAATAGTAACACAAGATTATTATTGTTGACTCTTCTGTAAATAATGGAGGGACCCATGCTTTATGATCAGGACCATGCTTTCGACCCTTTTCATGAATAAGCAATGGTTTTTCTGTCTGAAATTCATGGCACTGGAGGCCCTGTATTGTCACTTCCTTCAACCTCTTTACCTATGACTTCACCGTAAACGCCGTGCTGCCTCCGTCCAGGATAAGCTGGTCAGCTGATGATAACGAAAGCTATGTATTTTTCAGATGATAGCGAAAGCCATGTGTTGTCTGGCACCAATACATATGTCTCTCAGAGCTGGTAGCTAACAAATGAGCAAGGAGTGGGAACAAGCAGGACTAATTTGCAGGCTAAGGTGGGGCTAATCCTTACCCAGAGAACTAGGAACGTCTTTACGCTGCGTCTTTGATGTTATGCAGCTGCCCTTGCTAACGGAGATACAAAAAAATGAGACCTGGGGCACCTAAAAAGTATGTAATAAAAAAAAATATGGAAAGAATACCAAGTCTATGAAATTATATAATGTGAAAATCCGACACTTTCTATTACACCTTGGATATGTGATATCTAGGGCGAATGCATTATCAGGTGTATATATTACGGAGCATGCAGCTCTTGACAGCTATGGTTTGGATCTTAAGGCCCAGCAAAATGGGTAGATCAGCCTATCACAAACTTTTCATCAGGACTATCGTGGCAATCTCTGAATGCCTAATGGTTATGGCATACCTTAATACATTTAAGTTTTTATTCCTCTATTTTCTTACTATATCAAAAATAACCTCATAGTTGCCTTTTATAGCTAATTCGTATATGAAGTCAGGCTCTGGCTAATTTATTACAATTATTCTATTATTTTTCAATTATTTCAAACAGTTTTTTTTCCTAGAGAGGAGAATCAACTCCAAACACTTCAAGTCAGGTTTTTATAACTTTATTGAATATCAAGGCAACAGTTCACTATTATAACAGTGTCCAGCAACACAGCTTTCTGGGCTTCAATTTTAACTATTGAGAGATCCACATTATCACTAGCTTTGACAGTGACACTGGAGTCACGATAGTCCTCACATATACCTTATCTAATCAGTAAGGATGTATTAGCTCAGCTGCTAGAAATTAATACTCGCAATTGTTTTTCCACACAAATTGAATTAGTAATGCCATCATTTGGATTACATCAGCTATTTTCATTTTACTAATCCACCACCATGATATATAGTCTATTATGAGTCATAGTGTAATTGTTATACAATCTTTTTTTTCAATGATGCTGTAGTCCGATGGGGGCTTTGGCTTCCTCAGCAAGCCTTCGCCAGGCAGGTTGGTCTTGTGCAGCCACTCTCAAATTCCACACGCTTAGAAGGGTCTTGTTCTGGACATTCTTGCCTTCCATATTCATTGGCCGATCTCAAGAGATACCCACTTTGTACAGCTAACTATTGAGCCCAGATAAGTAAATTGGTCAATATTTTTAAAGATGCATACTCCGATTGTAAGTGGTGATTATCTGTTCCTAGGTCAAATCTCAGAGAGAAAGATACTCAGACGCATCTACGGTCCAGTAAAGGATGGTTTAGCTTGGAGAAGATGCACAAACAGGGAAGTATACTCATTGATTGGTGAGCCTGATGTTGGAAAAACTGTGAGGATTGGTAGGCTGTGCTGGGCAGGCCATGTAGCAAGGATGGGGACTGATGAGATCCCAAATAAACTGCTTGATGAGCGCCTACATGGAACACGGCCGAGAGGCCGCCCTAAGCTGTGATGGTTGGATGGTATTGAAGAAGATGCAAGGACCCTGCTTGGAGTACGGAATCGGAGAGCAGCTGCACTTGACCGGTTGAACTGGCGGAAGCTGCTTGAGGAGGCCAGGACCTAGTAATGGGTTGTTGCGCTAATTGAAGAAGAAGAAGGTTAAATCTCAAGTACTTAGTTTTTCTTTATTTATAATTTATAATTAGCACCATATCTGTTGCTTCTTCCACTAAGGAAAGTATTTTTAAGGCATTTAAAGATATGACCTTTGTTATAAATTCCTCATTCCAAGACAATTTATTCCCTTCATCCTAGATGGGTTCTTTAGACCAATTGTCTGGTGATTGACATTTCCAACATGGTTATAGCTCTTCTCTTCTTCTTCTTCTTATTGTTATTATTATCTTATTGTGTTATGTTGTATATAAGATAATAAATACCAATCAGTTAAGTTTTTTTGTGATAATCATGGTTTCTCCAAGTGACAAAAAAGAATGATCAGGCGGAAAGTTTAAAATTCATATATAAGCCTAATTTATATATGCTTGCTGAATGCTAATTTGCTTTCTAAGTATTGACAGTAAATAATTGTTTTTTTTTTTTTTTTCATTGTATCTTTCATAGAAGAAAGGCAAAAAGATAAATTTAAAGTTTGCTTGATAAGTCTGCACAAGCATAAAAATAAAATAAGCTATTTGAATGGAGACTGACTCATATACAGTGCATTTGAGGTTTCAATCAGGTATTTCTTGAATCAATTTATTTTAACACTTGGCTTAGATTAGAATAAAGCATGCTGCAGCAACAAGCTAAGTTATTTACAGCTATATTATATACAGTAATATTTACATTAATGCCACATCAATCTGTTGGAAATAAATCAAATTTATATGCTTTGTATATAAACTTGTTTGTAAAGATCATAAGATCGAGATGGCATTGTATCCTCCTCCATCTTCTTGTACTCTGTTCTTTGTTCTGTTCTAATAATGGCCGCCTGTATGATACTGAGATGCACTGTTTATCATTATAAATGAATAAACTTGTTTATGCCAAACTTGGCTTTGATATTTCATTATATTAATAACCCCAACAATGGTTATGGGCCCAGTAAATGAAAATCATAGTCAGTTTGAATGGCAAAGTTAGTGTTTTTTCTAAAAACAGTTTGTTTTTGAGTTTAGTGAATTGTGAGTTACGATCTTCTTTGTTAACCGTTTTTTTTTTTTGTTTGTTTTTTCGTGAGAATTCTTATTAAGAATAAAGAAAAATGGAGAACTCCATAAATTGGCCAGGAATTAAGAGGTTAACCGGACGAGAAAATTACAGTAATTGGAAATTTAGTATCGAAATGCTT
This sequence comes from Rhaphigaster nebulosa, assembly GCA_948150685.1. Classification (NCBI taxonomy): domain Eukaryota; kingdom Metazoa; phylum Arthropoda; class Insecta; order Hemiptera; family Pentatomidae; genus Rhaphigaster; species Rhaphigaster nebulosa. Next base: position 219,871,751 of record OX411306.1, on the reverse strand, counting down.
TTAACGGCCGAAGATTTATGGGAAGTTGTTATGGGAATAGAAGAGGACAGAAAAAAGGACTCCAAGGCAAAATCAAAAATTTGTCTCTTGACAGATGAGTCATTGTTCCCCATGGTACAACCACAAATCAGCCAAGGAAATATGGGATAAACTAAAAGGAACCAATGAAGATAAAGGGCTCACTAGGAGATTATCTTTGCTCAGGCAATTATTCAAGATCCAATTGGTGAATTTCAGTTGTATGGAAGAGTATATAAATGAAATTCTCTCGATATCCCAAAAACTAGCTATAATAGATGCTGGTTTAGATGATGAATTTATAGGAGTACTGATGCTCAACGGTCTCACAGAGGATTATGAAACTATGATTATGGGTTTAGAAAGTACAGGTGCCAAAACAACATCTGACCGTATTAGATCAATGTTAATACAGAAAGTGTCGAAAAATACCTCTGGTGAAGAATCTGCACTAACATCAAACAACAAGAATAAAGTAAGTACTATTACCTGTTTCAATTGCAATAAAGAAGGACATAAGGCAAATGAATGCAGAGACAAAGTAGTTTGCAGAAATTGTAATCTTGACCTCACAGAAGCTTTAAGAGGGCCAGAAAAGACCAAATGGGAAGAAGCCATAAAGAAAGAGATAAAGTCCCTAATAAAAAATGATAGTTTTGATGTTGTTGATCCACCAGTAAATGCGAAAATATTAAAACATAAATGGGTTTTGAAAATAAAAGAAACACCTGATGGTGACGAAATACATGTGGCTCACCTAGTTATAAATAAATGTTGCCTGTGATAAATTAGATTTATGGGAGAGTGTTGGAAATAAATCAAATTTATATGCTTTGTATATAAACTTGTTTGTAAAGATCATAAGATCGAGAGGGCATTGTATCCCCCTCCATCTTCTTGTACTCTGTTCTGTTCTAGTAATGCACTGTTTATCATTATAAATGAATAAACTTGTTTATGCCAAACTTGGCTTTGATATTTCATTATATTAATAACCAACACAATCGGCATGAGTAGAATTGTAATAATTAACAACAAAAGAAACTAATTCCAAGGAAATTTTAGCTTGCTTGAAATTAATATTAATAGTTAAATTAGCAAATAATACCAAGTTCACTTTGCCTATATTTCATCCATTATCAACAAATATTTTGTTTAATTGCATTTAAATTCATGACACAATTTAAATTATGGATAAAAAAAATAGCTGTATATAGAAAAGAATTCGTACTTGGGCTGCAATGAAAGTGAAAATATAAATTGTAATAATTTTGAATATTAAAAAAGAATCATATGAAATATTATATTTTCAGGAAGAAAAATGTCCACCCTTTTATACTTCATTCCTTTATTATATGAATTTTAACATTATTTTCAAGTTCTCTATCTTCTTTTTTGAACGGTTATGGAATCAATCATCTAAAATCTCTGTCATAATTAAATCCTTTCTATAATTTTTTCATCATTACATAAGCGTATTTTATTACTTATCCATAAATAATTTGTCTAAGTAAGTTTATGACTATTATGTATGTGAACTGTTCAAACTTATTTTAAACAAAATATTTATGGACAAATAAGGAAATATTTCCTAAATTTGTCCATAAATATTTTGTCTAAAATAAGTTTACGACTATTCTGTATGTGAGCTGTTCAAACTTATTTTAAACAAAATATTTATGGACAAATAAGGAAATATGTCATTATTTGTCCATAAATATTTTGTCTAAAATAACTTTATGACTATTCTGTATGTGAACTGTTCAAAATTATTTTAGACAAAATATTTATGGACAAATATGGAGATATTTCCTAAATTTATCCATAAATATTTTTATATTTATAAAAGAAAAAATATGTATTTTAGACAAATAAATACACTTATGCAATGATAAAAAAATATTACATAGTTTGGAAGTAATTAATTTGCCGTCTGCAAATTATTTTTGTAATAAGCAAATCTGTGCTCATCCGGATTACAATGGTCAACATAACAAGGCTATAGGCCACCACCTCGAAAGTAGTCAGGGTGGATTGTATGGGTTCATGGTGGATGTAAGTGTTTGTGCTAATGGGTTCATGTTGAAAGCTGAAAAAATTATAAAAAGATATTAATAATGACACAGATTATTGTCTGTACAATTGTCTGAAAAAGAATATAGAGAATTTGAAAATGGGCAGTCAAGCCTGAAACATTATTAAAATGTATATAATAAAGGAATGAAGAATAAAATGGCGAATGTCTTTCTTCCTGAAAATATAATAATTGAAATAATTTAAAGCCCCTTGTGACCAAGATTGAAGATAAAAAACTTTGAACTCAATAGTAAATTGAAATATTGGTGATCTCATTATAACACTCTTTGTAAATGACTTTATTTAGTATTGTACTTTTTACTTCATTTTTTTTTTTAATTTTATACTATCTCTAGTTTTCTTGTAATTTAGATATTTTAAATCATTAAGAGGATTAAGATAAAAAAAGGGAAATGAGATAAATTAATTAAAACAATTTTTTTTTTTACCCAATGATAAAATTTTTTAGTTCTATCTCGCTAATATGTAATGTTATTACTGCTATTGAAATAAGCATAATATATTTCTTGTTGTACATAAAATATCTTTTTGATTGACATAGTCCAAAATATATTGCAACAATAACAATTTAGATAAACAGTGTTTAGCCACTATTTTGATAATAAGCTGTCTAGCCGAAACTTACGCATGTCCAAGTAAATTATTATATCTGCACCCTCTCTCCCCCATCTGTTAGAAATATTGTTAACATTGACCTGTAAGTGATATCATTGAGTACAATCACCAGACAGCGGTCATAGGACTTGCTGTGTCTTTCCCATATTCCCAACCAGATTCACAAGCTAGAAGATGCCAATGATCATCCATCGCCCTCAATACTTATACTTTTCAGATAACTTTCACCCTTTATTTATTACTTTTAAGTCTCTTCTACTCTTAAGTAATTAAGTCTCTCCCATATCACAATATTTTTCTTATATGCACATTTTTGTAATCATATTCTCTTAAAGATATACGTTTTTATTTATAATTTATTATTCCTTATCTCACTAATTTGGAGTTGCTTAAGATTTTTTAATGAGAACTGGCTGTAACAAATAGCATTTCTCCTTCTCTAAGACTTAATTGAACTGATGATCCTAATAACACAATATTTATATCAAGATATGAAATCCTTTAATAAAACAAGATCAAAACATTTAACCAAGATTTCCTATATCATGGTTGTCCATTTAGTGAATTTTGTATGAAAAATGATTTCTGTCAGGTGACAAAACAACATACATGGACATAAGAATTTATCGATCAAATTAGAGCCAAATAAGGCATTGATTGACATAGTGATGTTTTCCGGTTGAAAATACAGGGTTTACTAATTGAAGAAATGAACCATGAAAGTGACCACAATACATATTTTAGAAAATATATTGCTACATCGCAAAACAGTAGACTCAAACATTTTTTGAAATTTGAAGAATAAATATGAAAGAATAAGATGAGCATCAAAGAAAACAAAAAGCAACTGTAATACTTAAACTTTATTTTATTTAAGGTGTTAATCCTTTGAGAAGTAAAAATATCAGACAATAATTTAACACATTATTTATTTCATAAATAAAATAAATGAACACCAAAACTTTTAAAAGAAATATAAAATAGAGATTATAACATCTAAATACCTTAGTAGAATTAATTAGTTGATGCCAATGCCTTTCCCTAATTGCAGCATTCTGCAATTCTCCAACAGCCTTAAGAGAAGTCAGCATGTTCTTCACAGTAGCTTCTAAAGTTATATAAGTATCCCAACCTTTCATTTCCTTGTCAAAAGCTGATACATAAATTAGTGAAAAACTGAAAACACAATTTAAATTATACAAAAAATTGTTAAAAAAAATTAATGTAATTATCTACCTCTTATATCTTTAGCAAATTTCTTGCATTCAATATCCATGTTTTCAACATCTACTTTTTTCCAAGGGGTTGTTTTCCAATCTTCAATACTAGTTCTTACAATTTGAATATAATCCCAAAGTTGCTAAAATTATAGATTTTATTTAAAAGTTTATTCAAATAAATAAAAATCTAAAAATAAACTGACAATAAATAAACTTTTAGGAAAAAAGAAATAATTTAAAAAATATTTAAAACCTTGAGCATGCGGAGCTCTCGCTGGCACTGCTTTAAATACTTAAACTCTGGTACATTTAGCTCAAATAATGATGCTGATTCTAGTAATTGATTCATTTCTTTTTCAAACTCTGCCATTTTCAAATCTTCTTTGTCAAGCAAATAATAAGGATCATCACAGCTGAATCTATTTGATATAACATACATCAAGATTAAGTTAGAAAACAAATATCACAATAAATGCAACAAATACCTTAAGAACTGGGATTTCTTGAAATCTTCTCTATATCTGTTCTGCCTTATGTCAAATAAAGCAATTTTTTTACGGATAGAAACAACTTCTAATGCTTGTAGAGGCGAAACTTGCTGTTTAACATTGGATGCTAGCTTCTTCGTGCTATTCCACTGCTCAGGAAGCTCCTATTATGATCATTTCATGCTATTAAGCACACATTTTAAATTAACCCAAAAGATGTTAAATAAACTTAATTTTGACCAAAAAAAAATAATTTAATTTTCACCGATACACATACAACTTGGATAGATTTCAGCAATTATAAAACAGAATACTAGAAGTAATTACATTACAGAAAATGCCTACAGTAACATTGAATTTGACTGAAGCTGGGATTTTTGTGAGTTCTATAAAACAATTGACAAGACAAAAATTTAAAAGAAATTATGAGAGAAAGGAACATCTGGGTTAGGTGAGCTTTAGAAATATCTTTAAATCTGTTTTTATAACTAGATTAAAAGCCTAAATTAAAATCCAAATAAATATTTTGTTGATTAATTCTAATTTTACTGGGAAAATCATAAATTTATTTGTAAAATTGCTATTTTTAAAAATTGCTATTAAAAAAATAAATTTCTTTATAAATTAATAAGGACTTAGAAGAGTTATTACTAACATTTTTATTAGATTTTTATGAAGTATTTATATAATCAGTTAATAGTTCAAGGAAGTGATAGAACATTGGAACCTTGCATAACAAGCATAACTCGTTCCAAAATCTTACTCGTAATGTGAATCACTTGTTAAGTGAAACAATTTTTCCCATTTACATAAATTAAAGTAAAATGTAATCACTAATGATGTAATCACTAATGACATTAAAATAATAGAGCAGGGAATGTAGCTCTGGCTCCAAGTGAGTGACATCAAGAGTGGATTTCTTCTTTCTACTCATTATGCAAAATGTTGCTGAATAAGGGAGCCATTTTTTTACAATTTATTTTGCTCAGTATGTGAAATACTCGTTAGGAGAGGTACTCGTTAAATGAGGTTCCACTGTACCAAAATAAAAAATTAATTATTTTCAGTAATTTTTAATCAGTATATTTAAATATTTATAGCAAGTATATTGACAAAAGACCCGAATGAGTAGAGCTGACATAGAGTTATCCATCACTCTGATATAACAACTATAAATACCATCATATGGTAATGTAAAACATTTTGAATGCGTATGAATCTGGTCATAACTTATTAATAACTTTTGACCCATGATTAAACAATCAACAAAATATTGTTTTGATATCGAAAACCTCAAATTCTCTAAAACTATATGTATCAATAAGTATTGCTCCTACAATTTTAAACACACACACAAAAAAAAATTAGTTACTGATGTTGCCTTTTAAACTCTAGTAATTGAGTAAAACTTACTTGTAGTAAGACATTAGCTTCTTGAGGAAGTTCCATTTCATAAGTTTTCAGTAACTGAATCGTATCTTGTAAAGGCCCGAACATGTCGTCCGTTGTAGGCAACCTTTCTTTAACTTGCATTAAATATCCCATAACTTTTACAAGACCTATATAGTCACCCTCAGATACAGGTTGCAATAAACCTTCATCAGCTTCTTGAATGAATTTTGAAAGTTCCCAGAGACTGGTGAATAAAAAAATAAAAAACTTGATATCATGATTTTTTGTTAAAATATCTAACAAATACCAGTCTAATTTAATACCTTTCAGTGACATGTTTCAACAAATATTCTTTGAACATCAGAGACCACTTACTGACTGTATTTAATAAACTAGTTTTAAAAGGTTGAACATCTAACTGAAACCATCCATGAAATATTTCAATTATTTTAAGTTTTTCTACATCAGTATAGATCGATTCAAAATAATCAATCTAAAACAAAAATGTAAATTTATTGATAATATGTAAATGTAAATTCTACTGTAAATGTAATAGTTAATAAATATTACTATTTTATAAAATTAATAAAATGCTTCTAAAAGAAATTGGATGGGCATAATCCAGAAAAATTATGTTATTTTTAAATGTAATGCAATAGAAAATACATACAAAATAACCCTAAAGCAATTTTTATGTTATTTTGCTGAAAATTCTGACTTAACAAATGATAAGATTATTGCCTGTCATTAAGATGCAACAAATTAAATAAATATGCTTCGGTTAATTTATAATATTGTTTAGCAGTTGAAATTGAATTATGTATTATAATACTGCTTTATAATAAAATCAGATTATATGAGTTCTTTATTTCCAGAATAATCCTAAACAAGTTTTTTGGGATTTTAAAATTTAAATGATGTTTACTTAATATTAATATAATCAACAATTTTTGGAAATATATGCTAGGATGAAGATTTTTCTAAAATATTTTTAAAAAAAATTGTTTTGATATAACAATTGGAATAGAAAGTATAATTTTTCACGGTACCTGAAAATTTATTAATGATGATAAGGGTTCATTTTGGAAATAAATAACTCATATATTAGTCAATTAATAAATTATATATATACATATATATATATATATATATATATATATATATATATATATATATATATATATATATATATATATATATATATATATATATATATATATATATATATATATTAATAAAATTATAAATAAAATAAAATAAAATAATAAATAAAATAAAATAAAATAAAAATAAAATAAAATAATAATAATAAAATAAAATATATATATATTAATAAAATTATTATAATTGTAAATCATTATAAAAGGAAGAGGAGAAAGCTCGGGTTGGCTGGTCAGTACTAGTTATCTTCTGAGCATTATATGGAAGCAGTTAATAATAAACACTCTCCACCGCTCATTTTTCTTCTATTTTTTTTAAAATTCCTTAGAAGGATTTTTTCTTTTTACTGTAAAATACAAGACCTTTTATTATTGTAAATACATACAATTTTTGTTTCCATAAAAAATTAGAAACACTAATTGCAAATACTATATTCAAGGGTTATCCAGGTTATCAACAAGGGTTTATACTCTTATTTGGGTTTATCTGTGACCTCACATGAAGCAAGGAATAACTCACTTGTCAGGTATGCACATAATGATCAGTGTGCAGCTGCACTATGCAATATAATGAGTAGGCTGTGGGCTAGCCATACTAAGGGTAACATCGCTGCATTCAGCCTGATTGTAGATCTGTGGGCCACATTAATTTTAATTTCTTACTTGTTGTTTAAACATCTCAATTGTTGGTGTTTGGAGATCAGGGGTCACATTTAATTCCATTTCTTCTAATGTAATTTGCCTTCCATAACTTAAGAAATACTGCATGTATATCTGTCGGTCATCTAACCAAAGATTACTGTAAATTTCAAAACCAGTACAAAAATCCAAAACCTGAAATAGATCATTCAAACCATCTTTATGATTGAGTGCATATTATAAGGAAAGGAATAATTATAATATAGAGAAAGCATCAATTTTATCAATTAAGTACCTTGTTGTAAAAATATACTTTCACATTTAAAACTAATAATAAAATAAGAGTGCATAAATTGAGCCATTTTTTTTGCCTGATTACCATAATTCCTCTCACTTTAATAGTCGACTAGGCAAAAATGCATAGTTTGAATGTATTGGCTAAAAAATATTCCGATGGATATTAGAAATCATATAGAAAACAAAAAAAATGGTCAAAAGAATATCAAGTGGGCAGACAAGTCCTATGAAACAGTTTGGTTCGACATGAAGGTTGAAACTCAATTACTGGTTTCAAGATACAAGATCTTACATGGGTCATTCTTCAAATATGGTTCATTCTATTTAGTTATCAAACTTTTTCGAAAATCAAAGTCGAGTCAAAATGCTATTGATAACTTTCTGAAGTAGACACACTAAATATCATATATATCATGATATTTTGAATTGAATGACTTAAAAAGTCTTTTTCTAGGGAGTGAATTGGCCATATCTTTAGTTCAGTATTGACGCCAGTGGAAATTTTTATTTTTCATCCTCATTCAGATGGTTGATCATTTTTAGAAAGCTCTGTGACTGAGATAGCATCGAAATTGGAGAATGGTCTATATCTGGACTATTTGACAATTGAAAATATTTTTAAAGTCAACAAATAAAGAAGTCTGCTGATGCATTAGGTGATGCAAGAACAGGATGGATAACTCTCAGGTAGGTATATAAATTTATAAGGCAGATTATCTTTAATTACAGGTTAATATCCTAATAATTAGTGTCTATAAAGGTTTTTATTGCTGAAGAACTAATTAGCAGATTAATCACAACATACTTAGAGGAATCAGTAGAATTTACTTACCTCTTCAACAACATTTTCAACACTTTGAATTATTTCATTTTTCATATCTTCTACATCTTCATGATCTTCGATATCTTTCTAAAATAATCATGAAATTTGTTTATAATGATAGAATAAACATTATAATTTAAAAACAAATGTACACATATATTCAAGAATAATATCTTACTAAATAATGGGGCTGATCACATTCAGATATTCTATCAATTAATTGTGCCATGTTCACAATGTCTCCTAAAATCTCTATAATCATACTTGAAAAACAACCATCCATGGTATTGTCGAGAGGCGGATCACAATACAGTGCCATATCCTCTTCATTCAGGGTTAGCTGTACACTCAGTAAAGGTTCTAAATTATTGTTTGGTTCCATATGCTCAGAGAGATAAGCTAAGCTGAAATTTATTTAGGCAATCATCAAGGCAAGCAAAAGCAATTATTTTCATATGAAAATGTAACAACTCATAAAACATACCTAGTTACAAACTATAACATACATTTTAATGAAATAATAGACGATTACTTAAACAAGGGAATTAAAATGTAGATGTTAAATTCACACAATCATTAAATAAAACTTACACCCTACCTGCAACCAATAGTTGACAATAATGCATTATATACAATATTATCAACATAGTCAACATAATTTTTCCAAGGTTTATTAGTGATTTTATCTTCCATGCCAAACAATTTTTTGTTTTCTGCAAGTAAAGCGTGAATCTGCATTCCTGCTTCTTTTATTTCACTGTAACTGAATTGATTAATGAATTTTTTTTATTATGTAAGCTAAAATTATCATTTTTTAATCCAGAAAATGTTCTATCACAATTAAAGTTTTGATAAGCCAGTTTATAATAAATCCATTGACAGAACACTGGCCTTATCAGCTTACAAAATTAATACAGATTATTATAGTATTTAAATATTATATTACAAAGACTGAAAGACAATTAATTAATTATACTTGCAAGTAGAGATGGAATGTATCAATCTGATACTTTGTCACTAGCATTGCCAAGTGACAGGTATGCTAAATGTGAAAAACTGAAAGTGTCATGTACTTTCAGTCCCGGCCTGGAAGTACCTCAATAAAATCCCTGAAGCCCAGGCTTCCAGGGGGCTCGATTAAAATATGAGTTGAATGAAAAAATGTTTACATCCAAAAACTATGTAGAACTAATAAATGCAAAAAAAAAATCATTTCAATCTATAATAAATAATATCACATACTTTTATCATCCTCTGATAGGCTAGACTAATTTATAAATATGTATGTTGTTAAAAGAGAAAAGAAAGTGTTGGCTGTTGAGGCTAAGTTACCAGGATCATTGAAATTCGATTATTCAAACTTTCACAGAAAATAAGGCAAGAAGAGTGTTGTAATAAAAAAGTAATTCAAGCTCTACTAGTTTTGTTATGAACACTTTACGGGAATAATTCTTATTAAATTATTCAATTGTTATTAAATAATTTTGTAAAAAAAAAAATTTGTTGTTTTTTACGTGAGACAATAAACTCTAGTTATTATAATGTAGTTATAAGTTTCGTTTTCATTACACATTAATCCATATATAATTTTGACAAAAATAAAGCAAATGAAATATTGAGTGGAAGGGAGACCACTCTATTATTTTTCCCGGGTTCTGGTTCAGCTGACGGTGGACCTGTCTGGGACTGCGATATCACCCATTAAGGAACGACCAATGCGACTAGTCATGAAATTAATAAAATATATTTTCTAATGTTTTATAATGCATATTAAATACCGTTTTTGTATCCTATCAGATTTGTCCTCAATGGAAAGCAATGAACTAGAACCTTCATTTCGCACAAAAAGAGGTGATTTAGTCCATGGCTCCAGTAAGGAACGCATGGATACCACATTTCCTTGTGTTTTATTTAATGGCTCTTGAACAGCTTCAACTAGTTGATGCAACTTTGCAATATAATCCAGAAGATCTGCAAACATTAAGAAAATATAAAAATCTCTACAACTTATGGTAGCTTTTATTATTTTTTTAATTCTATACCATTTGACTTCCAGTTCATATTATTTTCTCCTTCATATATCAGCTCATCAATTTGTTCAATTTTATCCTGAATTAGTTCAAATTCCACAATTCTACTATCTCGCCTCATTTTGTTATACCTAAATGACAGAATATTATAATTCCGAAGGATAAACTTGGTTTGAAAATAATAAAAATAAGTACTTACCACTGAGTAATAATGTTCAATTGGACAGTATATTCTCTAAATAGATCTCTTTTCTCATATAATTCTAAAGCTAACTGAGGGATATTTGTTATATTTCTCAGCTGAAGATAATGGACCTCACGTAAAACTGCATGTAACTAAAATCATAAAACTTATATAAAAGTTAAACATAACAACATATGCCTTACAAAAACGATCTACCTGAGGATGAAAATTGAGAAGGATATGGGTTTTTGCCATATTTCTACTAATGATAGATCTCCGTAGATTAAGCTCAATCTGCTCATCTACTTTCCTACTCCAATCATTAAACAGATCTTCTTCTAGTTTCTTAAATCTTATTAATAAACCATCAAATTTTCTGTATAAGATATGAGATTCATTGCTGTTGGTGATTCTATATGAAAAAATGGAGCACACATTAAATATATATCATTTGCCATAAGTCCTATAATATATATATATATATATATATATATATATATATATATATATATATATATATATATATATCATTAACATATATGTCATATTATTATATTATATACCATAAATATATATCATTTGCCTTAAGATTTATTTTTAAAATTAAATTTATAAACACAACAACAATAATCATTACTTTCGGTACAACTTTACAATCTGAATTTGGCAATTTATTCTTCATTTGCACATCTTGAAGCTAAAAGAATATAATTATATGCACTATAACAAAACAATAAACTATATAACTATTCACATTGTAAGAAGTATTGTATAATTTCTAAAGAATATATAATGTATAAGTATAATTAATATATAATTTTAGTAGAATAATTTAACATAAATTGATTTCTATTTTAAAATTGGTAAACAGTTTTTTTGAAAATGAAATTACCGAACTAGTTTATACTGATATCTGGATATTCATAAGAATCTGAATGAATTGTAATAATCAAAAACAAACTGATACTATATCAAAACAGCAGTTACAAGAATAAATATTACTAAAAACAGCTGCCAAAGCACAAGAGAAGTAGACACTGTATCCTATTAAAGGTATTTTAAGTGAGGCATAAAGATATTTTAACTATGGCCATTAACACAAATAACTAAACTGTTGAGAATATTTATGTATTTCTATAATCCATCACAACCTGCAACCCCTTGAAACAGAAAGAGAGCCTATCTTTTAAGAAAAAAATCCGATAGAGATCAAGCTGTAACCTACCGATACCAATTTATCATAGGAAATAAAATACCAATTTTAGTAATAAAGATAAAGCACAGATTCTTCAACAATAATAATCATGTTGAAAATAGATTTGCAGAATGCGGTTAAGATAATTATTTAAATTATTTCATTAATTAAGTAAATAATTGTTTCCGATTGATTAAAATTAAGGCCTGATAATTAAAATGACTATATCTTAATTTAAAGGCGTTTTATTACATAATTAAATTCTAAGATTACATCCTGTTTGAGTGAAAGCAACTACATAATTGGCAGGGTTACCACTACTTTTTTATTAAAATACCCACTCTTCGAACCGAAATTACTCTTTGCAAGAAATATTACCTTTATTGATTTTAAGAAAGGCCGTTTTCAGTCGATTGGTATCGATTTGCCGAAGGAGTATCAGACTGCAAGACAGGGGCGTACGCAGAATTTTTTTCGTGAGGGAGGAGATTTAAATTTTTTTCGGGGGAAATTAATAAGATGAAGTTAAATAATCACCTAAATGCCAATAATCGCCCAATTCGGCGTATATTTTAAGGTTAAGCATGAAAATTGAATAAAAAATTATTGTTGAAAATTACCCAAAATATTACTCAAAATACAAACCAAAGTAACGTATGCTTTCTGTTTAACCTTAATCGAACAACGATAGTAAATCTTGAAAACCCCCTTTAGCTGTATCCACACTGTTCAACTTTCGATTCGGCATGACAAACGGTTAAGGGAACGTGAGACAGGCGATGTCGAATAATTATTTTTATTTGATTACTGATTGAAAAATGATGAATACATTTATTCACTGAATAGCAGAATAACGAATAAATAGACTTTTCATTATTTTTTTTTTTCTGAATAAAATTTGCCCAACATTGGTTGGGGCCAATGTGCCTAGTCCAAAGTCAAATCGAAAGTTGAACAGCGTGGGCATAGCTTTACAGCGGCGTAAACAATCGATGCGACGCATGGGGAGTGCAGTGTATAAACGGATATACTAGAATACATTTCAACCAAATGAAAAAAAAATCTGGTGCGGTGCGCGCATCACACAATTTTCCCTTACCGTCCTATAATAATTATCTTTTTAATATAATTTTAAAAAGTTCACATAAACAATGCTTGAAATAAAGTCAGCAGCATTCACTTTTTCACATCTAGTACAATAAAACAGTTTTTTAAACAATTTTAGTACAATAATTCTGTACACTACCTATATATTTTAACTTCGTCAAGTTGCAAATATATTTTAAAAGTTTCGGTTTAGTTTTCATGGAAATATTTTCTTTCCATTAAATAATATGAAAGTAGAAATTATTACGTTAATTTCCGCTTTTGTATTCTTAAATTATTTTATTACAGAGTATATTGTTTATAACAGATTAGTGGGAGAAGGTTCGGTCACATCCGACTGCAACCTTTCAGATGCGCTCGGTTATCCATCTAGGGTCTTGTCCTCCTCATAAAATACGCTTTATCTTTGCTAATACTGGTTCGATTTTGATGATTCTTTTATTGTTTTTTAAATAATTGAATTACCTTTCATACAATTTCATACATAATTTGCCATAAAATGCATACTTTTTAAGCTATGAGCAAATAAAATATTCTTTTCATCATAACTTTTTTCGCTGCATTTCCTCGGTGATGTACTACTTAAATGAAAATTTAAAGGGCTATAAGGAGAATAAATTAGGCAAATTTCATCAAAATCGTTAGAGCCGTTTTCGAGAAAATTGTAAAAAGTGTATAATCGATTATATAAAGTGGCACTTCCGGTTAGTCGATTTTGACGAAAATGTTTCTGTAACATCACATGCATGTGCCAACCTTAAATACGTAATTTCAGTATCATACAACTTTTCGTTTTTGAGCAAGACTGTTCACATACACACATCCACACAGACCATTTTGCGAGACTTGGTCATTTGGACTCAGGTGACCTTAAAACGTGTATTTCCGTCGAAAATTCGAATTCAAAAATTTTCACGATCGCAATACTTCCCCTTACTATATACTTCGTATATAGGTAAGAGAAAGTAAAAATACTTTAAAGGAACAGATATATATATATATATATATATATATATATATATATATATATATATATATATATATATATATATATATATATATATATAACGCCGTATTATATATTATAATAATGATAATATATAATTATGCCCCGTTTAGTATGTTTAGGAGTGAGTTAGAAAGATGTTGCGACGTAAAGGAGTACACAGGGACCGTGATGGAAGAAAATCTAGGGGCGTGGAACCCAGAGTGCTCGGACAGGAACGGAGTGTGTTCGTTTTCCATCTCGATTAGTCAATACTTATTTCGCGGCGGTCCCGAGAAACGAATCTCGACAATCCCACTCTGGTTAGTACGGGGCAGCGACCTAAAGGTAGCCAGCCGGCAGAGGTTATCAAAAAGAGGTTGCCCACTTGCAGGACTAGTTCCTCCCACCAATGCCAGTACCAAAGTAGTAGTATTCAATACCTAGGAGGCAAGGATAAAGTTGGTTATTTTTTCTAAAGGGAGGAGGTGAGGGACGCACAAGAAAAACGCTTGCATTGGGGCTCAGTCATTCTTAGTTAGACCAATGAAGATTTATATTCATTATCATGGCTTATAAATTTGTATATTTACTATTTACTACTTGAAATAAAAAAACCAACACACACATTATGTAAAAAAATAAACAAAAAGGTAAAACGGATATTAGCTGATAACTACCTAACCAAAATCTTATAATTAAACATTTTCAATGTATAAATAGTCCAGTCCTTTCGTAATTTTATCTGGAATTTTTGTATTAGTTTTGAAAATTTGTTCATTTATATGTTTTGGGAGTGCTGATTACGAATTTCAACTTTGCTACTTTAAATTTTCTCCGGGAACGTAAAAAAAAAAATCCAAAAAGCTCAAACAAATTAATCCATTAATGAGTAAATTATCAGAACTTCTCCAAAACTTTCCACTGAGTTCCCTTTCTAGTCCACATTTGACTGGAGACCATTGGAATAATGAGCAGATGCTTCTTAACAATGCACTAGACAAAAAAAGTTACAGAGAAAAAAAAGTAAGTAATTTACTTTTGTTTAATTTAGTATGGTTGATGATGCTTAAAAAAAAAAAAGAAAAGCGATATTTTTATGCTAGGAGGAAAAAGAAAAAAAAATAACTTTGTGCATTTTTTTTTTTGTTTTTAATTTCGAGGGAAATTTGAGGTAAGAAAGCTAAAAGTCCCCCAAAACATAAATGAACAATTCTTCCAAAACCAAACTGTCAAGTTTTCACTTTTAAAATTATTAAATTTCAGGAAAATTTTCCTTATCTACTTCCTCACTTTATTCACCATTTTAGCAAAGTTGCGGGCTTTTCTTACCCATTTTCAAGTGATTTAATTTTCAATTTTTATCCCTATTTTGTCAATGCGAGATTATTCGTGTTGGGCTATTTCTATTCTTCTAGTCATCCTAATTAGTTGAATAATAATGGTGAATTTGATGAAAAGTGGTGAATAAAGTGAGGAAGTAGATAAGAAAAAATTTCCAGAAATTTAATAATTTTAAAAGTTTTAGAAACCCTTATAAAAATATGAGTTTGGTTTTAACCTGTTTTGGAAGAATTGCTCATTTATGTTTTGAGGGACTTTTAACTTTTTTACCTCAAATTTTCCTCGAAATAAAAAAAAAATGAAAAAGGTTATTTTTTTTTTTGGTTTTTCCTCCATAGCATGAAAATAGAACAATTTTTTTTTTAAAGGAAATTTTAAAAATAAATGATCTAATTTTCAGAACTTTTTCCAAAACATTCCCTTTTTGGTCCCCATTTGGGTGGACTACAAAGTAAAATTCCATCCCAACTTTTTTGTTAGCCAATTTGGCTAAGTTCCAAGCCAACAAAGAATCGATGTAGACTAATCAATTAATTAATTTCTATAAATGTACCTACTCATTCTAATATATATTTTTTAATTTAATTATGTTTTCTTTTAAATACCATAAATTTACCCTTTTTTACTCTCAGAGCTTCATATTACCCTCTTTTCGGGTAATTACTTTCAAAACGGCAACTCTAACAATTGATGACAACAATATTGCCAAAATGGGACAACAAATATTTCGTGTGCGAATTTTTAAATGATGTAGGGGAGTAAAAAATCATATTCTTCTAACCTAAAATTGAGGAAACAAGAGCTATTTCCCAACAAACAAATTTAAAAAGTAAGAACATATATTTATATTTAAATTCAGATCCGAAGAATGTTTTCATTTACAGTTGGGCCTAAACCTTACTTAATTGCCTCAAAAACTCCCACATAAGCGATTTCCAGTCTGGACGTCGCA
The DNA here is from genome assembly GCA_948150685.1 of Rhaphigaster nebulosa. Lineage (NCBI taxonomy): Eukaryota > Metazoa > Arthropoda > Insecta > Hemiptera > Pentatomidae > Rhaphigaster > Rhaphigaster nebulosa. The sequence goes on along the minus strand of OX411306.1, from coordinate 219,855,205 downwards.
CAGTGTCACGTGCTGTGTTCAAAAATCAAAAAAATGAAGAACGAACAAAATTTATTTGAGGGGTGAGATAAAAAATAGATAGTTTGAAAAAAAGAAAACATAATTTCAAAGTAAAAACAAAGGTAACAAGATAAGAATTATATTGAAATGCTGATGCAAATAGGGAAGAAAAAACCCGGTACGGTTTGTAAATATTTCCTTTGCCAATATTTCCTTGTTATTCCAAAATTTTCATTTATTTTGACAACTCATTGTTCAAGTCTTGTGTGAATTGTTCATCTGATCAATTTGTCCAAAAGTGCGAAAATGGGTAAATTCTAGTATTTTAAATTTTATAAGAATTTTTTGACGATTGTTCAACTTTGGGATTGATTTAAGAAAAATCATTCAATATATTTTTGTTCATAATTCAACCAAAATTACTTCGTTTCATTACTTTCATTTTGATATTTACTTTATCTGCCTCTAGCTGCCCCTGCACCGTGATTTTGCGCTTTTAGATTTAAAAATCAATTACTAGCTGCATGAAGTCTGGCGCAGTAATCCAGTAGATAAAAGATATGATGTTTTATATGACAGAATTGTGTGCGCATATAATTTATGTGAATCCTCGGATAAAATGAAGGAGTACCTAGAGAAATTTGTGAAATAATTTTGCCAGGACATTCAAGCAAAATGTTTGCAACATTTTAAGTGGGGGAAATTCTACACAAGCATGTTGCATTTGTGGAGCTACTCCTAAGCTTATGAATAAAGATTTGGTCGATAATTTACCACCTAAAATACATTATATATATATATATGGCCTTTCAACACTACATTGTTAAATAAGATCATCGGAATGCTTACTTCTCATCGCTTACTGGCTTCCACTACAAACGTGGCAAGTCAGAAGAGAAGATGTAAACAACTTTTTCGAGGAAAATAAAAACAATTCAGCTTGCGTTAAAAGAGAAAATGGGATTATTAATCGATTTGCCAAAATCTGGATTTGGTTCTACTATTGACGGTAATACCGCAAGACGATTTTTAATAATCCACAAGTAAGCAACCAAATTACAGGGATAGACATTTCATTAATTATTAATTTGGGAACCATTTTGTAAGTAATTTCAAGTGGTAAATTAATTAATACCCCAAAATTCACTGTATTAATTGGTGAAACCACCGATTTATGTTTGAGGTATTATTGTTGCTATTGCATGCCTGGCTCATTGCTTGAATTATTATTACACGGACCTGACATTATTTCCTTTTTTATTAGCCTATGGGACAGTGGTCAAAAGATACATTAGAAAGCCGGCACAAGGATATAAGACATTTCATGGAAAAGCACACAAGAAAAACTTCTCTTATTGATTCCACTATTGATCTAATGAAATCGCTTCTTCTTTCATCAGATCCCTATTTATCAACTCTTAGGAAAGAGAGCATTTCCTGACAAAATGAGCATTCCAAACATACAAAAATTGATCAAAATGTTTAAAATTACTTAATTTTTAAATAAGATAATGACGATATTTATTTACAATCGAGTGATTCCCAGGAGGAATAGTTTTTTTTTTTTTTTTAATTTTCTGTATGCATTTTTTGTAAGTTTCTAATATATATTTTTTAAGGTTCCGTATATTTTAATGTAAGTTTATATTACAATAAATGGTTATTCCTACCATGTTTGTGTCTTTAATGACTTTAAATAAAATAATAAGCCTTGCAAATATAAAAATACGATTTTTGATTTCTTCTTCGTGACATTCGTGACACTGTGCGTCGGGCGCAAAAAGTGGACATTATGCTAAAACCTTTTGGAGAGTTTCATATTGAAAATCCAACAAGAACTGGCTATAGCTGAAACATGTACCCTATTATTTAGAGGAATATTTTTTTTTGTAAATCGTGATAAAAATATAAATAAATAAAATAACCGATAAATATATATTTTTTGTAAATTTATAAAAGATAGTTATAATTAAACTGTTTAAGCATAATTATACAATCACCATCCAGTAATATTTTGACCAAAAGCTTTTGATGAGGAATGCATATGACGGATAATATAAAAATAAAAATCTTGATTTAGAATTACATACTTATGATCCAGTGCTTTAAACTTGGTGATAGAATATGTCATTCTTTCCCTGAGCATTTCAACCCATTGAAGAGCCCCAGAAGTTGGAGGTATACGAATATCAGTTTCAATCTTTAGACCAGCCTGGTATCTCAAAATTTGTTCATTAAAGATTTCCTGAAATTAGTAATCACATAAATACTTAAATGAAGTTATTAGCCAAATTATTGTAACATAACAAAGTGCAGTCTGTTTTTTAAAAGAAAAACCTAAACCTGTTCTATACATTTAGCTTCACACGGCTGTTTATTATCCGAAAAAAGAAACATTTTTGTAGTTAAAGGTACTTACATAAGATAGTTCACTCAATCTCCACTGGATTTCAATGCCGTGACGCGATTGAGAGAGAAGCGCTGGGATATCAGGTAGTCCTGCTTTTCCATCCATTAGTGTAAGGATAAGCCTGGTTCGGATTCCCCAGGCTGATTTTAAATAGTGCTTAAGGTGTTTATGTTTAATTTTATTTTATGTAGTTTATTTATTTTATTAATTTTTCCCTATTTATTATTTTGCATTTTATTTTATTATTTAATGTTCTGTAAATATGTGTGAATGAATTCTAAACACTATTAGTATTGTACTTTATTGGGATAGAATATAATACCAAATAAAAGTATTTAAAATATCAACTATTTTTATTTTCAACTTAGAAAATTGCTTTACTAATAAATATTTTTAATCTGAAGCTTTATTTAATTAAAAATATTTTTAATGTTATTGAGAGACATCTTCTCATTACAAATTTCGGTATTTACATACTTCACGGTCGACCATATGTTAAGGTTATAACCTGAAAACATAAATTGATTCGTATACATCCATATTTAGGCCCCGACCTCAACTGAAAAGGATCCTTTGAGGGTTTGTTTATCTCTTGAGCGAAGTCGTCAATTGTGATCCAACAAAAGCAGTAATGATAACAGTGTAGGTCATCACTCACAGCAGTGGTCGACCATTAAATACGTAAGTATCCAAATTTAATTTCTAAATAAGAAATTTCTTATTTAGAAATTATTATTTAACTATTTAAACTCTCCTTTCTAATTTTGATTGGATAATATAAAAAAAATTAGGAAGTTAAGTAGGCCCGAACTGGCTCCATCGGGAGCCCTCAGCTGCAGACTGAAGAAGGACCCCATACCAAGAGGGTGGTCAGGAGATCTTCCCCCGGAAAATGATTGGCTAATCTGAAAATTACATTTTTCCGCTGTTTTGAAACTTGAAAGTATTTCAGTTAAGGCAAGATATTTATCAAAACTTAAGCTATTCTATTGTACTTTACTTACGCTTACAAATCATTTTTATATTATTTTATTTTTAAAAAATAATACCGTTACTGATGTTCTAAAATCAAACATCAACTGGCTTAAAATTGATTGTCCACTCGTCAGCTTTTTGGGAAAAAATAAAATGCCTTTAGAGCAACGTTATAATTTTTTTTATTTGAAAAATAATACAAGCTGCCACACTCAAGAGCAATAGGTATTAGGGCTATAAGAATCTATTCATACTATATATACAAGATAAAAGGAAGAAAACAAAAATAATAAATATCATATAAAAAGAAAAAAATGTACATTATTAGTAAAAATTAATATATATATATATATATATATATATATATATATATATATAATTTAAATAATATCAAAATAAGTAAACAACCAATAAAAAGAAAAATTAAGTTAAGTAAAAATTAAATAAGTTTTCTTGAACACATTCATACCTATATACAATATTTACAATCTGACCAGGGAACTCAGAACCATGCTCTGCTCCCCACACGTGAACGGCAAAGCCGGGCTCTAGGAGATCCCAACGCTTCTCACTCAGTCGCGTCACTGGTATTGAAAACCAATGGAGACTAGAGCCACAGACGCTCAGGACTTGAGTGGAGAAGCTGGTCATTCCCAGAACTCCAACGTTATAAATAAAATTATAAAGTAGTAAAATTTAAAAAAAAATAAAAAAATATCTGAGTAATCAAAAATATAAACAGACCCAGACTGGGTCTTTTCGGAGATCTCGACATAAGACTGATGAGGATCTTAAATCTTTCTAACCAAGAGAGAGGTCCGGGTATTTTGAGTAAATGCAAAATTTTTTTCAAAAATTAATCTTTTCGGCTGTAGTACATAGGGCCGAGGAGGGGAGGAGACGCCCGATGTGACAGAATTTAGAGGGCGGCACATTTTGATCGAAATTTTATTTATTTTTTAGGTGAAAAATATTTATTTTTGCTTTTTGATTGTTTCTACCTTAATTCAGTCAATGAAATGAGGTAAAGTAATGATATGATGATATTTATTTCGAAATATACTACCCATAATACTGTTATATAACTTTTTATTTTTACTATATGTGGAGAGTGGTGAAAGGAGTGACGGCAAAATTAAACTGATCACTCCAGGAAAAAATTCTAGTTTTGGCCCTGGTAGTTTACTTACATTTACAGTTAATTTTTATACTATTTCTATTATATCTAAACTTGATACACACTAAGAAAAAGTGCCGTTTTAGCAACAGCTTAAAATTGTTTGTACACGCGTACTGGAACATGCTGGTTATACTACTATTAAGCTTCCTCGGAAAAAAGTAAAATGATTCCTGTGCAACTGATTATTAAGTAGTATAGTTAAATATACCTGTCATAAAAAATAAAAACACTTGTTGAAAATAACTTCCATTTAACTACTTTATTCAATAACCCAAATTATTGACATTTGTGACAATCTCCCCATTCTCAGACATTATAATATCTTTAAATATTTATAACATAAAGTCGGTTGTTAATAAATCCATTTTCACATTTCGTCTTATTGATAAAAAAAATTTTTACATGTCTATCTAATTATCTTAGTCCCCATAGTTAAGGAATTTATTAACAAGTAACTTTTATGTTATTATAAATATTTGATTAGGGATTGATAAATTAGTTGCCAGTTCTACAATATAATTTTGTTTTATTGAAACCTAGTTTCGAATGTTATACATTCATCTTCAGTTCTAAAAACACACAAAAAATTCAAAAATAAGCAATTCAAAATATAGTTTAAATGTATTATATCTGTTTGATATAATGAGTACCAACATGTATTTGATTTCTTGTCATAATTAAATCCATAATTCATAAATGTTATATAATACTGATTTATATTACATCTAATTTAATATGTATAATGATACCAAACTATATTTTGAATTGCTTATTTTTGAATTTTTCGTGTGCTTTTAGAACTGAAGATGGATGCACAACATTTGAAACTAGTTTTCAATAAAACAAAATTATAGAAGTGGCAAATAATTTATCAATCCCTAATTAGATTGATCCTTCTATACCATCATGCGGATGTCAATTGATAAATATTTGAAGTTATTATAATGTTCGAGGATAGGAAGATTGTCCCCGAAATGTCACAAATGTCAATAATTTGAGTTATTCAACAAAGTTGTTAAATGGAAGCCATTTTCATCAATGGTTGTATGTAAAGCTCCATGAGAACTTCCCTAAATAAATAGAAAACAATAAGAATATAAAAACTTCTTTTTTTTTTTGCCCCTTCAGTTGGGAGCCATCGACATTTGCCGACTAGCCTAACTGTAGTGCGGGTTTGCGGGCCCAAGTATTATTTATACATCTTGAATCGGGAGTTCATGGCACATTTTACACTTCAACAATCAAGGAACTGGGTCTCCATCGGTATGGTTCTGAAGAGAGAATGGTGTTTGTTATAGTAGAAAGCAGAGCCGTCGCGTGGGTCCAAGCTTTCTTGGACTTTGGATGGATAGTAGTTCCAGGAGTCATAGCCAGGATCTTTTATGTTCAATGTCATTAAATTTGTTTTAAAAAAAACTCTGATTTCGTTTGATGAAAGTGGATGTCTATGAAGTCATGTAACAAGTCTTCGAAATAGTGGTTATTGAAGTCAGCACCTATGCGGTATAAAGACAGAGGACAACTAAGGCTGTAATGACCAAGTGTCTTGAGATAGGGTCCTTTAGAAATAGCGCTGATTCGAATACGATCTAGTAGGAAAAAAAAAATCCTTTTTTTGATAATGGTATCACAATTGAAGTATGGATTAAAAGAATAAATAAGCTTTATAAGTATCAACTGTTTTATGAGAGTAGCACCAATTAAGAATGTACCAATTCTTCAAACTCGAAACTTACTTCAATGCAATTTAGTTCATCAGCAAGCATATTCAACACCTCTCTAAATTTGTCATCAAACTCTTTTATTATTAATGGCCTCTCTAAAAAACTGCTGATTATTTCAATCAACTGAAAATAAAATAAAACAAAGAATATTAATTTATATGACTGAATATATTCATTTATGTATGTATACAGAAAAAAAACAAGCATAAATATTTTTTTTTTAATTTGTCATCAATACCTTGAAAGCGCCTTCTAAATTTGAGCAATCGTCAAAAGCTAGGCATAAAATAGCAGCCAATCTTTTATCCAAGTCACATATATTCTGTTGAAAGATTTCATAGTCTTGTTGAAACGTTGGATCGTCTGGATTGAGAACATCATATGATTTAGTAGAAAATTCTGTGAGATAAGTGTTAAACTGTAGGGAAATAGAAACGAGCTGGCTGCTAAGAACACTTCCTTTAACGTTTCCAATTTCCAGGCGTTCAAGTTTAACAAATTCCAGTACAGTATGGTAAAATTTCTACGAACCAAAAATGAAATTTTTTTCATTCCTTTAATATATAAAATATTAATAAGTGAAGAATGATTGTTCACACCTTTATTGTAACCAGTCTGTCTTTGAACTTATTGAACCGTTCAAATACAACATTGGGATGAAATGTCCAAAGTTGTGGAGTGGTGTCAGACTTAAAATAGGTAGGAAGATTTTCTCGGCGATCATTGAAAACCGCTCTAAAATTATAGATATATATAAAAAATGTACTTACTATTGATGCATAGAGTTACTATATTTGCATGCACAACACATGTGTCTATCTAACAGATGGGGAGTACAATTCTTACCTGAAACTACTTAGTGCATGTAAACATGCTTCAACGCGTTGCAAAGCTTCATCTATATCTGTTTGAAAAATGGAGCTGGGATCAAGAAACTTTTTGGCCTTAAAAACAATAAAAGCTCAGTATTATCTCAGGAATGAAAATTTTCATAAGTAATTAATTATATATATATATATATATTTATATATATATATATATATATATATATATATATATATATATATATATATATATATATATTTCCACAAGGACATATTGTATGATCATTTATATGGAATGAGTATAATTCCATCTTTACCTATAAACGAAATTTGTCTTTAACATTATAGTCACAATATAAGCACTTTCTAGCCAATCCTTTTGTGTTCGACAAAAACGAGACGTAATAAGAATCGCATTTGTTGTCCTTTTGCCGATTTAGTCCTTGGAACATATGAAATATCAATGATATTTTTATTCATAATAAAATAACTTCCGTTATTTTATTTTATTTTATTTATTTATTTTTTTTAGAAATAATTCGTTGAATTTAAATTTGTTAATTTCAATGAAACTTATTACTGCACCAGTGCAATTCAAGTAAATACGATGAATTTTTTTCTTGGTTATATGTGTAAAGTCAAATTAATAATATATAAATATTTTTGTATTTAATATATTTTTTCTTGGCTATATTAAAGTATTATAAACTGTTTGTTTAATAGAACGCATAAATTGTTGCGTACATTATTGCTTCTACTGAATACAGAAGTTCGCTGGATCTTATCACATTAAAATTACTATCAGCACTACTGTAAATAGGTTACTGTAAATCTCAGATGATAGCGATTTAAGAGTGATCAATAGCTAATATGATAACTTTTTAGCCAGCATTCAATATTTGAATATCCTTTACACAGACTTTTAATCTAGGTTTGAAGATGTATTGTCAATGTAAATACCACAGTGGAATATCAATCCCTATGTTGACATTGAAGAAATGGATGTCGTGTTACATAAAGAACTGATTGAAATGAAAACCTGCGAAGGACGTAAGGTGCAGTTTAGAAAAGAACGCATACAATAATGGCTTCAGAGAGACATTGTTGCTAAATATCAGGATATTTAGCAACAATGTCTCTCTGAAGGCTCAATGGACCATCACAAGAAAGTTTTTCATCTTGAATCTTGAAGCTTCTTCATCTTAAATCTAGTTGGAAAGCATTTCAGCACGATATTCGTGAAGCTAAGCTTGTGGTTCCTTAATTCGAACTGACATGCAACAATTAAATGAAAATTGTAACTATAAAAAACAAACTTAGGAAATAATTGGAAGATTAAAACTTTTTTTTCCGTTATTTCATCAGTAAAGCGGCCTACACACATGGGAACATCGATTCGCCAACGACGGTTCGGCCAACCGAAGTTCGGTTCGTGGCTCTCTACACACTATACAAAAAAAGGAAAAACTAATGAACCGTTGTTCCTCAGCTCTACACACTGGGGAACTTGACAAGCCGAATCGTCGTTGGCGAATCGCTGTTCTCATGTGTGTAGGCCGCTTAAGATAATATGAATGAACATTACTTCAGTTTTCTGTCCAACTGCGTTTCCATACCGTAATTTCAGTTTCTTTCAGGGTCCCCTTTTTTTATTTACTATTTTAATAACAATAATGCTATAATCTTTTAAAAGCTTACCGATGCATTCCTTACGCAGATCAATTAAAAGTTGGAGTTCAAAAATAATCATTTCTTTCCTGACAGGAGGAAATGCATAAATTATTTGTTTATCATTACTACTCTTCGTCCTTTCTCCTGCATTATTGCCCATAACTCCATGGGCATTTGCATAATCCCAATATGTTCCTTGTTCACCATAAAGGATGACATTTTTTAATCATAATTATAATATTTTTCACAGTTTATGCCAGATCAGAGTAAAACTGTCCTATTTTAAAATCTCCACCTTTCTAAGTGACAGCTAACAATTTATGATTATTCTATTCATGATGAAACATCATTCCTTAATTATTTTTTTATATATTTTTTTTGTACAAATTTCTTATATGAACAAAGCTGACTTCTTCTCCTGTTTCGTCCAATTACTGATATACGAAGTTGGACAGAAATAACAGATACATTTTGAAGGACTGTAAAAAGCAAATCAATGTCTCAAGAAAAAAAAAAATTCTAAAAATACTTTGAAAATAGTTTTATTTCACTGGTTTTTAAAAATTACATCTTCAAAATGTCGGCCGTTATTGACGTTCCCGGAAAATTTCCACCACCCTTCTAGTCATTTCTGGTAGAATGGCATTGATTTCTTGCCTCATCCTCTTCTTTAAATCCTCCATGGAATGAGGTCGGAGTTTAAACACCTTGTCCTTGAGATATCCCCAGAGGAAAAAATCGCATGTAGCTAATCTGATGACCGTGTCGACCAACCCAAATCAACCCTCAAAGAGATCAATCAGTGAGGGTACATTTCCCACAAAACTCCAAGCGAACGTCGAGAAGTGTGAGCCAAGGAACCATCCTCTGCGTCGATTTCATCCAATTTAGGATAGTCTCCAGGGCGTAGGACAGTTTTAAACATTTTTGTTTTAACAAGGACTCTATTTCATAATAAAGTTCAAAAATACAAGTACAAGTGGGAAAAGTAGTGTAACTAAGGTTATTTATCATCATTAGATAATAATACTTTTTTTTCAACTGATATTTAATAACAGCTTTAAAAACTTTACTTTAAGCACCCACTTTTTCAGAATAAAGCTAAGTACAAGCGGACCTATGAATTATTACGCCTATGACTAACACTGAAATTTTGAAACATGATAAAATCTAAAATAGTGATATTAAACAATAGTAAATTAAAAAAAAATTGAATAAAATTATTATTATCTAATGACGATAAGTAACCACTAACTTCTAATAACGAACCTTTCCAGTTGTACTTTCGTACTTTATTATGAAACAGGGTCCAGGATATAACCTATTAAAATGATAAATAATTAGGTTGATAAAATGTACCAGATAAATATACAAACCTGTTCAATTATGAGATTATTTATCTGTTTAAACATAATAATAATTCTTGATGAATGACAGTAATATTTGCAATTACTCCATATAAGGCAAACTATATGAATTAGTGGAAGAAAGCAGGTGGATACTTCAGTAAAATCAGTTTCTTGAATGGCATTTAAGTATGGAACTAAAGGCTTCAAATAAATGGAGATTTGTTTCGCCTCTGTTAAAGCTGAAAATTTAATAACAATAAGTTATACAACCTGGGATTAAATGAATATTTTTTAATTTGTCTAGATGAGGAAATGAACACAAAATTAATTTCAATAGTAAACTGAATACCTCCTTGAGCAGAAAGACTTATTTTTAATCAAAGCTTCTTAAATTAGATTATCATTTGTATAACAGATAATTTACTTTATTTGTCTCAAAGAATTCCCCAAACACATCATCTAAATTATTAGTTATTTGTGTAAAACTTATTTCTCTACCTCATTTGTGACGGATTTCAACCTATCCATATTAATGATCTCATGTTCTTCACCTCACGTCGCTATATAATAACTAATCCTATGTTGTAGTCTCCGAGCCGGAGACTCGAATGAAGGACTTGCTATCACCAATATTTCGGCATAAAACTAAAACTGACCAACTAACTTAACTGTTTCGAGATAGAGGGTTTGATATGGTTATTTATAAAGAAATATTTGTTAATATATTATATTAAGAATATGTTAATATTGTATATGTAATATATATATATATATATATATATATATATATATATATATATATATATATATATATATATATATATATATATATATATATATATATATATATATATATTTATTTATTTATTTTTTATATTTTTTTTTTGGTTGGCTTTTTACAGACCTTGAAGATCTTTTGGTCTCTCTACCTGCTTCCTCCACCTCTTTTTATCTTGGCCGATGGCTTTCCAGTTTATTACGCGGTGTTCATCCGTGTCCTTATTTATTCTGCCCACCCATCTGAGTTTCGGTCTCCCTCTAGGACTAGTTCCTACTACTGAGACGTTCATAGTTAGGAAGAGAGAACCTGTTGGGTGGCTTCTTGCCGGATGTCCCGTCCATTGTAATTTTTTGCTTCCATATCAAGCATCATCGATTGTTGCGTTTCAGAGTTTATTTCTTCATTCGTCTTTCTTCTTCGTAGAAAATGTATATAATATGTATTATGAAATATTAACAAATTGTTAGTATACATATAGTTGATATTAACACAATGTTAATATTATATATTAATAATATAGTTTCTTTGGTTTTAGTATCTAACAGGAAGTATTCTCTTGTTATTTTAAAGTTTTATGATTATTAAATTGAAACTTTAAAATTAGGGTATTGGTAAGTTTTAGTTGTATGTCGACTATATTTTTTTATTATTAGAATATACAACGGGTATCTTGTAAAATTTCCTCTGATTCCAGTCCAATTAATATATCGTTTAAAACGCATGTAATAAATAAACAATTAATTATATGAAATATAACTAAAGAATTAGGCATGAATATTTATTATTCAAACATTTATGAATGAAAAATAATAAGTTTTTTAAAGTTATAACATTCATAGGCGTTTAGGAAGTGTGTGATGTTGGATGTAATTCCCACGGAGAGATACGAACTTAAGGAATATCTATATTTAACAAGTAGAGACACTAAAGAGACAATTACAATTCTAAAAATTAGACTCAATATTTTTAGTTTGGCATTAGATAAAATTAAAATTACTTGCCAGCCACTACGCTAGCGAATATTTCTTTGAAGCATGGATAATAAGCACTTTCAGTATGTTCTAAAATAGTAGCCATTTTCTTCACCTTTTCTTCCTTCATTTGATCATAAATGTATTGCAAATTTTCAACTCTGCTTGCCCAAAAGTTTATTTCTGTAAAAATCACCAGGTACTCTTTTTATATTAAACACTTATAAATACTGAAAATTAAATATCTCTAGATGATTGAAATAAAATAATTCCTTAAAATAGTTAATTTAATAAGCGATTTCATAAATATATGAAAGCAATCTCTATATCAAAGGTAATTTCAGCGGTAACGTAAAATCGAAACACGCATTCGCGATCGAAAATACGATAGTAAACTAAAAAATATCGTCCTTGCAAACGTAATATACGATATCTATACAGAAAAAGTGTCAATTGTAATGGTAATTCGAAATGCGGATATTCGATAAAAAAAAATCCGATTCGAAAAACGGAATCTGAACCCTCAAAAACGTAATGAACGATTCCTATATCGGAAAAAACTTCAGCAACAACAGTAAATCGAAATGCACATGCGCGATCCAAAATCAGATAGTGTATTTGGAAATGGCATGCTTGAAAGCATAATAAGTAATGTCTAAACCGAAGAATTTTCCAATCTAATAATTAATTAGAAATGTTCGTTGCCGGGCATAATTTCGATAGTAATCAAGCAACTTCGAAAATCTAATGAACGGTCACCAAATCGATGAACAGACAGTTCACTAGTGGATGCTCAACTGTGCTGATTTGCTAATCCACACAGCAGGCAATATTAAATGGAGAGTTAGGCTGGACAAATTTTGGGAAATATTTCATATAGACTAGACAAGCAGAATACAAGTATTTCCTTTTCTATTTGTCTTCTATTTTCCTTTGTTTTTACTTATTTTTCTAAGCTTAGGCTTAATACAGATGGTGATGTAGGATATATTAAAAATTAAATAAACAATTTTTTTCTCAAAAATTTTAACTAATTGAAATCGATATTAGCACTATTTGCACTTAAACAGATATGGAATTGATATTAGCACTTAATATCAATTATTTATAAAGGAAAAAAAATTCGGAACAATATGTCGAAATTATTCTAAAAGTCGTTATTTAATTAAAATAATTATTTTTCAATAATAAAAATGAATTAATTCATATCCGGTTGGGTTACAATTGATATGGAAAAAGTTATATTTGAATTGGAAAGGGTTACAATTAATTTGGAAAAGGTTACAATTGATTTGGAAATGCTGTATACACGAAACATCAAATTGTCTTCTTGGACATTCATTGTGTTCGCCAGAAAAATCGAGAAGGGATACATAACAAGAACGGTTTGCGTACTAAATCCCATCCCAATCATACTAGCAAGTGGTTCACGAGCGGTTTTCAAATATCCTTAACCAAATAACCTTATTATGAGAAAATAATAAATCTAATTAAAAAAAATATATATATTTCGAGTAAACCTAGAAATGGTGTTGGATTCATCCCATTAGCAAAAGCTTTTGAAGAGTCATCTGCAATTACATCCGATATCTGAGAAGACCACTTTATTACAACTCCTTCAATAGAAGCTTTTAAATATAAATCTGTCATTTCTCCTCTGCAAATAAATAAATAGCACAGTAGCACTAAACTTTATTAAGAATCATTCTTTTTAGAAATAATGAAAATAATAAATTAATATTAATTCGCATACCCTTGTGCAAGGTTTTCTGCAATGTCGTGAACTCTTTCTAGGCCAATTGGCATGGCCAAAACGGTTTTACCAGCTACATAACCCTTTACTTCATAGACTGTACTTCGCAACGCATGGACGTGATGGTTTAGATCTTGTGCCACAGTGGAAGGCCATTGCTTGTGATTGTCGTTATTCGATAATAGTGGAACGAATATCTATGAAAAAAAAATCCAGAGATAACATGTGAATTTATTTGAGAACAAAAATTTAATTGCTCAGAAAAGTTCTAAAGACTAGAAGTGGACATTAAAAAATACCTGGAATAATTTTTCGAATCAAACAGAAAAACTAAGTACATTATTTGGATATTTCCTTGAGTTTGTATGTCCTAACAATATTATTTCAAAAAATACAATTTAAAATATATAGACAAAAAATAAATAATTTTATCGCCATTAGATGTATAAAGAAATTCGATTTATTTTTTATTTTAATGTAGAAATAAATCAACTACTTTCTGCCCAAAGCTGCATACATTTAGCATCCATTATAAACATTAATTTATTTTAAAGTTATTTGCAGAAAATATTCGATGAAATTATACCATTATAACTTAGATCTATTAGGCATAACAGGTCAAATTTACACCGATATTCATGGCCTCACGTGGATAGCGTCTTTTTATTTTATTAAAAATAATAATTAATAAATACAAATATATTGTACCATCTGACACTGTTGATGATTATACAAGCCTTATTTATTTATTATCTTATTGTCTTTCTTGAAAAATATAACAATGCTGTTATTTATTAGAAAAAAAAAGTCAAGCAAATAGATCAATATAGTTTCCTCACCATTTGTATTGGGCACTTAAGGAAAATAAATTCAAATATTATCAATTTCGAAATAAACGAAAAAATATCGGAAGAATATGCTAAAGTTATTTCAGAAGTCATAATTGAACTTAAAATAAATATTTTTTAATAAAAAAATAAATAAAATATATTTATGAATACGTTCAAGTCCAATTACAGTAATTTGAATTGTTCAGGGGACTTCGATAAAATTGATTCTGAATCATTTGTTCAAAATCCCCAACTTTCTTCCAACTTCGGACCAAATCGGACGAGACGTTTATAAAATATAGATTTGTTAAGGAAAATACATCCATAAGCGAAAGTAGAGGATAGAAATTACTACAATTAATATGAGGTCATCTAGGTCCTAACCCACACAATCTCTGAAAATTTCATTAAAATTAGATTAATGATAGTTGGTGTTTACCCATCACATGGATTTGACTACGGGCAGACAGACAAGAGACCAAATTTGTTCATTGATGTCTAAATCGTAAAGCGATTCCTACTCCCACTCGTAACGTACATAACTCATACATACAACGTACATAACAACTACAACGTACATAACTCGTACGTTTCTACACAACTCATTACAAAACATCAAACAACAATAATTACGTACACCAATAAACTATATATGGGTGAAAATATTTTTATTTCTTTTTTTGCAGTATTTTCTCTCGCTCGTCTTTGTTCTTTAGGTGTAATACCGGAATTTTTTTACCTTTTAGCACCTGTATAACAATTTATAAACATAAATGAATCACTTAGTCTAGCTTACAGCTTTTGCAGCAATGATTTTCAAATGCTTTGAGTTAAATGTAAAATTAAATTATAAATATTTATTAAGCCTTCTTTCTGCTCTTTGTATTTTTATTCCTTTCTTGATCAAATTAACTTTTTCCCTGCAGTGCTTTTGCTTGTCTGCTAAGTTTCAACCCTGAGATTGGCATTGACAATGTAAAATTAATAGAATCTTTTAACACTTTATACTATCTAATGAAAACACGTAACACTCGTGAGTAGTAACATTCACGAGATTTTGAATTATTTATAAAATTAGTGTGTATTACTATTTCCTAGAGCAAAACATAATAGATTTGTGGAAAGTGACGTTTACACTCGAAGCTGTCTAGTACTTAAATCTGAATTAATTATTTTTAAAGTAAATTAAAAAATGGCAACGTTCGTGAGAGTGGTTTTAGGGTCAGCAACCTGTTACCTCGATGTATCAAGACTGACTGGATACACTTGCAAATTTGATTTGTGTCAGTCCACCAGCTATCTCACTTTGAGTGTGTCCCTTAACCGGCGGTAAAACTCGTGAGGTAACTGATGTGAGCATTATGAAAGACTTTTCTATAAATTTTGTACACTTTTTTAATGTGTAATTTAAGTCTCAATTGCTGTTTTTAATAAACTTGCGCGTTTTTTTTTTTACAAGAAACACCAATTTTCAAAGTCGATAAAAAAAATGTTTATTTGTATTCAAAATGGCTGAAAGTTTGCAAATAGTCTGGTGACAGTAACAATCGTGAGTTCTTATTTTTTGGGCCAAGTGGTAAATCCGGCCCTGGTAGTTAGACGGATTTTCCTTCAAATCTACATTTATCAACACAAGATTTTTTAAGTAAATACCTTGTCGTTTCTTACCTCATCAACAATCATTGCCAATTGTTCAATAGGCTTGGTGGCCAGGTCACCGTATAATAGGTTATTGTGGACGCCAACTTTAGTTAAGGGGCCCTTATTTTTCTTCACAAAATAAGCTCCCTTATTTTTCAAAAGGACTGGAAAGCTAGTGGAGGGAATCAATTGAGCTGCATTGTTCTATGGACCAATATATTTAGTTAATTATAGGTATAATAATATTTTTTAGTTAATTTTTTTTTTTTTTTGCGGTGATACTTGCTTGAGTAATAACAAGAAGATTGGATTTCGTGGAATCCAAAAAGTCAAGAACAACAGCTTTATATTCTTCGATTGACATCAAACGTATCCATTTTTCTGGCTTTAATTTCATCGTCTTTACAACACAGTTGCCAAGAAAATCTATTCTCGGATCATTTGGAGTAGCTTCCATCTTTCATCCTATAAAATTAAAATATTAACATACTTAAAGAGATATATAGAATTCAAGCGTTCATTAAAAACTATATTATTTATTATAGCCTAAAGAGCCTCGTTAGCACGAACTCGGTGGTGGACAGAATTCTCCAGTTCGTGATATAAAAAAATCGTGTTAAACGGAATTTCATTTAAGATGAATATTTCGCTAAAGCTGGAAATTAAAGATGCCCTAACTAGGCTATACTCCGACAAGAATAAAGAGGGGCAGAGAAGGAGAGAAGAGTGTGGATTTCCAGAATGGCGAACAGAGCAGAGACAGCGGCTAGGTACAATAATCCTAAAGGATGATAAATTTACATGCTGGTAAAAAAGAGGAAAATAATGAACCCGGTCAAGAGTAAGGTGGGTGAGATTCAGACGGAGGAGGACAAAGCCCAACGAGACAGGTGACGTCAATACTTTAATGAGCTATTGAACCAGCATGACGAGCAGTGAGTGCTTGGTACTCCAGAAGCAGCTCGGGAAAGAAGAAGGGAACCACGGAAAATAATACAGATTGGTGAAGAGCCTTCTTCCCTAATGGAGATCACTGAAGCCATAAATGCCCTGAAAATGATAAGTCTCCAGGGATCGATAACGTCGAGGCTATTAAAATCATGGCTGGGTGCTGGAGGCTCCTACCGCTGCTCCAGAAGTTATGTATGAAAGCCGTGTTGCCAAAGGACTGGGTCAAAGGAATAATGGTGAATGTGCAATAAAAGGGATACCTTGTATATAGCAACTGGATAGGGATGCTTCTCTCCGGGCCTAATAAAGTCCTATCCATGATTATCCTAAGAAAAATTCAGCCCGAGGTTGAAAAATACCTTAGAAGAGAACAGTACGGTTTTAGTTCGAATCGTTCCTGCATAGATTTAATAAATACTTGGAGGTTTGGAGCAGTACCGGAGCCCCCTCTGTCTGGTGTTTGTACATTTCTTGAAGGCCTTTGACAGCGTGGATAGAAGCCGAATTTGGGCTAATCTGGAAAGATAGCAGATTCCAGAAAGGATTCTGAAGCTCATTCACGCTATGTATAGGGAGTTTCAATTCTGCTTGGCTTACGAAGAGAATCTCTCTGAGTTTTTCCAAACCATAAAGGGGATTAGACGACTTGTTGTTTTTCAGAATACAATGTATCTGTTAATCGGAACAATAATGTGTCCGTTTATCAATAAATCTATTCTTAAATACTTCATTAGAAGGTATAACGAATTCGGGGAAAATACAACTAGGAGCAAGCCAGTGGTTTTTAAATAAAGAATAATTTTCTAAAAAAAAAAAATCTGAATATTTTATTTTTGATCATGCCATATTTATTTCCTTTAATAAACCATCCCTTCATGCATATTTTCAATACAACATAGTTTCGATGTTTCACATCTGACAGTCGTCCAGTGACAGCTCAATTTTTTAAAACTAATTGAAGGGCTTGGGGAAAGAATGCGACAAGCCACAATTTAGAACAAAATGAGTATCTTGAGCAAAACTACTTCTCTATATAGTTCTTTATCATGTTTGAAAATATTCCTTGTGATAGATAATATGAAAATGACATGGAATGTTCGCAAACATTCTATATATATATATATATATATATATATATATATATATATATATATATATATATATATATATATATATATATAGAGAGAGAGAGAGAGAGAGAAAGAGAGAGAGAGAGAAACAAAATAGCGTTTTGTTCAAAATACTAATTTTCTTCTAAATGATGTCAAATTCTTGCCCCAAGACCATCAATTGATCAAACAATTAATACATAAATTTTACCTTTGATAATAAACGTGAGAGAGGGTAATAAAAAAGCACAAACACATTATGCAATAAAATTTATAACTTAATGAACATTAGACTTAAATGAAAAAAGAATTGTTAATGTAATGTAAAATGGTTCTTCATGCGTCTGCCAAGTAGTTCAGTACAGTTTCCTCACCATTTCTATTAAGTGCATAAGGAAAAGACAATGCAAACAACAAATATATACAATAAAAAATAAAAAAATGTGTAAGGTATGACAAATTTAATGTTTTAATTGTTTATTTCGCAAATTTACACAAGAAAGAAATACTAGTTCAAAATTTGCATGCGTAATTGAAAATACAATTCAAAACTATCGATTACCAAATAAACGATCCTTACATCGAAGAAAACTTCAACGGTAAATCGAAATTCGTATGCGCGATCGTAAAAACCGATTCAAAAAACGAATTTCATACCCTCGAATAACTAAAAAACGATCTCTTTGTCGAATAAAATTTCAACAATATCAAATCGAAACGCGCATGCGCGATGAAAAATAATATATTAAATTCGGAATTAGTGTCCTTAAAACCTAATAAACGATTCTTATGATGAATTCTGCAAAATCAACATAATTTATTCGAAATTTTCGTGTTCGAAAACTACGAGATAGTAATCGAAATTAACAACTTCGAAAACCAAATTAATGATCACTAAATCAATGAAATAGACAACACTCCTGCGGTTATTAAACTATGGGTGTATCAAGTAAAATACGTTTGATGGAATTTGATAAAATTGGTATGTGATTATGTAGCTACCAATCCACACAACACCTGAAAATTCTATCAAAATTAGATTAATGGTAGTTGTTGTTATGCCCGTCAAATGCATTTGAGTATGGAAAAACAGACGGACACGAGATCGAAACAGACGTGAGCCGAAAATTTCGATTCTGAGCACATAATTTTTTTTCTCTTTCCGCAGTAATGCAAGGCTTCGCTGCCTTCGGTAATCAGGAAGCAAAACTATATTACATTACAGGCACAAAAACAAAATAAATAAAAATCAGCACTCAGTTTTTACCAAAATCAGTAATATTTGTTTGGTGGAACTTCACATGGTGGTGTTTGAGGCGTTCCATCCTTATGTTGTATGTTTTAGAATAAGTTCGTTTTCATTTAAATAACAAATATTTTCAACAAATATTCATTCGTTTTCGAGTGAATAACAAATATTTTTTGTGAATCTTGTAAAAAATTCAATGCTCAAGATTAGTTATTATGCATTCTGCACTAAATTACACTTACAAATAATTATTAAGGCGAAACCACTGTATATCTAAATGTTTGTGTTTTCTTGACATTTTGTAGTCCCATATCTCAGTAGCTGTTCCAAATTTTAAAATATATTACATATAAAACTTCCAGATAATTTAACGCTTTTTAAAATTGGTGATGACAAAGACTGAGGAACATCTTACAAAAAAATCCACTTTCTCTAAAATGATTTCAATATTTCTTGGCGTTTGTTGAGAGCAATTATAAGTATATTGTATGCATCATAAATAGAATGTAATCCTCTACAAGATTGGTAATTATGAATTTTTCACTAAATTAAATTAAAAAATAGTTATTAAAACGAAACCACTGAATATTTTTCTGATGTTAACGGTTCTGTATCTCATTAGCAGTTTCGAATTTTTAAAAAATATTACAGATAAAACTTGTAGGAGATTTCAAATTGGTTATTTTCAAATTTTACCTAAAATGCACTGGAAGCGAATTACTGAGGAAAATCAGAAAAAAAGTGACGAAAATGACGAATTCGTTGACCTATAAAATTTGATAGCAACCAATAAAGGATGGCCTTCATTATTTATAGACCTTCATATTTCCAGTCTATGGTGAGAGTACTTTCGGCACAGACGATCAAAAATATTCATGAAACCAGACACGTTTTTTGGCCTCAACTCCCGGTCTAAAGCCACTCTCTGTTCCCAGCGCATGTTGTATGAAACTTTCATTTTTCATACGAAATTCTTCCTTGTTAAGGTTTTCTGCATTGGTATCTGCCAATTCGGCTGCTTCCTTTGGCCTTTAAGTCGACTTCCATTTATCAATTAGAGCACCACTTTAGTCATAAATGGAAATAAAAAAAAAATTAAAACGTTCGAGTATAAGAAAATCAATTTTTTAACGATTAAGATTGGTTCTATAATGTTGAATCTGATACTGGATTTGCAAAAATAAAATGAAAATTTGTTATAAATATAAGTTGCTATATTTGGCGGACCTTGAGATCGCTGCTTGCGCCGTTCTAATTATGGATTTAAAAGAAGAGAATGAGGCGTCGGTGGATGCGTTACATTCTTTGTTGTGGTTGCAGCTATATATCATATTATTATACAGGGGTGGGCAACCCTTTCTCACCACGACCCATGTGGATCTTTTGTGAGATACCCCTTTAACTAGAGATCCCAAACGAGTCGTATACTTCTTATGAAGCACATTAGTTCCTTGGGATTAATTATAATTTATAATTATTATTGGTTTTATTATTGGCTGTTGCAAGTGTTGTGGCCTTTGGAAGGCAAGAGCTTCACATTCACAAAGAAAATGTTCTGCTTTTTCTTCTTCCTCAAGGCACAAACGGCATGTGGACTCTTCCACTATTTTCATATTTTTGAGATGATATTTTAGCGGGCAATGGCCTGTAAGGAGACCCGTTATCGTTCTTAATTCATTCTTTGTCAAGTTTAGATACAATTTTGCCTTTTCCTTTGATAAATTGATGAAGAGTTTGGATTTTTTCATACTGGGTTTAGAATTCCAGGATGTTTCCTTCTTCTTTGTTTCCCGGGTATCAATATATCCCTGATTATGCTACAGTATGGCTCAGGGCCAATTAGCATAGCTTCTGAGCCTTTTCGTGCTAGATCATCAGCTATCTCATTGCCTTCGATTCCTTCGTGTCCCGGGGTCCACATTATGGTAAGTTTATTACCTTTAGCTAGTTGCTTTAGAATATCGAGGCAGTTCCAGACTAGCTGTGATTTAATTGTATAAGAGTTTAGGGCTTTTATGGCTGCTGATTTGAGAACTGCCTCGATATTCTAAAGCAAGCAGCGATCTCAAGGTCCGCCAAATATAGCAACTTATATTTATAACAAATTTTCATTTTATTTTTGCAAATCCAGTATCAGATTCAACATTATAGAACCAATCTTAATCGTTAAAAAATTGATTTTCTTATACTCGAACGTTTTAATTTTTTTTTATTTCCATTTATGACTAAAGTGGTGCTCTAATTGATAAATGGAAGTCGACTTAAAGGCCAAAGGAAGCAGCCGAATTGGCAGATACCAATGCAGAAAACCTTAACAAGAAAGAATTTCGTATGAAAAATGAAAGTTTCATACATGCGCTGGGAACAGAGAGTGGCTTTAGACCGGGAGTTGAGGCCAAAAAATGTGTCTGGTTTCATGAATTTAATTATCATTCATTTTATTCCTCTTAGTTTTTCAGCATTAAACTTTAATAATTTATACTTTTAAGTGCCTACCATGCACTTTTCAATTAAATTATCAATCTCATCAAAATGTACAGGTCTACCCTAAGGCCTTTTACCTGTTCGTACGGCTTCTTAGAATCTTTTGGGTTCCCTATATTCTCCCATTCTATAGACATGACCATACCACTAAGCTGTCTTTTCTCGAGTATTTGTCCCAGTGGCTCAACGTCTAACTTTTCTCTAATTCTATCGTTTTGTATGCAGTCTCGTATTTTTTTTCTCGCAACTCTTCGGAGATATCTCATTTCAGCAGTGGTTATTCTATTTTTATATGAAATTTACGAACAGCAATGGACTTAGGCAATCTCCCTGCTTCACTCCTTGTTCCATGGCAAAAGGTCTGGATTCCATTCCATTTATTGGATTTTGATATACTGATTTAACAGCATATATGAGGTCTCTGGGAATATTTTTAGTCTCTTGTGCTCTCCATAGTTCATGCCTTGGGATAGAGTCAAATGAAGCTTTTATGTCTAGAACTGCCATGAATATATTTCCGCTTCTATCCCAAGTTTTCTACATTACTCCTCTAAGAGAAAATATGTGATCCTAGGGCTGTCTACCTGGTTTAAATGCAGCCTGTTAGTCCCCAAGCATCGGTACTACATATGGCCTAAGCCTTCGCTCTAGAGTTGGGCAAAGCTTGTATACTACAGGGGATAGATAGATAGCCCTGTAATTCTTACATTCACCCGCATTTTCTTTCTAGGGGATGGATTACGTTATATTATTATGTTATACTACCACTCCTCAGGTATTCTTTTCTCGTCCCATAGTTTCTGAAGCAGAGACTGTATGACATTTGTGAGCTGTGGACCACCATACTTAATTAGTTCTGGAGATATCCCATCTCTTCCTGTGGCTTTGCTAGTTTAAGTCTGTCAAGGGAAAGTTCAACTTCCTCCTCCCATTTCATTTCATCATAGACGGAATCTTCAGCTGGAATCTGTAAAGAGGGAGATGCTTGGCCACTAAATTGCTCCTGGTAGTGGAGTCTCCATCTGTATAATATTTCAATTTGTTCTGAGAGTACAGTACCGTCCTCATTTTTAACATTTGTTATCGCCTCGCTTTTGCTGCCTTTTAACCCTTTTCCTTTTCTCCAAAATAATCTGGTATTTTCCCCGTAAACCGAATCCAGTTCCTTTCCAAAATCTTCCCATGACGTAGGCTTGAATATAATATTTAAACATAATCGCCTAAGAAACATTTCATAAAAAGAGAAAAAATCTAGTTTCAATAATAAAATTTTTACAGTCCTGTAAAATCGGACTTAGTAAAATTTTGTGCGCACTTGCCCCACATCACCCTACATGAACCAAAAAATTATATCTATTTAACTACCTTACAAGTTAATAACATATCAAAGATTTAGGGAGATGTTTGACCGGAACTGCCAAGTAGAAATAATTACTTAAATAGGCATTTCTCTATTCAACCCAACCCTATTCGGAAATATTCAAGTCGAGCTAGTGAATTGTCTTGTTTCAAATTTAAAATTGACTGATATTTTAAATTTTGAGGGAATTCATTTAGAAGTTAGGTACTCTAGGATTGTTGCTCATTAAAATATCTTCTGAAGGAGATGAAACTTGTTGAGGATCTAATCTGTCATATGTGTCTTAACACGAATTTCTTAAGATGAAGAAAAAAGTTCCATCTATATACATATACCCGAGAAAAATGGTACCTGTTAATGACTGCATGGTTTGCGAGAAAAACCACAAACGCCGATTCAGAATGTGTGCGCGCTGAGAAATGCAATATTTTAGAGCGTGTTGATTTTCTTACCGGTGTCATTTTCTTTAAATCGCATACCAATGAATGATTAGCATGAGAGAATTTTTTCTTTTATTTCATCAAATTTGAAATTGAACAAAAATCAATTTTTGGTTTTTCCTAAATGTTTTATGTAACAAATCAATTTTTAGTTCAACATTTAAATTCAATAAACGAAAATATTTGCCACGAAAATTAAGATAACCAGAATGTAATCATAGGTCCAACATTTGTGCTAAAAATCGCAACGGAATCGCTGATGGACTTTCCTGTTTATTTTTACTCTGCAACAACAAAATCGGCACTTTGAACTGCAGCACAATTGATTTAATTTCAAGTTTATTAAGTACACACTACAAAATGTGCCTATTCATTTTATTCCATTTCAAGAATAAATTAGAGCGTGATCAATAAATTGAAAACGATTTATTTTCAATAGAACTGTTAGAAAATGTCTCGCCGTCAAACTCTAACGGGCCAAAGATAAAGATCAGTTGACATCCTCATGATGGTATAGAAGGATCAATCTAATTAGGGATTGATAAATTATTTGCCACTTCTATAAATTTGTTTTATTGAAAATGTTTTACATTCTTCCTCAGTTCTAAAAACCCACAAAAAGTTCAAAAATAAAAAATTCAAAATATAGTTTGGTATTATTATACTCATTAAATTAGATGTTACATATAAAACAAATTTATATAAGTGGCAAATAATTTATCAATCCCTAATTAAAGACAAAGATAATCGTTCTTTGTATTGTCGAATTGTAAATGAAAGTGAAAATACTTTGAGGGATGCATTTAAATATGCATTCAATGTAATTCCAAATAATTTTGATATTTATGATCTAATGCCAAGTTTTTGCATTGCAAGTAATGCCATAGATTGCGAACTTTTGATTGGAGTTGCTTTTTGGTTCCGCGTATAAATTTGGCTTATTAGGGCACTCTTTTACTATTTCATTTTCAAAGAACATAGTATCCATTTATTCTCGCTTTTATAATGACAATTAAGTAATACGTAACAGAGCCAAACATTCGATGGAGTTGAAATTTTATTACGGCAACCGGTTTTTACACACGGCCGATTATATGTTACAGGAAACAGGGTTCGATCTTTTAATGAGTTGCGATTTTATATTTCTGAATGTAGGAAACAAGATTATTCAGCCAAATCATGATAGAGTATTTACCAAAATGAAATTCTGGCGAACGTTTTAATAGCTATTCGGCTGATCCGTTTGCCGTTGTGGATAATTAAATTTTGTTTTAAATCATTTTCATTATCTCTTGAACGGATGGACAGATTTTCTTGGTCATTATTTTTTAATGAAGGGTGTTGCCTTCCAATGCCTGTGCACAAGAGTATGTACCCTGTGCGCAATATCTGAAAAACATGTTTTCCAATAGATTGTAGCATCAGAGCGACTCTAACGATTTTAGTTGACATCCGCCTGATGGTATAGAAGGATCAATCAAATGGTATCTATTCAACCCCCGAAGATAGGACAATCTCGAAACATTATGTCTTGATTCCATATTACGGCCCTATATCCACCAAAGTGGGAAATTAATTGAAAAAACTAGGGTTTAAAATTAGTTTAGAGTTAGCATTTAAAATAGAAAAAACCCTATCCTCATATTTCTCTTCTCCTAAAGACAAAATAGACCCTTTCCAAAAAAGCGGAGTATTCGAACTAAATTGCAATGATTGTGCAGCAAAATACACGGGAAAAACTGGAAGATCGCTAAATCAGAGATTAAAGGAACATATACGTGCATATAATAATAAGACAGATAATTCCAACTTTGCAATTCATTTAAATGAAAATAATCATAAATTCATCAAAGACTCAGGAATTAAATTAATACATCACGTTGAAAATAGCATCAAATTAAATATATATGAAGCACTTGAAATAATAAAATCCTTCAAATCCAATTCACATTTTTGCTTAAATGACCAAATAAATATCTCCAATAGTCCAATCTTAAATTTATTCCCCTCAATAACAGAAAAAACAATTACTCACCGGCATTACTGGAAAAACCCCGACCCTTAAACCGTTTTAAATCTTACCTACCTTTCGTTCATTGTTAGTTCAATGCGAGAAGAAACCAGTACAAACTTTTCTGTTTGATATAATCCATTTAAACCTTGGTGAGTACCAACATGTATTTGATTTCTTGTCTTAATTAAATTCATAATTCATAAATGTTTTATAATACTGATTTATATTACATCTAATTTAATATGTATAATAATACCAAACTGCATTCTGAATTGCTTATTTTGGAATTTTGGTGTTTTTAGAACTGAAGATGAATATATAAAATTCGTAACTAGTTTTCAATATAACACAATTATAGAAGTGGCAAATAATTTATCAATCTAACGATTTTGATGAAACTTGCTTAAAGTCTTCTCCTTAAAACCCTTTAATTATTCATATATATATAAAGTACATCCTCGAGAAAAAAGTTATGATGAAAATAAAACTATATTCGCATATAACTGATTTCCTTAAACATTTGGACGGGTATTACCAAAGATGCAGCTTATTGTATATTTTAAACATGTTTTTACTTTCCTATCGCTACTAGGTAAGGAAAGTAGTAAAAACATGCAATCGAGCGAAATTTTCGATATGCAGTATTCAGATCCAATGCATATATTTCATAGCCCCTTTTGTCCTAATAAGTTTTAGATCATTTCAAAATCATTGCTATACCGCGAAAGAAAAAAAATACTTACCTTGTTTAATTGGAGCGAGGGAATGAACTACAATAAAATGCGGAGCTGCCACAAAACAAATGAAAATAGGTGGCACCTCTAGACTGTACTGAACATGTACAGCCATGCATGCCCTTCCTCAACTTGGAAGCTGCGAGACCTATGACCGTCATTTAGTCTCACTTGATCTCAAATTACCATCTGGTGAAGGAATGAAAGAAAGCTCTGTGACAGTCATCTAATATACTGCCTACCGTTTTATATCTTTAAAACTCTAAAGTGAAGAATTTTTTAATCTTCTAACGATACCTTATCAGCCCTGATAATACTGGAACGAAATAATTATCCAGTTTGCCTTGATAATTTTTAAGGGAAAATAATTTATTTATGGTATTTTCAAAAATCATGCATATACCCTATTGCTATATTCCTATTCATTGGAATTGCTTTAACTAGATATTTAAAATTATTAGTGTTGTCGGCTTCCGGTAGTCTGGGGAAGTTGTAAATAAAGCAATAATAAATTTAATTATGGAAGGACCCGACCTCAACTGAAAATGATCGTTAGTATAACTCTTGAGCGAGCGGAAGTCGACAATTTAAGGAGTAATAATTCCAATGAATACGAATGTTACAATTGAATACATAGCAGTTAGTTATCACAAATGGCGCTAGAGATTGCTAGTGGTGCGACCTTCGGGTAACTTCGCCAGCGGGCAGTGATAATGTGTCCTGATTGTAAAGTTGTACCATGCTTTTGTTTAAAGTAAAATATAAATATAGACATTTAAAAAAATGAAAATAGGAGAAAATAAAAAAAATATCTGCGCATTATTTGGTGTCATCTTCTTAATTAGCAAGTCATTACTTGGCGGAGATGCACCAGTTTGGTAAGTTAGTAGGCATCCGCCCAAGGGTATGGACTTTCTTGGAACGCCTTATGTATATCATGTCCATGATAAAGTGAAGTTGAATCAGTGTATGAATTTAAAATCATATGATAAATATAAGCCAGTGAGTAAAGATCAAATTAAATTGCAACATATCCTAGGTGGGAAACGCCTTAATTGTGATTATGAAAAAAGAAGAGACAACAAACAGGAGTTTAAGAAGACTTTGAAGGAAGTATCTAACTAACATTCTTATTTTGTATATAAATTTTAAATTTAATATTTTGTTTTTAGAGTTAAGATATGTTTGAAATTGTTTTTATTATTTTTCGAACATTTCATATTATTAAACTGATCCACTTTTATTTGCGAAAATACAAAAACTAATACTTTTAATTCTTTTTTTATATATAAGTTTTTGGAATTATCTGATTATTTATTTGTAAATGTATATTTTTTTTTAATATTAATCAATATTTTTTTCCCATTGTATTTTCTGTCTGTCAATTCATGACCAACAACCAAAAAATTATGTTTTTTTTTAATACTTTCATTGGTCCGAATTAATAATAAAAAAGAACTATCAAACTTAGTAAAAAACAACAACATATTCTTATTAATAAAAAATCTTCTACCTTTGTGAAATATAATGCTACATATGATAAAATTAAAATAAACAAAACAAATTGCTCCAAAATAGAGATAAATTTTTAAAATGTTTATTTAATAATTTTTGCTCTAAATATAGTGTGGAATTAGTTCTCCAAGCATGTTACCTAAAACATTTAAATCCTGAATTATTAAACAATCCATTAATTTTTCATTCGAAACAAACCATAACACAGCATATCAAAATACAAACAAGTTTCATCAATCTCAGTTTATTACCGGATGAAGCACCTTTCAATTTTACATAGGGTTGGCTAATGAGTCCTTACGATTTTTCAGGGTAATATAAAACTCGTTATATTATATTAATCAAATTAATTTTAATCCATAACAATTGACCATTGTTTTGTATAACCTTTTCCCACCTGTATAATAGCACCATAACCTTCATTTCATAAAACTCCTGAGGTTTACTGCAAAAAAAATGAAGTAATATAAAATTAAAATAAATAAAAAACTGAAAGGACTTAGTTGCCAACCATATATAACTTTACAACATGGATAGAGCAATCAACTAATATTATCATTGAAATTAATGAAAAAAAAAACAACATATCTTGATAGTAAAACTATTACCAAGCAGCAATTAAGTATTAAAGGATATGAGAATTGAGAAAAAATAAAATAAAACTTTTTAAATAACTATAAATATAATAACATGAAAACCATTTAGTAAACATTGATTCTTCAAGTTCTGGAATATATTAGCTTGCATGTCTTCCACTTTGCATGTCATAATGTCACTTCCATGACTATAAATTACATCCAGTGAAGGAAAAGGTACATTAAGATTTGATTTAGTGGCTCCTTTCCGTACCTTGTACAAAAATTTCAATTAAATTATATATATATATATATATATATATATATATATAATAGTTGTAATATGTATATAAAACATTATTTTCTTGAGAAATTGTATTTTACATTTATTATTACTAAATAAATTTCAACTTTATAAGGGTCATTACATGGATAGATTAATTATGTTTCATTCATAATAATAATATGTTCCATTTACTAAGATAATGGCTGCATTACCGTTACACATGAATATTGCCGTGGTAAAGTTCTTTTCATTTTTTTCTTTATAATATTAGATATGTTAAATTCCAATATACTGAACTTTGACTCATTGAAAATCTCTTTATATTGAGATGTTTTCAGAAATCTTGAATTTTAATGAGAAATAACTTTCTTCAAAATGAATGAAATTTGTATGAATGAACAAAGATTTCCCAAGATATTAGAAACTATTTTCTCCCAAAATAAAAATAGTCACTTACTATTCATTTTTAGTTACATACAAACTACATTATCTTCTACATAATAATTTAATTAAATCACATCCGTAATAGAGAATTGAGAAGCAATTGTAAAATTGTAATTTTTCTATTTATTTATTAAAATTCTATAAATCATATAAATAATGAATCTCATTAAAAGAAATAAAAGAAAATAATTTTGGTATATAGAGATTCAACCGTGTTGTTTATTCCTAAAGTGAACCCTAAAAGATTTTTTTGGAAATTTTGGCCTATTTAAAATGTAAATTCTGTTTAATTAATATTAAGATAATAAACAATTTTCGGAAATATGGGTTAGAAATGAAGATTTTTCTAACATGTTAAAAAAAAAAAAAATTTGGTTTTGATATCAGAATTGGAATAGGAAATAGTTTTTCAGGTACCTAAAAATTTGTCAATCATCATTAATTAGGGTTCACTTTGGAAATAAATGACTCAACTGTAATACCAAAATTTAAAAAATCCTTCTGTTTTTTACATTTTTAAATTAAATTAGATAATATATATTTTTTTGTCTTCCATTCTATAAATGCTAATAATAATAGAATAAAAGTGAATTTTACACTGGAAGCTAAAAATTGTCTTTTATTTATTAATATATATATATATATATATATATATATATATATATATATATATATATATATATATATATATATATATATATATATATATATACATGAATGACAAGCAGTTATGTTAAATATGATTTTTATACTGTAATACAAGTAAAATTGAGGAGCATTCTATCAAAATTAATAAATTCACTTTTAGTACAAAATTATTTCTTGACAGATACTACACAGGTTATTTAGTTTCCTTCAAAAATTGAATTTACTCTTTTTAAATAACTATTAAAAATCAGCCTTTTCAATCAAAATTTAACCTATCTATATAAGATGCCACTAATAATTTTTGCATTTTTTATTTTTTAAATAATTTTACGAGAGTTGATATATCTACTTTTTCTAGAATATTTCTCAATTAGTTCCTTAGCATCACCAATAAGAAATAAATAAATTATAATGTAAGGGTTGAAAAAAAATAACAGTAGGACATAAAGAAGCCAACAAAATTGTAATAAATAAATTTTTTTTTTTTTAATAATTGAAGTTAGCATAAATCACTTACTGGAGAAATGATGTGCAAGGAAGGAAGTCCAGCCTATCACTAAGCTAAGAGAAAACCTGTTGCTGCAACCCCTGTACCAAGGTAAAAG
Organism: Rhaphigaster nebulosa; assembly: GCA_948150685.1. Lineage (NCBI taxonomy): Eukaryota > Metazoa > Arthropoda > Insecta > Hemiptera > Pentatomidae > Rhaphigaster > Rhaphigaster nebulosa. The sequence continues at coordinate 219,824,682 of OX411306.1, read as the reverse complement.
ATGGTACTAAGTAGCTTTTAATAGACCACTTAATTTATTTTTTTGCTTATATTTGCTTTTATGGAAGAACTCTGTGCAGTGCATGTCTGTCTATAATAACATGGATAAACATGAAATAAATTTTAAAGATAAATATTAACAAAAAACATCACAAATATTATATAATATTGAGATACCAACATTTCAAATTAATTTAACAATCTTTAAGTATCAAAATTTAAAATATATGAAATATAATTACTTAGAAAGAATTATTAATTAATAATTTCAAAAGTAACATACCTTATATTTTTTCCAATGATAATGAGCTTACTGATTTTAAAATAATTCAATCAGAAGTAAATTAGGATCATAACTTCAATTACAACGGCAGCACTGGTAAAGTGTTGTTTTCATGTATACTCAATGTTTTAAGAGAATATTTTAAAAATCATTATGATTTATGAATTTTAGGTAAAATGTTAGCCTTAAGTCAGACAGTAGATGAAAAAAATTTTCATTTTATAAATTTTGTTTACACATTTATTTTCCTGATTTGGATTAATTGAATGTTACTTAGTTCTCTGGCACCTTTGCGAGGAGTAATTAATAATTTCAAATAAGGAAAAAAATCATAAAAAAATATTTCAAAATTTATTAGGAGACAACATCTTAAATGAGCGGATAATATTTATTTTTAGTCTTTATTTTGGTGATTTAATATTTCAATTTAGTGTGGTAATTTTGAAAAGTTGTGACACCTTACTTATATATCAGTGGTCAATCAAGCATCCTCAGTTGGAAGCATCACTTATAGTATGATAATTAGAGTATTTTAAAGTCTGAAGCGCATCTTTTGTTCCATAGTACATCATCCAAACTTATTGCACAATATGATTTGATGATTCAGGGCAACCGTAGATTAAGGATGCCAGTCCACAGAGGAGGCAGATGAATGGTTTGCTCCAGGGAAGGATACACTGATCTCTGAGATCACCCAGGGCAGTGAAATTAATAAGTAGGATGTTTTAGGTCATAATTGAATAGACAACAAAAGCTTTATGATTTATTTAAAAAAAAAATTGAATTTATAACAATTACACTGTTTTTCCATAGCTTCTATCGTGATTAAATCATAATTACAAATATGTAATATATTTCTATCATTTCTGAAATTTACCATAGATAAACAAATCATTGTTGCCACCGTGAAACCTCCTATGTGACAAAAAATCAGTTATTTGATTTTATTAGAAACAATATATTATCTCCTATGTGCTACTCAAAGCACTGATGTGTTAAAAAATTGTAACATGATTTAAATTTATCAAAAATAATCCTACTGTTGTTAGTGTTAATCACATTCGATACTGTTACCACTAGAAATCACCCACGAGATACTTCCAAGACTTACAGAGTTGGCTTCACAGTTATTTACCTACTATGTTGGAGTGTTAATAATTATTTTATAAAATTATATTGCTTATAAATAATATAATAAGTGATAATATAATATAATATAATAAGTGAATAACATTGCTTATAAATCAGTTTTTTGTTTGTCCTGAAAATCATGTGTTTAATACATACGAGGTTTCACAACGGCCACCGTTTATTTTAAATAAACATTAAAAGCCAGATAAACCATTTTATTCCAGCTATACAGCCAATTATTAATCAGTGATTTGTGTTAAAAGAGCAGTTCCTTTCATAATCCAATAGCTACCGTCCTTGTCTGTAGGCAACAATACCGCAATTACAAAGTTAGTACTATGCCCTGTTGTTGACAGAACTCCAGCACGCACAGATGTTTTGTAAAGAGGGCACTCATATCTGTTTATTTTGCTAGGAACCATTGAAATTGGCAGAAGGGTCAATACTGGTAGTGGAGGGTTCAATTCACCTACAAAAATAAACGTTCTTTCGTAATAAATACAAACAGTCAAACCCAATTTTCAGATAAATTAATTTTTGTAAGCTGAACAAATTTTTATTTAATGTCCTTATCTACTCCGATTAAAGTGTGATACTAAGGATTGTAATATTAATTTATTTTTATTTTTATTTTGACACAGACTTCAAAAAACAATTTTTTTTTTAATATGCTTTGAATCTTTTTATTTATTTTTTTTAAGTCTCTTATAATTCATGTACATTTTTATATTTGATTGCTTCGAACATCAACTCGTTTATTAATTATACTTACTTTTCTAAATCACTACTATCTGAATTACAAACATATTACACTAATTCATTGTGATAATTAATATGCATACACAAAAAAGTATAGAAGCAGCAAAATATTTATACCTGATTTTACTGATGCATTTAAAATAGATCAAATAAAATAATCAATTACCTTGAAAAGGATCTGCAAGTAACATAGATTCTATATCAAATCTGGCAGCATCCAGAAAAAGACCATGAACATGAATTCCATCAGTTGGTTCCTCAATATTTTTATATGGTATAGGTGTCTAAAAAAAAATATATTAATAAATAATAAAGAAGAATATTCAAAACTATTATGGTTAGGATATATTAAAAAAATGTATGAGAAAAACATGGCTCAATTTTAACTATTAATAAGTAGAATAAAAGATAGAAGCAGAGTTGTTCTGAATAACTGAATCAGGATACAAGGTCAAGCATGTACTGAGTGTCTGGTGGGATATATAGTCTGGTGATGTGTTCCTTTTTGAGGTGATCAAAATATCAAGAATCCAATTGTATCAATGTATCAAATGTTGGTCAATGCCCCACAGGAGAAATACAATCCTCAGAAATAGAGGCCATGATGATCGAGCATGCAGGAGGAAGGGTAACGAGTAGTCAAAGTTCAATTACCATTCTGTGGTGATCTCTTGAATTGAATTTTAGCATTTCCACACTTTTTAGAAAAGGGTGACAGCCTCTACATAGCTGCCTGGGATTGGCAAAAAGGACCAATGGGCTCAATGATCAGACTTCTTCTTTCCACCAGAACCAGTACCAGCTTCAGAACTGAACAAACTGATACCAAGCCAACTTTATTTCAAGGCGGACCAACAGAATGAATCTCAACCTTCCCATTCTGATTAGAATAGGTTCGTAACCTTTAGAATAACCCGTCCTGTCTGCCTTAATTAGAGTTGATAAGGGCGTTAAACACCAAATTAAAAAAAATCAAGTTTTTTCGAGTCAGAGGGCTCTGAATTGCACAGATCTTTTGAAAACTGCACAATTAAATTTTGACCCAATTATAATACTTTTCTAACCTAGTAGCAGTAGGAAAGTAAAAACGATATCAAGCCAACAAAAACGAGAAGAAAAGTTATTAAAATATTAATACACAGAGAGCCAAAATTATCTCACTGGTAAAGAAACTAAAAAGATGTAAAATGTACCTGCACATTTTTAAGTATATTCATAAAATTATAATTGTATTAAATTTATAATTATAATAATTAAATTATGATTTCCTCTCCTATGCTCCTATCTCAAGATGAAGTCCTAAAAACTGCAATGCCCTGTGAGATCAGGGCATATAGAACATATGAGAACCTGTTCCAATGTTCGCAGGCATAACAAATTCTGATTTTTACATTTTATACTTCTAAAATATTTGTGACCAACAACTATTTTGAAATCCTTCTAATTGGTTTTGTACAATTGTAGATTTACATTTTTATTTTTTTTGCATCAACTGATGAAAAGAAATAAAATAAGATAAGATGAAAGATACTACTGAATATAAGTAATTATTAATGATAAAAGTTACTATAATTTACTGACATCCTTATCTGTAGTTTGATGATAGAGATAAATTTCTTCTTGATGTAATGTAATGTGTTGTAAATTGAAGTCAATTTTTAGCTCATCAATAGGAAAATCATATTTTCGGGAATAGGATTGAAGGACACCGGTCATAAAACCTTGTGGGAAAAAGAATCCAGAAATCCAGAATGATGGTGGTGAACCAGCAGTAACCCACATCTGAAAGGAAATTTAAAATAATGTCAGAGTGGTTAAAACTACCGTTATTTATTAAGAAATACTGCGTAATAAGAATTAGAACAACTTATAATAAAAGAAAATGTTTTAATATCACTGTGTATGTACAGTGCGCCAGCATAATTTATGTACCTTTATAAAATCTATTCTTAATTCCAGATCTCTTATCCAACTACCAAGAGTTTTTAAAGAAGGGTAAGAAGATTTTCCCCACAGTTTTGGCACCTGAAACAAATGGTTCCATATATATATATATATATATATATATATATATATATATATATATATATATATATATATATATATATATATATATATATATATATATATATACTAATCATGAACTTAAAATTAATTCAAATATTGACTTGGTTATTTAGTAAGTCGAGAACACGACTATTGACAAATCAATGATAAAGTTGTCATAGTTGATTATTCGAGAATGTTCAAGCTCTTGCAGTTCGAGAAGGTTCCATAACCTAATATAAAAAAATAAAACTGATTGACAGTTCAGTAAAAGTAGAGTCGAATAAGAGTTAGTTGAGTGCAAGGCAGTCCAATGTTTGTGGTGAAAGAGAAACAATGATACAGTGTTGAGAGTTAAGAAGTAAACAGAAAACGAACAGTGAGTAGCATAGAAAGTTATAACAGGACACTCAACAAATAATGAAAACTTTCACCCAAAACCACCTTAATTTTTATAGTTAGTCTACATACTAAAACAAAAAAAATCTGGTGCGGTTCGTACATCACACAACTTTTCCTTACCATCCTATAATAATTGTAATATAATATATAATAAAAGGTTTCGCGAACCCGAAGGTTCGATGCCGATACCACAAATCGCTGTCTACAAACCTCGGTCCACCGACTACCGTCCAAACCCAAATCCATTAGATCACCCTTAACACAATTCTCCCACCTACGTTTCGGTCTAACCCTCGGACGTTTACCAATTAGTTCAGTGTTTATTAAATTTTCAGGAATTCGTTTGTTACTTAGTCCAACAACTTTACAAGCCCATTTCAACCGTTGAGATGATATCACTTCGATTATATTAACAGGGTGCATGCTCCCTGCCACGCTGTATAACCTCCCAAATTCTCCAGTTGATTCATCCTACCTTATTCTCGAAGACCTTAAGATGTTGTTCGTCCTTCAAGTCCAGCAGCCACATTTCACACCCGTACAAAACTGTAAGCAAGATAATAGTTTTGTATATTCTAACTTTAAGTTTATGGACAAAATGCGCGGCCCAAGCAATGTAGAAACTGAAAAATAACAATTATTTCCCACCTTTAATTGTGCCTTTATTTCCTCTTGAATTTCGTTTTTTCTAGTAATCATAGAGCCCAAATACTTAAATTTCTCAACGTGTTCAAACCTATTTTCTCCTATATCTTGTAATATACACATTTTTTCAGATTTTATGTACGTAGTAAATAATTGTTTTTAGGTATCTTAAATTAGATTTAATATTTGTAAATAGGGATTCTCAGGAAAATAATACAACATTTATTTATCCTGACTGCAATCATCACAAATTATAATGAAAAGTGTGTTTGTCATCATAAATGGAACCAAAATAGACGCCTTCATTTAAAAACATGGCGGCTCTATTTTGGACTTCAACAGAACCACTGCCATAATGATCGAGTGGGTGAAGATGTCAATTTGTCAATACTTCGACAATAAATCTAATATAAGAAAATAAAAAGAAGTTGAAGAGATTTTGATCAAATGAAAACTTCTGAAAATCATAAATGGTCCATTCGTATTGGAGAATCAAAATGGCAGTTCGCCATTTTGAAACCTGTAGATGGGGTAACGGACAACAAAGAGTAGCTGTTATTGTTTGGACCAGGGACTGGAGCAGACATCTTAAGAGCTCCCGTAATACTTCATCGACATTCAAGATCCACATCATTTGGTAACACACTTAAATTATATCCCATAGACCACGGTCATCGTTCTTCAAAGACTTTATTAGACCTTATATCGTTATTCAAAGGAGAAAGTGTTAAATTTAAGATATATTGACGCTTCACGTATTAGTATGTTTTGTATTAGTAATAGTTCCGTGTGTCTGTGCCTGATTGTCTAGTAACCTTGCCCTGAGAATAGAGTCAAAGCTATATATAACAAATATATATATAAAAAAGGGAAAATAAGTTTATTTATTTATTTTCCGAAAAACCGTAACTTTACAATCTATATAATCAAAATCGCCGCTGTTTCTGTAGCTAAACATATATTTTGTCTTGTCCATATTTATTTTGAGGCCAACCTCTTTACCAACTTTTATCAACGTTGTTGTATTCAGTTTTATAGTTTCTGCGTCCTCACTTAATAATGCCAAATCGTCTGCAAACCAAAGCATAGATATTTTACCACCCAGATCTAAACCCCTTTGGGTGCGCATCACCTTTCTAATCACATACTGTAGTGCTAAATTAAATAGGACAGATGAAAGGGAATAACGAACTTAAAATAATTACCGATTCTAACTTTATTGAATATTTCGGTCATGCACATTCCAACTAGATTTACTAACTTCTTCGGTATTCCCTGCTCAATCAAAATGTTATACAGTCTCTGGCGATCAATGGAATCATAGGCCTTTTTGAAATCGACAAAAAGCTGATGAACTACACTGTTATATTCTAATGTTTTTTCTAATATTTGCCGTAAGGAAAATATTTGATCAATAGTTGATCGGTTTCGTCGAAAACCACATAGGTAGTCTCCGATAATTTCCTCGGGGTATTCCGTGATTTGACTAGCTAGGATAAATGAGATGAGAATACTTTATAACATACCGGGAGGAATGATATTCCATGATAGTTATTACAATCCATCCTCAGTCCCTTTTTGTGAATCGGAATAAGTATGGATTCTTTCCATCCTTCAGGCATTTTTTCATTTTCCCAGATCTTTTTAACGAAAAGATGTATTTTCGAAGCTCCAGCTTCACTGCACGCTTTTATTAATTCACTGGCAATGTCAATTCTCTCTGCTTTATGAGATTTTAATTTTCCAATGGCTATTTCGACTTCCTCTTTACTCGGTTCTTCAATTAATGGTTCAGCACTCTGATGGCTCAGAAGGAGGAGATTGACTATAATTTTCAAGATCTAAAATACTTTCAAAGTGTTTTTTAAATTTATTCACAATGCCCCCCGGATCGATCAAGATATTGTTATTTTCATCTCTAATTCCATTCAGTGCGGGCTCAAACCGTTTATGCGATCTATTTATACCCTTCTACATGTCTCTTACGTTGTTTTCAATTTTAAAGGTTTCTATCTCTATTATTTTGTTTTTAAGATATTCTCGTTTTTTTATTTCTGAGGAATTTAGATGATTCATTCATTAAGGCTCAGAAGTTAGCAACATTGTTATGGCTTGGATTATTTAGAGTTTTTAATTGAGCGGCTTTTCTTTTTTCACACAAGTTTAGACAATCATTATAAAACCACGGTTTTTTTACTGTCCCTTTTCCCAAGACACAAATTACTTAACTCTTTAATATTATTCCTAATTCCGACCCATAGCTTGTCTATATCTTCGTGATTCTCGTCTAAAGATTCTAAGGCTTCAAACCTATTCTTGATGTCTACCGCGAATAGATTTCTAATTGAAGGGGTTTTCAATTTATCTAGATCAAAATTTTCGGAACAAAAACGGCTTTCTTTTCTGTTCTTTATATTAAGTTTTTGTCGAAGTTTCGCAATTACTAATTCATGATCTGACCCATATTTTGCCCCACGATAAGACCTCACGTTAATTATAGTATTTTGCCATCTTTGTAGTATCAAGACATGATCAACTTGATTTCGTGTTTGTGAATCCGGCGATGTCCATGTTTCCTTATGTTTAAATGTAGTTTTGATTGTCAGGTTTTTCAAGATACTAAGTTGATTAGTCGGATCCCATTATCATTATTATGTTCGTGCAAACTTTATTTACCAATCATCGGATAATATACTTCTTCCATTCCCACCTTTGCGTTCGCGCCTCCTAATATTATTTTCATGCAGTTTCGCGGTAGTTTATCGTAAACCCACTCTAGTTTATGATAAAATTCGCATTTAACTTCATTATCACTGTCTTCGGTAGAAGAATGTATGTTTATCAACACGATTTTAAACCAATGCCCCTGAAATATGACCACCAATATCCTATCACTAAAAAATTGTGCGTCCCTCAATGCGAAGAGCAATCTATTCCTAATTAGAAACCCAGTACCTAAACAATAATTACCGCTTCCACCGTATAGTATAATTCCCTTCTGTTAACGATTCCTCCCCTGGCCAACAAACCTCTTGCAGTGCCATAATGTCTACATTGTATCCCTTAACCTCGTTTGTCACCAATTTTAACCCACCAGCTGTATTCAAACTTCTTACGTTCCATGTCTATACCTAAATCTCTAATTTTCAACTTGCGCCATGAAACCCCGGAAGTAATCTCCACCCAGAGACCCGAACAGGGACTAGTTTACCTCCGGATAATGAGCATTTTACCTCAGAGAGATCCATGACTTTTTTGTGATATTTAGTGAACTAAAAAAATGTCAGTAGGGCGTTCAAACCTACATCACACCCTCCAGCAAGCCTGGAGGGGCACTCTCATTGTTGGTCAGCGAGTCTATCCTGACTTAGCCAGGAGGAACTTCCACCGACCATCCCCACATCCCCCGTGGACCCATGGGACGCTCCTCTATGCGGTAATGAGATCTGCACGAGGATCCTATAATAATTATCTTTTTAATATAATTTTAAAAAGTTCACATAAACAATACTTGAAATAAACTCAGTAGCATTCACTTTTTCACAACTTCTCCCACGTAAGTACAATAAAACAGTTTTTTAAACAATTTTAGTACAACAATTCTGTACACTACCTATACATTTTAAGTTTGCAAAGTTGAAAATTAATTTTAAAAGTTTCAGTTTAGTTTCCATAGAAACATTTTGTTTCCATTAAATAATATAAAAGTAGAAATCATTATACTAATTTCTACTTTTATATTCTCACAATACATTATTACAGAGCGTATTGTTGACAGTAGATTGGTGGATTGGTGGGAGGACGTTCGGTCGCATCCCTCTCCTTTTGGGTGCACTCGGTTATCCGTCTAGGGATCTTGTAGTCCTTACAAAATACGCTGTCTCTTTGCTAATAATGGTTCTATTTTGATGATTCTTTTTTTGTTTTTTAGATAATTTAATTACCTTTCATTTACTTGTAAACATAATTTACTATAAAATTTATCTTAAGTTGTGCACAAATAAAATATTCTTTTCATCATAACTTTTTTCCCTACATTTCCTCGGTTATGTACTACATATAGGAAAAGTTAAAGGGCTTTATGAAGATTAGGCATGAAGATGAAGATTAGGCAAGTTTCATCAAAATTGTTAGAACTGTTTTTGAGAAAATTGTAAAATTGATTATATAAAGTCGCACATCCGGTTAGTCGATTTCGACAAAAACGTTTCTGTAACATCACACGCATGTGCCTTCCTTAAATACCTAATTTCAGTAGCATACAACTTTTCATTTTTGAGCTAGACTGTTCACAGATACACAGACCATTTTGAAAGATTTAGTTATTTGGACTCAGGGAACTTTAAAACGTGTATTTCCGTTGAAAACTCAAATTTGAAAATTTTTACGATCGTAATTCTTTCATTTCATATATAGATAAGGGAAAGTCAAAACTGCAAAAGCTTCATAAGAACTATTTTGATTTACATATTTTTATCATGGCTAAATGGGTTGAGGAGGTTCGACTATGTGTGCTGGGTCATAGCAATATAACCATCGCATATAGTCTTTTTTTGAAATAGTTTTACAAAAAATTTAGATATAAAAGAAAAATTACAAACCATATTGCTCATAAATGCAGTATAGACTTCTTCCAAAGAATCAGACATGACAACAAAACCCTTAATTGCTTTTGTCAAATCAATGATAGAAGAATGCATTATTCTCAACATTTTGTTAAAACGATCGACTTCCTGTACCAAAACAGTAGTTAATGATGGTACTCGCCCTTTAATGTCAAGCTAAAATATTTTAAAAAAGGTTAAAGTAACTTTAGTAAAGAGTAAGAATTAGTTTTAACAAAGAAAGAAAATTGTAAAACAAACATAAAATGTGATTACCTCAGTGTGCTTAGGAAACATCTTATCAACACTTATTTTTGTGGCGATTCTATTCATAATATTATCTGCAAGTTCAAAAACAATATCATCACTTGATTTTCCTTCAACACCAGCCGACTGTTTGATTTGTACTTGCATGACAGTATTTAAAATATGTCCTGTTTCCTTGGTCTAAAAAAAAGTATGAAATGGGTAATTGAAACAAAATAAAATATATTTAAATAATTAAATAATAAAAAGTTAAAATATAAAATAGGTAAAAGTTGGAGCAAAATTGTCTTTAAAAACTTAACTCTTTCAGTGCTGAGATTGCAACAGTTCTGACCAGGTATTCTCTGCACTGTGGCTAAAGTTGCTACAGTAGCAATCACCATTTTTTTTTATAAAATCTTGCCCCACCATTGTCTAAATTGTCCTTTTTACTTAAAATTGGAAACAGCGGAAGAACCAGGATATCTACAAGAAGTTTTATGCCCCTGATGTCGTTAAATTTATAAAAGCAGCCCGACTCAGATGGGCAGGCCATGTTGCCAGAATGGGAGATGATATGATACCAAGGAAGCTTCTGACTGAGATCCTCCATGGTGGACGATACGTCGGAAGACCCAAGTTGCGATGGAGGGACTGTGTGGACACCGATGCAAAGAAGTTTGGAGTGAGAGACTGGATGGTGGCAGCAAAAAATAGGGACACCTGGCGGTTGCTGTTGGCGGAGGCCATGACTCGCTAGCGAGTTGTAGTGCCAAGAAAAGAAGAAAGAAGAAGACTTAAAATTCAAGGAACGGTTGAATAACCTTCTATCCTTTGAATTAAAAAGATGGCCTACAAAATTCGAAAAATATTAACCATCTTTAGGTCTACCCACACCACATGATTATTATTTTGTATGCCATACTCATAAAAACAGAGATACATTTATGAAATTACATTAAGGTATGCACACACATAAAAATCCGATCCGCATATGAGCAGCATGTTCTCTCTATTTGGAGGAGAGTGTGACAATCCATCTCCTGTCGGTTTTTTCAACAAGCACTTTGGTGGTGCAACGTTCCACTTTGGGCGGGAGCATAACTGCTTTGTTGGTTTTCGTGTGCATGTGATTATTATTTTTCAAGATAATTGAAAAGTTAAACTAAAAGACTACATTTCAATTAATATCTTGATATTGCTGTAATCAGTAAATAAAACAAAAGGCCAATAGGTCACCAAATATTTTTATTTTATTTCATATCATTTTGACATTATGGCGAACTTTGATCATTCTCAATTCATGTAAATGTATTGTATTTTATTGTTTATATGACGTTTATATAAACGTCATAAATATATATATTTTTTTCCTTTCTTCTGTTTTCAGTATTACCCTTCCAATAACTGAGTCATTGTTGTCCTGTTTGGTTCACTATTGAAGCACTTTTCAAGTAGTCATGCTTCAATAGCATCACTTAAATATTATTCCATTATTAGACATGTTTACAACTACTCAGCAAAATGACTATTAAATGTTCAGGGATATTCCTATGGATCGCCGGATGCGCCTTCAAATTAGAAATTTTAACAAATATCAAATAAGCAGCACATGCTCAGAGCTCACTCCAATTGCATTGACCGGATTGCAAGTGTTTACGCACCTTTATATTTTTCCTTAAACTATCTGTGATGAATTTTGTGTTGTTAATTTGAGAAAAATTGCAGCATACAATTTACAGTGTTTTTTTTTTCTTCACAAAAAGCACTGTAAGGGTACTTCTGGATCCCACTTGGTATTTTACATCTGTAAAATTTTATTTATTTTCCTTACAGTCTTATTTTCTTCACCTGGTGTTGGAATAGATAACTTAAATTTAGTGCATATTCACTGGTATAGTTTATACAATTAAATTATATTTATTTTCTCATTAATTTTCTAATTGATAATATTAATTATATTGTTCAGCCGCTAATAACCTATAGGAAGTTAAAGTAGTAATTGAGCTTTTTTCGTCTGGCACAGGTGCAACCAATAAGTGAAAATTCAATTTTCTATCAATATAATATAATATCTGTTCTGATTTAGTTTAATTGCTACTCCATATAGTAGCTAAATTGGAATGCATTGAAACAATTTGAGCAACTGTTCGTTCTGCATATTAGCTCCTACTAATATCCTTGTCGACATTAAAATTAATGTCCTGATCAGGTTGTGTCTGTATCTATTAGTGTGTGTTTATTTTTGTGTGTGACTATACCTTGTAACATAGAAAAATATAGTGAACATAACTTTTTGTTTGTATCAAATAAACTGACTTGTTTTCGAGTCAGATTACTGTTTTCTTTGGTCACTAACCCCTAACTCAGGTAAAAATGTGTTCATAACGGTAAAAGGTTATTAGTCTGGTAAGGACTAATTATTTATTGCGTTGAAAAGCATAATACTAATGATTCCATGGCTGAAAAGAACGTTTGTAATATAATACATTTACTTACCACTAATGACCCACTTGAGTAGATATACAGTGTTGTAAAATAAATAAAAAATATACTTTTAACGAATAAAATTTCAAATCCTAAATTATTATGATATAATTAAATTTTTTCAAACTTCACTTCAAAAGCTAAATGCAAATAAATTTTTACCCTATTGAGTTCAAATTATTTTAAAAGTAGGTATTGAAATACAATTGGTTTCAAGACGATTCATTGTTGATCGCAGCATTTGCGGCCTCGGCCATTAAAAAGGATTTTATCTCCTGTAGCCAAGGTCGCAACTGTTGCAATAAAAAATTCTTTTTTGAAAAATATTTTATTTTTTTGGTGTTTTAAAAATTAATTAAAATACAAAAATGCCAGTTTTTTCGTTAATTGAATCGGCTGGGAAACACAGAGAATAGAAACATAAAATAGGCCCTGGCATTGAAAGGGTTAAGAAGTTTTAGAAGAAAAACATGCTAAAAAAATGGCAACTCATGAAGGATCTTAAGTTCACTATTTGGTAAGGATTTAAAACTGTTTTTGACCTATGGTTATAAAAGGAGGTGATATGGTCAGCACCCATGCTAAACCAAGTTGGTATTTCTTCCAACCCATTTAAAGATAAGCATATCCACATCGTATAGGCTAGAGGTACCACATCTACACGCAGATAGAAAATAAAATAAATTTTCTTCCAGAGCCAGCCCTTGGAGTTATGAGTCTAGTGTCTTACCAATGAGCTGCTACTCTACTCACTAAAAACTTATCAAACCGAATTTACAGAACAATAGAAAAAACAGAAGTGATATTTTTTAAAGTTATAGTACCTACCTGGAACGCTATATTCGCATTCTCATGCATTCCAAATATTTCAGGCTCCTCAATCAATGGTAAATTTTCAATAAAATCTTTATAAGTTAACAAGATAAATACTGTTTCACTTTCGGGACAATAGTATGTCCCTGATTCAGAATATTTATAATCTAAAATGAAAATATAATAATAAAACAGAAAGTAAGTTGCAGAGAAAGCTGTAAAGAATAATAAATTGATGACTTATATCTAAAAAGAGAAAAAAAAATTATTGGTCTCTAAAGTAAGTACTTTTTTCAACTCTTTGTTAATTTAGATATAATCTAATTCATTATTTCAGTTTTTTAATTCTATTTCCTTTTTTTTAAATAAAAATATTTAGATTTTGGTAAATCAAAAATACAAATGAACACTGCTGAAAAAATTCAATAAGATAAGTATCATTTTAAATTATACCAAAAATTTTAAAAAATGTTCTCATACTTTTATTTTTACTATTAATTTATGTTCATGTTTTATTTTACATTTCCTCAAGAATACTTTCTTGATAATTAAAAAAAAAATGATGAGAAACGTAAATAGTAGCATATTTCAATTTAAAGGTTTTTCGAAACTGAAACTGAATCTGATGGTTTGAATTGAGATTTGAGGGAGACTCCTGAAAAAAAAAAGTACTACTGATTCAAAAACCACCAATATTTTTCATTTAGATATTGTAGCCACCACTTAGAGCTAGTGAAAATGAAAAATCGCATAATTGGAATTGTTTACTTTTATTAATTTACCATAAGAATATTTGCAAAATAAAATCTTATAAATGCAAAACTAGAGCTCTAAGACCTACCTAGAGAAGTAAAAAGGCTGATAGATATAAAAAGTTATTCGGAATGGGGAACTTAAAAGAAAACCTACAGCTCTTTTTTGGTCTTTTAAAAAGTAGCTATTTTTACATTTGTTAGGTGGAGACCGTATGAAGGGTCCAGTAGAAAAACGAAGAGGTTCCATTTTTTTCAGATTTTAGGAAAAACTTAATCTTAATTTCCATGACTATAGAGTTCTTTCAAAGTAATGTTCTTCCTTTTACGTTTTCAAATATGATTTTCAGTGGAATCTAATTGCTTTTCCCTTGCGCCGTTTGATGTGTTATTATTTTATATTATAAGCAAACATAGGCTGCTTAATTTTTTTTTTTTTTTAGGTCTCCCTACCTAATGATATTATTCTTTATTATTTTTATAGAATTTTGTTAAAATTCTAGATTAGAGGAGTTAGATTTTCCCTCTGGCTCTGATATATCTGTTAATATGTTTGTAGTTGCTTTTATAGTAAGCCGGACAGACCTATTTCTAATTATGAGTTTTATGGGGATCCACATCTTTATCTTTAAACCTGTAGCAATTACTATAATAAATATTCTTATTCCATCACACTTGACATCTTCACCAAATTATTAATACCCATCATCTTTCCAATATCTACATCGCTTTCGATTCAAATCCTCAGTTCATTCACAATGCACAAGATTCTGTTTTTCTGATTTCCACACTTCCACTGAAAGAACTAACTAAAAATGTTCTTGTCTTGACCACCATGCCACACTCTGGAATTCTATCTCTCCTAATATCTATCATGCTTCTTCCCTATGCTCATTCAAAACATACTTTTTCCAACACTTTCTCACAATCTACACGGATGCTTAATGGCTAGTGAATTTTTCCTAATCAGTGTTGGACCTATAATTTTGAGACAACAAGATTATACTTTCCCAAGTTGCGTAAGATTAGTTGTAACTGTGCATACTAACAAAGAATACTTATTTACTTACTGTCTTCAAAAATGATCGGAGAGAAAAAGGTCTTAAGGATGGTCTTCAGAGTTCTTTGATCCCAAGAATCAGTTACCCTTCCTCCATATGTTATTTCACCTGTAAAATGCAAGAGATTTAAAAAATAGTTATCCAAGAAATAATATGAACTTCATTAAATAACAAATATCTATACATTTTGTTAATGTTAAAAGAATTAAAGCTAAAGCATCTGCCATTCACTCAATCCTGACCGCTCTTATTGTTGATCAGCTAGCCCAGCAGATCTTGTTGGGAGGAACTTTTAAGAAAATTGCACAGAACACACCTTATCCCCCACCTATAAGGCACTCTCCTACACGGTAATGAGATCCGCACAAGGAAGTAACTTCATTTTACAATAATTGAGGCTGCAGATACATGCACCCTTTAATGACTTCAATATATCAATAATATTCCAACAAAATATTTTTCCAATCAAGAGATAAATAAAGTTAGTACGACTGTTTTTGTGCCCTTATATGGCTATCGAGGTATTGTTAAGTTAGTCATCAATTGTTCAGGTTAGAGTGACAATGCGTATCTAGAAGGGTAGATGGACAGAATTAGGAAAAGACTGAGACAGGACAATCTGATGTGTCGAAGGGACAACCAACGAACCACAAGCTATCAGAGAGCTAAGGGTATTAACCCTCTGACCCAGTATACATGAGCTATAAGGATAGGGATAGGATAAAGGTGAGAAGAGCTGATAAATGAGAAATATTCGACAAATGATAGAAGGAAGATATTCATAATTTTATCAATACATATATTTTAAAAACATATATGCGTGCATGTGTTAACACTTTTACTAAATAAATTTGCTCATTTGTAATATTTCCTCAACTAGCCAATAGTTTTATAATAAAAATTTAAATTGTGACATTAAAAGCTTTTATTTTGTTCTCCTTCAAGTGGCAAGTTTTATTTTTTGAGATTTTAAAGAGCAAATATATTTTATTCAACTCAAGCTTATATTTATTTTTTTAACCTAAATATATACTTTTTTCTTTACAAAGACAAAGGTATTGATTTTTTAAAAAAGCCTTTATTATTCAGAACTGGTTTAGAAATAATTTAGGTGAGGAATACCGGAAGGAGTTGTAGGGTGACATAGAAATCTTCAGAGAATGTCGAAAACCTTTGCCAGCTTTTATCTCAAAACTCACTTTTGGGACATTTGCCCTTCTTGTAGCTACAGCCTCAATTAATTTCTTAAAAATCATTTATTTAATTGAAGAACATAAACAATCTATGCACAATGCCTGTTATTACCCAGCAGTCAGTGGGAATTGGTATAAACAGAGGAACTTTTCGCTGGCCAAATCAGAGTATCCTGGGGTCTAGATAGAGTGGTCGGGCACGTTCCCCGATGTCCTCTACAATGTCTGACCTATTCCAAAAGCAATTAAAAAATCAATTTGAAGAATTTAAGAAGAAGATGAAACTATTTATCTCTGAAGAATTTAAAAGGTTAGAAGAAAAAATGGAAGCAATGAGATTTAACTTAATCTTTCGGATCCAGAAAAATGAAGAAAAGGTAGAAAATATGAGGCATGACTATGAACAAAAACGAACGCATACAGAAGAAAAATGAGGATTAATAGAAGATATCAAGGAATTGAATATCATCATAGAGAACTATGACGAAGATATAAACACCTTGAATAATAGGATAAATATCCTAGAACAAAACACCACAGTAGACATGTCACTTCGTGGAACTTTAGATACAAGGGCAAGAACTCCTATTGGACAACAAGCCGAGGCGGTCTACCGACCAAATAGAATACCGACAATGGGGGATCACTGATTTGTTCAGAGCACCTTACTCCACGTTAATACAGCAAAATAAGGGCATGAATCAAAAACCTTATTATTCAAGAATAGTAGAAAGGACATTCCTACAGAGTTTGTGAATTCCTTAAGATCACAACATCACTTATGGGGCCATACAGTCATATTTCGAGACTATTAATAATTAAATAATAACTAACATTATATATATTAGTTATCTCCTCGAGGTTTTTAAACAAATTCAAAGTTTACATTGAGATTTTATTTTTACAAATTGGTATAGCATTATTTATGTTAGATACCTTCTCAAGGTTCTTTCTATAAAGGATTCAATTTACATATTGAAATCCTATTTTTACAAGTTATATAAAAAATTATGTATGTTCCTTATAACCTTCCTTAGGTTTTAAAATGCATTCAATTTTCATTTTAAAATTCAACTTTTTACAAGAATTCAAAAAATATTAAAATATTTAATTTTAGTTAATAGTCTTAATAGACAGAAACATTAAAGTTTAAATTACATTAAATCATTATTTTTAATAATGAACTTTAATATTTGACTTAATTAATATCAGTTGATGTTTGGGTTTTTTGAATGGTTACACAAAATATTTCTCATAAACAATTATTTTGTGAGTTCCTTAGGTGCCCTTTAGAATTTCTATTGTCCTTATCTGAACCGAGACAATCCGTCTGCACCAATCTTATTTTTTCTTCACTCTTCCCAGAAGATAATTTTCTTCATCTTCTGGAATACTCCTATTTACATCTGTGTTTTCTAAGTATTCTTGCTTCATTCTTGAATATTCTTCATTCTGCATTAGCTGCTCATCCATTTCTGTTGATGTGAAACCTACATCATACATCGGATGCTTTGCCAAGAGTTACCTTTGTCTGTCTGAGGCGAGATAGTTCTTCACATTTATTATTGTAGTCATCTCTTATTACAGTAATTCGGTTTACCCGTGGATTGGATTTAGTCCAACTGGGGTTCCTGTTAAAGTTATTTCTTTCCATGGGCCTATTACCTCTTTCATTATTATAATTTCGAAACGGGTTATTTCTTTGATTCTTCTTCTGTACAAATGATTCCCTCTGAGGTGCTTCACAATGTTGGGTTGAAGCTCTCATTCTGTCATTATTTTCTGTGAGAATTCTTTCCTATACAAATGGTTTCCTCTGAGATATTTCTTTATCCTCAGAATATTGGGTTGAAGTTTTGTTATAATAATTATTTTCTTTGAGAATCCTTTCCTTCCCAACTCGGTTTAAAACTTCTAGGAATCCATCGATATTGTTGATTCCTTGATACAGTATTATTTCTTCGATAGTCTTCCAAAAGTGTCGTGCCATGAATCTGCAGATGAAACCTTCATCTAACCTATGTTCACAGGTGCGAGCTCTCAAAATCATATTGCAGAAATACTGCTGTGAGCTTATATTTGTATGGTGGTAATAACTACCATGATTTAATTTTTCCCAGTTGATAGGGTCATATTTTTCCTTCGAGAACTTATTCAAGAATTCTTCACTGAAACTACTGATTTCATAAATTTCTGTTTTATGCGTCAGCCACCATACTAATGCTTTGTCCTTCTGATGAAGTCTCGAAATATGACTGTATGGCCCCATAAGTTATATTGTGATCTTAAGGAATTCACAAACTCTGTAGGAATGCCCTTTCGACTATTCCTGAATAAAAAGGGTTTTTGATTCATGTCCTTATTTTGCTGTATTAACATAAGAGTTCAGTGCTCTGAACATATCAGTTATACCACTATTGTCGGTATTTATGTTAAGTCGATTGGTCGCTTCGGCTTGTCGTATACTAGGAGTTCTTGTACCTAAAGTTTTAAGAGGTGATTTGTCTGATGTGGTATTTTGTTCTAGAATATCTATCCTATTATTCAACATTTTTATATCTTCGACAGAGTTCTCTTTTAATTCCTTGATTCCTCTCTCCGTGGTAAGTTCAGTCCCATCACCAACTTCCTTCCTAAAACCTTTTCTCTGTGGAGCTCGGTCTCATCACCGTCTCCCATCCTGTCTATTATTTCTCCCTCCCTCTCTCTCCGTGGGAAGCTTAGTCTCATCACCGTCTCCCATCCTACCTATTACCTCTCTCTGTGGGAAGTTCGGTCTCATCATCAGCTTCCTTCCTAAATCCTGTTCCTTGTGAAGCTCTGTCTCATCACCGTCTCCTGTCCTACCGATTATCTCTCTCTTACCTCTCTCTCCTTGGGAAGTTTGGTCTCATCACCAACTTCCTTCCTAAAACCTTTTCTCTGTGGAGTTCGGTCTCATCACCGTCTCCCATCCTGTCTATTATGTCTATGTGTCTCTCTCTCTCTCTCTCTCTCTCTCTCTCCCTCTCCCTCTCCCTCTCCCTCTCCCTCTCCCTCTCCCTCTCCCTCTCCCTCTCCCTCTCCCTCTCCCTCTCCCTCTCCCTCTCTCTCTCTGTGTAAATCTCGGTCTCATCACCGTCTCCCGTCCTAGCTATTACCTCTCTCCATGGGAAGTTCGGTCTCATCCTTCCTAAAACCTGTTCCTTGTGGAGTTCGGTCTCATCACCGTCTCCCATCCTACCTGTTCATCTCTCCCAATAAACCTAAAACGAGTCTGAGAACGGTTTCTCTCACTCGTATAATACCTCAGCAGTAAGCCGTATATGATCAAAGATTGAATCATCGAAGAACTAAGATATGGCGGAAAAAAAGAAATATTACATTATATATATATATATATATATATATATATATATATATATATATATATATATAGGTTAAAGGTGATTAGGAGTGGTTTTTTGGTGGTTAAGGTAGTTAGGGGTGTTTAGGCTGTAAACAGCCATTTAGTTATAGGGGAAAAGTTTCCCTCCCTCTAATTAGTCGTCTAACAAAGATACTATATAGGTACATATGATGTCAGCATGGAAGCGTTAATTTTCACATTCGATATGATGTCACTAATCAATGACTTACATGGTGAAACATTTCCCGTCCTCTAACTCGTCGTCTAAGCCTGTGAGGATGTGTCGAAGATATTACATCGTATCTATGGCCTATTTTTCAACGTATATATAAACCTAGTAATGGCCTTATTCTCGCAATACACTTCAAGATTGGACAAATGGCAAAGACACATCTATTGATGGCTATACATCCATAGAAATGCCTCATCGAATACTTTTGGAAAATTATATACGTACCAATGACAAGTTACATACCAAGTCTAATAGTAATTATGTACTGGCATTCAACGATGCCTATGAACAGATAACACCTGATAATCATAGTCAATTTTAATTCATGACCCAAAACCTCCTACACAACAACCAAGATTTATCGTAGGCATGATACCGTTACGTAACAGGATAAATCGTTACTGAATACTACCTGGGAATTTATTTTAGATTTTGATCTTCATGTAGAGATGACGAATGGTGTAACTGGATTTTATGGCCGAAATGAAACCTGACCAGAAAGTAACTATATGTATCCCAATATGCAGCATGGTGATGTTGCAGAAGCACTTGTTAATACTCATGAAGATCGATGTACACTTTATGGACTGTCTCGTATTAAGGTGCGCACTGACAAAGTACCTATTCAGAATTGTCATGTGGACATTGAAGGTAAGCCTTTAGATCCAGGTGTAGAAGGAGTTCCATCTGTATCCACACATTCAAATTTATCGAAAGTTGATTTTTTTCTGTAATTGTATGACAATTAAACTCTCTGAGAAATTTGCTGCGCAAATTTATGCACACAGTATGACGTCATCCCTGTTGGCGGAAAACAACATGTTCCTTATGTGGCTTCATGATATTTATACAATTCATGCATTCGGCAGATGCACGCTGGTTAGGGTGGGGATTAACCGATTAATGGGCACATCCTTCGTTAGCAGGAGCGGAATAGCTCAGTGGTAAGGCACTGTGTTGCCATACTCCCGGTCCCGGGTTCGAGACCGGCTGTGGCAGATGATTATTAATTATGTTATAAGCCGTGGATCGACCCTATGATCGGGAGATTCTCCTGAAGACCACCCAACCTCTATAAAGTGGGTACCCTTAATTGGGGGAAAAACTTGGAGGTTGAGCATGATCTCGGCCAAATCACCTCCTTGCACAACCGTTGGCTTAGAAACAGTACGGTCCTTACTAAGAACTGAACCCAAGACCCTTTGTGGGTTGTAGTGGTACAGGTAGTGAGAAAATAATAAATAAATAAATATATATATATATATATATATATATATATATATATATATATATATATATATATATATATATATATATATAAGTACTATAAGTAATATATATAAGTATACAGAAAAAAAAAAAAAAAAAGAGAATCAATATTTAAAAACATTTAAACAAAATAACAACATGAAGATCATATTTGAATTCTTGAAAATCAAATTGTAAATTTCATTGTAGAGAAAATAATTTATAAATAAAAAAAAAAGAATCCTTGAGATTTACATATCAAACAACGAACTAAATGAACAATGAAATGAATTGTACATAAAACGAACACAGTGAAAATTGATGCAGTATAGTATAATGCTATGGTTAGCCAGCGCCCGACTGGATTAGGACCAGGAATTGGAAAAGGAGGGTTTTAAATGTGGCTAAGGAAGGGGCACGTCGAATTTTAGGAGGGAGAAAATTCCAGAAAGTAGCGGAACGGGCAATGAAGGAATGGTGGAATGATGCAGATCTATGAAAAGGTCTGAAGGCCGAGATCTTGTGGACTGGGAGTGGATAGAGGACTTGAATTGGAGTAGATTGTAGACATAGGAAGGGCACTGGTTGGTAATTACTTGGTAAAGGAATGTGCCTAGGAAATACTGTCTACGGAAGGAGGGGAAGAGCCATCCTAGCAGGGCACAGTGATGTGAAACGGGGAAGCGCCTCGGAGTACCTTCAAAAAACCTTACAAAGCTATTCATAATTCTCTTCAGTCAACAGTCAATCCCCTAGACTTCCCGTGAGGCCACCATACACCACACAGCCATACTATGAGTCTACGTGTGATATATATATACATATATATATAAATAGATAATTTATATTTAATACTAAATAAAATAATACCTGTAATATATTGTAATGCTTCCCATGGTACACGACCATTCTCATCTTTTGGACTAAACAAATTGAGATTTAATAAAGCACATTCACGATCACTATCGCTGAATTCGTACATTATATTCCATCCTAAAGGCCCAAACTTTTTCCTTTCAAGAATAACAGCATGAAAGAAACATACACCAAATATCATTTTTCTCCATTTTGGTCCCAGAGCTAAAATTAATAAGAAATAAAAATATTGAACTTTAACAGAAATTAAAGATACAGTACAAAAATGGCAACATAAATATGTAGTTTTTACTTTATCTACAATGTAAGATAGTAGGTATATGATTAAAATAAAAACAAAACATTAAACAAATCTTCATCTGATTCAATATAACTGAATATTAAAAATAAAATTAAAAGATAAAACAGTTGGGATAAAATGGCCTTTATCTAAAAGTCTCTCAAGACTAGGTATATATTTAGATGAAGGTATATATTATATATTTAAATGAAGATATATTAATGCTATAAACAATTATATATCTTCATTAGAAACCACAAGAAGCAAGAGAAGCATAAAAATCAAACCTTTTGACAAATAAAATAAAATACTGGTCTACAAAAAAGTTACTTACGATGGTCATTAAAAAAGTCTTCGTGAATTTCTGTAAATGCTCTTTTCAAATTAGCTCTGATACCTTTTGGTGGTTCATTTGTCACTTTTACAGAGTTTTGTAAAACTGATACAGGAAAAGATGTTGAAGGCATTGAGCTTAAAAACAGTCTAAAGTCCATATTGACTTCTGATGGATTGTCTTGAATTTCTATAATAATTTTTTCCATACTAAGCATCCATGAAGATGCCAAATGACAATTCTGTAACATGATAATTTTTAATACTCAAATCATCAATAAAATTCTTAAAAGGTACAATAACTTATATATAATTTATAGATAACTTAGGTATTAAGTTTCATCAGTTAATCAGTTGGGAATTAACCACAAATGTTCCAAATTGAACACACTGAAACTCCTCCTAAATAATGAGATTAGTAGTAGCAAGACCTTCTACAGTATAGGATTGGTCCCTTTCCCCACCATCGCTGCTTATTCCAGTTTTTGCTGTAAATATATACTTCTCATTATTTTTACACTCAAATACTCATCGTGGTTGATTTTGAAATGGCTTTAAATGAGTTAAAGATGTATATTCAACTGTCTGTTTTGAACAGCTACCTATTACTTATTCCATTAAAAAAATCGGAAAAAAAAAAAAAAAAAATTGAACATTCCTACTATTTTGGTTGGCCAACTGTTCTCACCACCAGAGGCTCTGGACTCACCACCTTCTCACTATATGACATCCTACTCAGCAGATAGATATTTTCAGTGTCATATGAGCTTCCATGAAATAGTGATCAAGGAAAGTTTATTTTTTAGCTTGATAAGTAAAGCAAATTTTTCTCTAGTTTCCTTTTTCTTCAAAAAAATTTACATGTTTTTCAAAAGCAATTCTTATGTTCTATGTCGCATATTATTCTATTATCCAATATGATTATTGCAAATCCGGTTCGGAGCTGGTTGGCCAACATTTTTGCAATGTGAAAATTAATGTGATATTTTGCAATAAATGATGTGATATTCTGAATATTATTAATATGATATTATTGTAAATAGAATAAAAGTAAAAAAAATATTGTAAAATTAAATTAAAAGATATTAGAATAAGTTTTGTTGACCTTAGATATAATTAAGGAAGAAGTTGATCGGGGGGTGCAGTCAATGATAAACACTAATAAACCAACGTTTCAGCCTAAGTTTTAGGCCATCAGGGCTAAAAGAAAAAAACAGGATAACAGCATTGAAAACAATAGAGGAAGTACCAATAACAGCAACAAAAAAAATGGTAATAACAGAAATGACAAGCATGATAAAAATATATGAAGTACAAAGAAAAAATATGTTAATAAATATGGTAAATAATGAAAAATTAAACTAATATGAAAACAGTGAAGGAAAGATTACGAATTACATGAAACAATAAAGTATATTATACATGATATAATAAAATATATGAAAACTATTAATTAAAATGACTACTAATATGAAGATTTGGAAGTATGTAAAGAGTATCGGGATAATTATAATATTACAAGTTTTGTAAAAGATGAAAGAATGATGTTAAAAATGTTGACAAGGGACTAATGAAAATAAAAACAATGAAAAAAATTAACTGAAATTAAAATAATGCGGTATTTATACATGATATAATAAAATATATGAAAACTATTAATTAAAATGACTACTGATTCCCAAATGTATGAAGATTTGGAAGTACGTAAAGCATATTGAGATAATTATGATGTAACAAGTTAAGCAAAAGTTGACAAAAGTTGATATTTTTATAATTAAAATAATCATAAAATAAAGGAGTAAAATATAAAGTAACGTAAGTCCAAAATATAAAGTAATGTAAGCCCAAAAAATAGAGTAATACAATTATAGGTCATTATCATATGAGGTGAATGAATAGGTATATAAACTCATTTATAGCAATTTAAAAATCAATAATAATGATCGAGTATAAAAATAATGAGAAATATTGCAATTGATTTAGGGCAAAGGTGGGCCAAGCCCCATAGTGTGAGGTCACGATTGGAAGGGTCAGGCCTGTACTGTAGAAGGCCTTGATAGTAGGCATTAAGTGTTCTAGAGTCCAATCACCTGCAGAAATATCCAATCACCACGACGTTTTCCTCTTTCTATCATTTTGTGTGCTATAGGTCCCTGCCCTTGACCTAGAGATATAGAATTGATCCTCTCCTTATTACCAGTCTCAGTTGCAAACCTCAAGAAAGCACCGACAGGATCCGAGCCAGTACTTAGAACAAATACGAGAGGGGTGATGTTGCTAGTGTCAGCGAATCTGTTGGAAACAGTGTTAAAATTATTATGATTATCAATAATCATAAATGAAATAGAAAAATCATTAACTTCATATGAGATTTCTATCAAGATATTCTCAACTTATTGTTGTGACTAGGTTTTCCTCAGATGAATAGCGACTTACAGTTCTTATGCAACATAATCTGATTATTTCACCAAGGAAAACTCCAATTGGTTTCCGTTGAGACCAAACAAATAATCATTATTATATCATATGAAGTGTTATGGCCATAAAAAGAGGGGTACAACATTACAATCGGGACCCATTATCACTATCTGCTGCCGAAGTTGCCCAAAGGTCGCTGTGCTAGCAATCTCTAACACCTTTTGTGATAACTAACTGCTTTGTATTCAATCGTAATATTCCTATTCATTGGAATTATTTAAACTATTTCTGCTTTCTCAATCTTGCTTCTTCTGATGATGAACTCTCTTTTCTTGTCTTCTTCTGTTCCTATATTCTTGCGATGCCAATGGTATATATTTCTTTTGCACCATATTTCTATATGCCTTGTTCTCAGCATCCATAACCCTGACTCACTCACCATCAAACCAACATGGTCTTGTTGCCCACTCTTCTACCCCAGCAGCTCTTCTGACTACTGTTGAGCATTTGTTCCATAGTTTCTGAACAGAACTTCCAGGTAAATCGCTTGCAAGTAGTTCATTCGATTTTTGCTGGTATGTAAGTCATGTGTCCGTGTTCTTCAGTTTGGATGTGGCAATCTTGCTCGGTATCTTGGCTTGCAGTTTTCTTACATTCCAGATTGTAGCTCTAATTCTGGAAATTACTAAGAAGATCTTAGTCTATATTGGCCCCTCTGTAGGATCTTGTACTGATAAGATTAGAGTCGTTTCTTCTGCTGAAGAGGACATAGTCTATTTGATTCACAGTGTTTCCATTCGGTGATCTTCAAGTTCCTTTGAGAATCCTCTTTCCTGTGAACATAGTACTGTCCACTACCATTTCCTTGGATATGGCTGCATTGATTAGCAACCGTCTTTTCTCATTGGGCTCGTCATGAAGGCTGTGCTTTCCAATTATTGGAATGAAGATTTCTTCTTTACCAATATTTGCGTTAAAATCCCCTAATATGATTTTAATGTCACTTCTAGAGCAGTTGTCACAGCTCAAAGCGCTACATAAAAAGCCTCCTTTTAATCATCGGGTGTGACCTCTGTTGGGCCTTGGCAACTGACAACACTGTAGATGCAGAATTTTCCCTTTAGTCTCAGTATGCATATTCAGGTGGTTATTGGTGTGAATCCAATGACTAGGCTTTGTGTTCTACCTCTCAACACAAAACCAGTTCCAAATGTATGGTATTGTTCATGGCAGCTATAATATATCGTGCAGAAACACTTTTCAAGTAACCCACTTATCTTCCATCTTATTTTCTGGATTGTAGCTAGGTCTAAATTGTATTTTTCCAGTTCATTTAGGAGCAACCGAGGTGATCCCAGTCTGTATAAAGACAAAACATTCCATAGTCTGAATTTTAAGTCCTTTTGGATTACCTTAAATTTAGTCTCCCTAGCTTTATCTCGTTGAGTTCTCATAATAGTTTAATTTAAGGAGAGTGGGTTATCAGCCTACTGTTAGATAGAGGGGCTGCCTCCTCAGAGCTTCCTGACTCATTCCTCCATCCAGGGCGGCTACCTAGGGAAGGTAGCCTTAGGGGGAGTACTGTGATTGACCTTTGTCTGTAGTGTGGGGGTGGGTGTAATGTGTTGTAATTAATGTAAATGTGTGAGTGTCAGAGTACTGTTCCCCCAATCTGGAGGACCAGTGGCTATCTGGGTTACTATGACAGGGCGATGGAGCGGCCACGCCCTACACCCTCCTCATTGTAATCAACTTAATCATTTACATCATTATGAGACCAATTACAACTTATATTAAAGAATACTTACAAAATATGAAGATTGATCAAGGGGCTCTCAACAAAAGCTTGTCCAAGCATCACTTTTACGTATTCTGTAATGGCAAAAATAACCTAAAGGAAAAAAGAAAATTATTTAGAAATAAACAATAAAATTAAAAATTAAATAACGATTTCATTAAAATGAATCAAAATTCAGAATATGTCTAATAAACTTTGTGGTATGAGTAAACAAAGCAAAGCTCAAATTTCTTTTTAAAAAAATCAACAGCTTAGCATTTTATATATTAATACTTTTATAGATTATAATATCGGGAGATAGCTGGCTAAATAATACTTCTATAGATTATAATATTGGGAGATGGGTGGCTAAAAAAGAGTAGCTAAACATTTATCTGCAGTTACATACATTATACTATACTATACAAGTATTACCCCTTTGGAGGTAGAAGTGATAAACTGTAACTTTTAAGAAGATGAGGTTTGTTGTTTTCTACCTCTACCTGATCCAAATTTACACTTCATTATTGACAAAATTGTAAAATTATCAATAATTATTGATCTTGGTATTAACAGATATAAATAATTTGAAGTGAAACTACAAGATACTACCAACACGCTCACAAATGGGAACATTGGCCGAATCTGACTAGAGTGCGGTTAAAAGTGCATGTTTGACATGCTCCTCTTGCCCCTTCCTGTACAGCCGCTTTATTTGTTGAGTATTGATGAATCTATGGTACTTAAAAATGGGCATCATTTTTCAATGTTCATCCGGGGAAAGCCGATTAGGTTCGGATTCCTTTGCAGTACCAAAGGATATCCATATAAAATGGAAATTTATGCTGGTAAAAAAGACAATAAGACCGGTATTCTAGGAAGAAGAGTAGCAAACAGTCTTCAATCAATTGTAACAATTCCACCAAGAGTTGAATTTTTTTTTATAATATTCTCACTTCGTGTGATCTACTGAAGGGCTTCGCTGAAAAAGGCAACTGGTACTGTTTATAATAACTTGACCAAAATTGCTCTTTGATGGCCCTTGAAAGTATGAAGAAAGCCAAGAGAGGCAGTATGACTAACAAAGCATGCAATGCAAAGATCTGAAGGGAGACGACCACAACCATAGTGCCATCTTTCTCCAAGCTTCAGAAAGATTGATGGACATTTTCTCGTCAGCTCATACCCAGAAAGGTGTAAATAGACTTATTGTGGTGTAAATGCTAGAATTAGATGTTTTTAATGCAAAAAAGAAATGCACATAAATTGCTTTCCTCTAATCACGGAAATCCAATGAAAAAAATTGGTTATTCAATTATACTCTTTGACATTTTTTTTTACTCATAATTGAAAATTTTTATGAAATTATGGAGCTCAGACATTTTTTGTTTCTATGTTTCTCTGTAGTACCTCCTCTATTTCATAAATTTAAAAAATATAAATGAAAATTGAAAGTTCAAACAGTAGTGGCCAATGTTCTCAATTCAGGGAATATACCGAAAATCCAACTAAAATTTTTTTTTACTTAAACTGACAGTCGTTATGTTTCATGTGAAAAATTAAAATTGCCAAAAACGTAAAAAAAATATATAAAAATTTGATTTAGGAATTAATTTAGTCTGTTAAAGGTTAAACCCTATAATTATTGCACGATAACTAAAAACAAGGACAAACATAATACCTTTTCTTCCTTTAAGGCTTTCAAAACTAGTAGTTTGTTAAACAAATCCAATTTGCCATTCCAATCAATTTTAGAGTGTTTGCTATCTGATCCCCCATAAGCGATATCCTAAAACCATTACATTAATGAAGATAAAATTTAAAAGTAGTAAAACAAAAGCAAGTTTAATTAAATTCACCAGAGAAAAGTTCCCAATTTCAACATGTATTAAGTCAGAGACACAAGAACTGAAGTTATCAAAAGCTGGATCCAAATCTTCAAGGAATAAACAACATCGCCAGTTCATATCCGTCAGATTAGGTAGATCAGGTTTATGTTTTGAAAACTAAAACAAATACTTAAATAAATGATCATTGATAATCCATACTAAAATTAATGAAAATTTGATTAAGAAAAAAAAAAATACCGTAGTGGTACCAACAGGACCTCTCAATAAAAAGTACCAATGAGTTTCCTTAATGACTTGAGCCTTCAAAAGAATGCAAGCACATAGCATAAAACTGTAGACCAATTTATCTTTTTCAAATAATCCACGGGAAACATTATTGTAAATAGCTATTGTAATTTCATTCATTAATGAATTCAATCTTTCTTCTAATGTAGGAGAAGGAGGAGTTGTTTCAATAATATTATTAAAAATCTGAAAAGAAAATATTCAGACAAATTTTACATGAATTTGAAAGAAATTATGACTTTAATCCCCCATAATTCGTAATTGCTTTATACTCTTAATGCTCCCTCTAATATTTTATCATACTTCACTCTAGTTAGAGCTAAAAAGTTCTCCAAACTATAAGCTAAGGTTATATTTGCCTCATAATAGCACACATTTAAAATTGATAAGTTTAGTAATGTGGAATATACACTATATAGAATAAACTAGCAGATAATTTTATACCTTATGGACATCTATAAGAATAGAATGCAGAGAATGGTACTGACTTTCAACAATACACAGCCTTACCGTTACTTTGAAAAAGATTAAAAAATTGTAATAATTGATGAACTGTGTAAATATCTTATTCTTGGACAGAACAAAAAACACATGTCAATTTCCTATAATGCCTTTATTTCATGTAAACAACCAACGTATAGTAAATCACAAGAGACACATGGTCATTATATTCTTAACAGACTGATTCTTAAAAAAAAATTTATTTAAAAAAAGAAATAACTATTTACGTTAAAAGTGTCATAGTGCTAAAAAATCAAATGGTCTATGGAGCAAGTGTTTGTTTGAATGATAAAAAAGCAGAATTTTCACATATATTAAAAATAAATGTGTTTAGAATAAATATGTTCTACTTACTTTAGAATGTGTTTTATTTAAAAGAAAAAGTAAAAGTGGGCATTAAAAAAAAAATAAAGAAGATATGATGAAAAACAAAAATTATAGATTCAAATATTTTAATTATGCCTCCTTAAGTAACAAGTCAATATGGAAATAGATGTAGTGCGCTAATTAAAATTAGCGTCCCATTTGTATTAGGGACTTCAATAAGTTCTCGCTGTTTTTTCGTGAAAATAAATGCTTTATTTAAAAAAATTAGTAAAGAACATGTCATTGAAAGTATTGTCCATCGCTAGCCATTACTTTCTCCCATCTTTCTGGCAGCATACGAATACCATGTTGAAAGAACGACTCATCTTTTGAAGTTATCCACGAATCGATCCATTTTCCATTTTTTCGGCATCTTCATAAGATTGGAAGTGCTGCTCAGCCAGACCATGAATCATCGATCGGAACAAGTGGTAATCAGAAGGAGCAATGTCCGGTGAATACGGCGGGTGGGGTAGGACTTCCCATTTGAGCATTTCCAAGTAGATTTTGATCGGTTTTGCAACATGTGGCCGAGCGTTGTCATGCTGCAAAATTACTTTGTCGTGTCTTTCCTCATATTGAGGCCGTTTTTCCTTCAATGCTCGGCTCAAACGCATTAATTGTAGTCGATAGCGATCTCCCGTGATGGTTTTGATGGGTTTGAGGAGCTCATAATACACTACACCCAGCTGACCCCACCAAATACAGAGCGTGAGCTTGGAACCATGGATATTCGGCTTTGCCGTCGATGTTGATGAATGGCCGGGCTTACGCCACAATTTTTTACGCTTCAGGTTATCGTAATGTATCCACTTTTCATCGCCAGCCACGATACGATGCAAAAAACCTTTCCTTTTCTGCCATCAGAGCAGCTGTTCACATGTGAAAAAACGCTGTTCGATGTCTCTCGGCTTTAATTTGTATGGCACCCAATTTCCTTGCTTTTAAATCATTCCTAATGCTTTTAAACGTTTGAAAACTGTTGTGTGATCAACTCCTAATGATTCTGCAAGTTCATTTTGCGTCTGACTTGGGTCTTCATCGAGTAATGCTTCCAATTCTTCGTCTTCAAATTTTTTTGGTGCGCCAGAGCGTTCTTTATCTTCAGTATTAAAATCATTATTTTTAAAGCGTCTAAGCCAATCTCTGCATGTTCTTTTTTTGGCACGAAATTCGACATGTTTAATGCTATGAAAAAGTATGTTGTTTACACTTCAGCGGAATAACATATACTGTGATTTCGAGTCTAAAGATGGAGCTTCACGATAAAGTTGGCTATAGTATTATCTGATGCAAAAACACTAAGATAACACCGTCTGTCGGGAAACAGCGAGAACTTATTCAAATCCCTAATAGTTTGGCTAGCTTGAAGTGAGGACCTGATCTAGATTGTCGATTGGACCAAGTTTAATATTGAGCCAAATTTATTTAAATATGTCAATGTAAGAGTAAGGTCAGTGAGTAAAGACCAGTTTTAAACAGTAACTTTATCTAACTGTGAAACATCATTGTTGAATTCAAAGAAAAAAAAGATGGATATAAAGCAGGAGTATGAAGATATCGAATGACATATGATCGTATAAAAATAACTTTTATTAATTTGTAGATGAAATTTAAATTTAATATTTATTTTTTTAGAATAAGATATGTATAAGTTTATTTATTATTTCTCGAATATTTCACATTATAAAACCAATGTCATATTGTAAAATTCCAAAAAATTATTTTATATATTTCAATTTTAAAATTTTTTGTGATCATTACATTTTCATGATTTCCAAATGAATAACTTTTATTTTCATATTAATAAATTAATTTTTTCTGATTGTATTTTCTACCAAGAATCAAATAAAGCGATCTTATTTAAGATTCCCATTATTTCACTTAAAGTTAAAATAAATTATTACAAATTTAACAAAAAGTCTAATATTATAATATAATATAGGTGACTCTGCCAGGATCGGGTCTGTTTGAATATCATTCCAAATTGTTTTTAATGATAAAATTAGCAAATAAGTTCAACATTTTAAATATATATATTTGTCAGAAAATAAATAAGCAAAATTTACCATTTTGAAGTATTTTAGTGAATATTGGTACATTGGATCAATTTCAGCTAGCACAGCGACTACAAAATATAAAACAGAACCTCTTTCTGCCACCAATCTGTAACCTTCACGGGCAATAGTTATCTTTGCTTCAGTTTCTTCTGTTTCTTCTAAACGTGCTGTTATCACAGCAGATGTTTCCTTAAAAAACAGTTATTTAGAATAAGTATGGAAACCAGCAAATAAAAAATATTTTGTTTGCATTGTAGCTTATTATTTCATTTAATATACCTTTTTCTATTGTCAATTAGGTGTATATAATATAATAATAATGTGTACCTGATTTCAAAAATATGCCCATCTGATTTGGAGGTTCTCAGTTAATGCAATATAAATTGCAAATTTTCAAATATTGGGTTGTCCAGAAATTAATGTAGGTTTATGGTTTTAAATTAAAACAAATAAAATAAATCATATGGAACTTATTTTATTTATCAAATTTATCGTAACTGTTCCATTCCCTCTGAATAAAATGTTGATTTGTTATTATTAACAAATTCTGATCTAACAAAATCTGAGATAGCCCCATAGATAAAAATCTAGACGGGTACAGCCTGGAGAGCAACGTGGTCAAGCAACCTCAATTTTTTGACCAATCCATCTTCTGGGAAATCGACAATTGAAGTACTGTATGTTACCCTACGTGTGCGGTGAATAAGGCTGCTATTGTAGTGGAATCACATCTATGGTCTGAAAGCAAGAGGGACATCTTCAAGCAACAAAGGAAGATTTTTCTGGAGGCATTGTAAATACCTCTCGCCATTTAGAGCACCTCCTTCAATAAAGAAGGATCTAATTAGGTGGTTTCCCACTAGCCTACATCATACTTTGAGATTATACCAAACTCGGTGACGTGTGTTATAAACAACATGGGGATTTTCCCCAGTCCAAGTTCGGAAATTTCATCTGTTGAAGAGCCCATTATTATTGAATGCGCACTCATCTGTCTACAAAATGTTCGTCGAAAAATCAGCCTGGGCCTCCTGCAAGATTTCCATATGTGCGAGGAAAGTAAGCCAGCATTTCTCATTCCCGTGATGCATCCCATGTACGAGATGGACTCGGAAAGGTCTTAAGTAGTAAGTTTAAAGAATCTAGAGGAACATTGACTTGGAAAATACCAATGTACGGCTGATCGCCCAAATCGATGAATTGGGATTCTTCTGGATGTACAACAAAACATCCAACTCATTGATAAACAATTGAACAGGGCAAGGTGCGGGACGGGGAAGAACTGAAGCATTACCAGTATTACGAAAATGCTTTGCTGCACTGAAAAATTATGAAAAACATTATTAATTATCTAAACATTAATGAACAGAATAAATAAAGAATAGTACTTTTTAAATTTGATCTACCTTAAAATTACTCAGTAATCGACAAGTTGGTGAATTTGACTATAAATGGTCGCAGTTTTACGAGCACTTCTGTGTTCGTAGAAAAGAGCGAACATTTCCGACATTTCAGCAGCTGAAAATTTACAACAAGGCATCTTGATCAGTTAGCTGTTGAAGTCGAACTGATTAAACCAAACAAACACAACTACTATTATTGTTTTGGACTTTAGATAGGTTTCTTAATCCCCCAGATAGATAAAGGATGCATGGTATGTAATTGTAAGTTGTAAACATACTACACTTCACTCAGGATTAGGGAGCAGGTTTGTACATAATGGAGAGTTTTGTTATTTAGAACTTACAACTTAGAGTTAGCGGGGCTAAAACCACACTGTTATTGTTTTTGTTTTTTAAATCTATAATAAGAATTAGGTACTCATTTCATTGAATGTAAAAAAAAAAAAAAAAAAATGATAGCCATACATTTCATGAGTTATTTGAGAAAATAAGTTGTCAAGAAGAATAAATGTCAATTTCTGTTGTTTGTAACGCTTAAAAACACATTTTTTTAAAAAATCACACGGATAAAATAGTTGTAAGATTTTATTTTCTATAAGAATTTTTCATAAAAATACCCCATTCCATTTGAAATTCCAGAGTTAGGTATGCTTAAGAAGAACTGGAGAAGGTTTCGGAGGCGGTAATGTCATAAAAAGATACTTTATAATTCATAATAAAGACACACCAAGTTTCATCCCCTTATTCCAACTACGCTGCAATTTCCAGAGGGTGATCCATGTCCACTGAGACACCCAGTACTCCTAGACAAATACTTTGACATAAATATCAGACATAATACACAGCAGGTATAAAAAGCACTCACCCATAAGCAATAGAAAAACGAGAAGACATTATAACCTTGGTTGAATCTGGAGAGATGGCTGTTCCAGCGTGGTGATTATTCACAATCAACATTGAAGAATAATGCAAGAAGCGCCCTGATGTCTTATGGAGCTATACGACCAGCTTTCATATGATACAGAAACAGAAATTTCCAGTTCTCATAATTTACAGATTCCAGCCTCATCATGACAATCATGTTTATATCAGTAGTTCCGGCAAATAAGTTAAACACATTCTCCAAATAAGTATTTAACACGTATATGTAAAGTAAAATGCAAATTGATTTGTCATATTGATAATTATATACAACAGCAAAAAATTCATCAAGATATAATTCACTAACAATAATAAGGTTTAAAAAATAATAAGCATCTGCTAATAAATTATGGAGGTAAAAAAAAAATTCAAAAATTACCAGAAAACAAATAAAGAGTATTATGAAATGTACAGTATTCCAATATAAAAGGTGAGAAAGATATTGGTTTTGTGCTATTAAATTGCTCAGTATATGCTTGTCTGAAGATCTGAAAATAAAAAACTAGAGAACATCTATATTAACCCAACACGCCTAAGCGCTCATCAAGTCCCTTCTCAATGACTGGTAGCACACTGGTGTGCTCATTCCCTTCAGTATTTATATTGCCACTGTACACGCCAGTCATTCAGAGTAGCCTTCCTAAACACTTCAGTATAACAGAAAGGATTTGAAAACCAGGAGCAGGTGACCGTTTTGGAATACCTTTCTTCACCGTTGAGAAGTTAAAATTTAATTAGTGAAAAACTAATAAATTCCATTTTAGTGAAAAACACTAAAGAAATTTTTGTAATATTTTTAACTTGCATTAACAACAAATTAAAGCAGTTTATGCTAAAAGGCTAACAGTTAACAGTTTAGTTTAAAAGGCTAACAGTTACAGCCGAAAGTTTTTTATTTATAGTGTAGTATACTTGGGAAATTCAACAATATCGCCATCACATTGAATGGGTTAACTTCTGCTATTAACATATATGTAATGTGGCTGCTTACGTTAAAGTTAGAATAATACTTTTAAGGTTTAGGAAGATAAAGTAATACAACATGAAATATCTGGCCTAAATATTAAGAAATCTTCTGGCACAAAATAGCACAACCTGCACCGAAAATATAATTGGAATAATGGCACAATAGCCATTAAAATTGCATCATATTAGAAGACTATTAAATTATTTAAAGAGGAAGATACAACTACCGAGAACATAAGTTAACAAGATTGAATCAGGTTATTCTTATGACAGAGATACTGAGAGAAAGAGAGACAAAATAGGCAGAGCAGGATGAGACTTCAAGTAATCAGCATCGGTACAGAAGATGTAACAAATGCACTAAACATCAGATTTAGATAAAATCCAGAACTATTTGTTTAGAAATTTAAGCAGTTTACACACTGCTTGATTGTGCTTTGTGATCACAAGCTACACATCAGGCTAAATAAACAATAAATAATTTAAATTACAGAGTATTAAGAGAATCTGAAGCATGACTTTGAGAAACTTACTTTACTTTCATTTAAGGTTTCAACTAATTCTTCGTCATCTAAAATATTTCCTTCAGAAGCAAATAACATTTTTAAAATTTTATCTTCAATTGCTTTCAATTGTGTTTTATCCTTATTTATACGAACGATTAACTCATTTCTCTGCTTCTCAAGATCTGGTCTTTCGATACGCACAACATCCCTTTAATAAAAAATCATCGCAATAATTTAAATCACAGTTTTAAATAGTAAATCTCAATGCAAAGAAAATAAAAATCTTTAAGTATAGGATAATTACTAAACATGCAATATTTTCAAATACTAGCAGAGCTATTTTTCTGTTCATTAAATAGTATCCAATTGTTGCAATCTCTCTCCCTCCTTTTGTGAAAGGTTTTATTTATTTAGTTGTGATATGATACCATCATGCTTAAATGAATTGAAATTTTATTTAGATATATTTTTAAAATATTTTATTTGAGCTTATCTTCAGACTCCTAATAGGCATAGGTTTGATAGAAAAGCTTTGATACATATTACAATGAGAAAAAAATTAGTTTAAATAAAATATAAAGACAAATGGAGATCACTGGCTTAATAAGAGGTAATAAAAAGAGAGGGACTCCATTGAATGTAAAGAAAGTGTTCATAAAATCTCATGAAAAACATGGAAATGATATTACAAACAGCTATAGAGGTTAACGAGGTAACTCAATATATACTAAATATAGATACTAAATAAACTAAATAAGCCTATCATTTAAAAATTTATCAGGGGAAACAAGAGGAAAATAAAGGAAGCAAATTGCAGCAAACAAAATGTGAGCTGAGGTATATTAAGTTATCTAAAGGCTTATCTTTCGAACTGGTAGTGTAAAAGGATAGAGATTAGACAGAAGAAAAAGAGGATCATTTATGAGGCATGAATTCAAATAGACTGTTAAAGTAATATCTTCAAAATCATGGAGGCTGTGGATTGTGGCTCTCTCAAGCAATGATGTTGAATAGATAACTGAGTCAGCTAAAGCTAAAGTAATCTATAGAAATTCAGTGGTTGCCTGGGTTCTTTGGGTTCAGAGGACCGTTCCACAAATTAAAAAAAAAAAATATATCTGATGTGGACAACACATGACTTCCTTGTACTCCTATTAAACTGTAAATCATTGGCTCAAAAAGTGATCCTCAATTTGGTTACTAATTTCCGAAAATTGCAATATCTCAAAAACGAAATTCGGCGTCGGGACACCCATCTATTGACACACACACATACTCTTGTTTCTGGAGGTTTCATTCCGTTATTAAATGTCGTTTTTTTTTCAGTAGGTAACTAGTTTCCAAGAGATTTCTTCGTGTTCCGTAACTAGATAAAGCATTAGAAATCGACAGTTTCTAAATTTTAAGCGGAAGAACCCACTTAACTTATATCTTATTCACCTGCTGCAGACTTGTTCATCGCACAAATGGGGAGGAAAACCAGTATTATATGCCCAATATTAACACTTAAAATAAGTAATAAAAATGTTTAATTAGAGTATAAACAAAATCGCGTTGGTAACCTTTATTACCGAAACATATGATTTCTCCATTTAATTTTAGATGTAAGTTTATTATGACCTTCAAGTAAAGTACCATTTTCGGCTCACCAATTTTAACCAAAATCTAGAAAATACATTCATATTGATATAAAAGTCCTATTTACTAAATTTTAAATGTTTTACATTGTATTTTAATATAATTTTTGATGAAAGTCTAATATGACCTTCAAATAAAGTACCTCTTCCGGTTTTCCAATTTAGACCAAAATCTAGTATGGTATTTAAATCAATATATAAGTTCTAAATACCAAATTTGAGAAGTTTTCCAAAGTATTTTAATATAATTTTTGATGAAAATCAATGATGACCTTCAAGTAAAGTACCACTTCCGGTGATTAAGCAGTGACCAAAAAGGGAGGTTCACAACTAGATTTTACAACAATCCTAAATACAAAATTTCAACTTTCTACGGCTAACCGTTTTTGAATTATGCGAAATACGAACGTATGAACGTACATACGTACAGACGCCACGTCGAAACTAGTCAAAATGGATTCAGGGATGGTCAAAATGGATATTTCCGTTAAAATCTGAAAACCGAAAATTTTCGCGATTACAATACTTCCTTTACTTCGTACAAGGAAGTAAAAATATAGGTGAAGATTTGATTTGAAGGTTTTTCTGTTTATAAATAAGAGTTTGAAAAAGAAACAGACCAGAGGATTTTAAATTACAACTCAAGAAAAAAAAATTCTTTTTTTTCATTTCAGATTCTATTCGATCAAATTGATTTTCCTTGTGTCTGTTTTGCCCAACTATCATTAAAAGTAAAATGCGCTTTTAAATTTGTAAATATTTCCATTTCTGAAATAGAGTTTAAAAAAAAGACATTTTCGGACATGAAATATTTTCTCGATTTCTTTATCAGTGGATATTAATTTTAATCTTTTCATTAAATTGATCTTCAGTGCAAAATTTCACAGTTAATACAATGAGTAGTTTCACTATTCTAAAATATAATTAACTATAAGTTAATTAAGATAATAAAATAAATTTCTGAACAATAATTTATTTACTATTGTAAAAAAAAAAAAAGTAATATATAATTTTGGTTTTTAAATTGGCTTGTTATTAATGAAGTTATATTTTTTTCCTGTTCGATAATCGGAACCTCCTTGATTTTAAATAGTTCAGATATGAGAGAGTATACAGTATTGATAGAGCTGTTATTCAGTCAGATTGTAATTACAATTATGTGATCTCTCCCCTTCCTTTCGTTGCAAATATCTATGTTGAGTTGTAAACCATAGTGAGTAAACCATAGACAATTATAGTTTGATTTCTTGAATGTTCTATTTGGTTTTTTCCTCAAAATTCTATAGAATACCTTCAATTGGAACTAATGTCAATTCATTTTTTAGGATTAACAATTTTATCCATGCCAAAAAATGTATACTTGAAGGGACAGAGTAAAAGTGAATCTATATCATTTAAATAACAAGGTGATTTGGAACTTATATTTTATTAAAATCCCAATATGTATCAGCTGAAAAATAATTTAAATTTTTGTAAAATATTAAAACTTTAAGCGCAGTATGACTAATTAAGTAATATAATCAGAATCGACTAATAACTTACCCAAGCAGTTGATCTTCTAAACCACTTGGAGTGACAGTGAAATTAACTAAAGTAACCTGAATACAAACTTCTGGCAAATAATGAGGATTTGCCAATTTGGTTGTAACATATAACCTAAAGTTCTTGTCATATTCAACATCTGAATCCCCAAGACGAATCAACCAACGTCCAGCCTGTCAGATTTAAAAATTATAATGATGTCTTTAGAAATAGTTATAGAAATACATTTATTTTATTTTCAGTAAATATTTCATTAATTTAAAAACAATATAGAATTAAAATATCTGATGGGGACATCACATGACTTCCTTGTATGCCTATTAAACTATAAATCGGTGGCTAAAAAAGTAATCCTGAATTTGGTTACTAGTTTCCAAAGATAGCAGTATCACAATTACGACATTTGGCGTCGCGACATCTATCTATTGACACAAACAAAATCTCTTGTTTCTGGAGGTCTCATTCCGTTAATATATTTTGTTTTCTTTCAGTATGTAATAAGTTCCTAAGAGATTTCTTTGTGTTCCGTGACAACATCAAAACTGTCTGTAACACAAAGATAACCAAAATACTAGATAAAGCATTGGAAATCGACGATTTCGAGATTTTAGGTGGAAGAACCCGCTTAACTTATAT
Source organism: Rhaphigaster nebulosa (assembly GCA_948150685.1). NCBI lineage: Eukaryota > Metazoa > Arthropoda > Insecta > Hemiptera > Pentatomidae > Rhaphigaster > Rhaphigaster nebulosa. The sequence continues at coordinate 219,785,036 of OX411306.1, read as the reverse complement.
CTTATTCTCCTGCTGCAGACTTTTTCAGCTCACAAATTGGGAGGAAAATAAATATTTTACACTCAATTTTAACACTTAAAACAACTAATAAAATTATTTAATTAGAGTGAGAAAAAAATCGTTTGTAACCTTCACCACCGAAGCATATGACTTCTGTATAAAATGTTAATATAACTTTTGATGTAAGTTTATAATGACTTTCAAATGAACTACCCATTTCGGCTCACCAATTCCAACCAAAATCTATTATATTATTTATACTGTTATAAAAGTCTTATTTGAGTTGCTTTACATAATATTTTAATATAATTTTTTATGAAAGTTCTGATTTGCTAATTTAGACAAAATTTATTATGTTATTTATACAAATATGTAAGACTTATATACCAAATTTGAGAAGTTTTGCGTTATTCAATATAACGATGCTATCTCTTACATCTTAATGAATCTTTTTTGACACATTTACTAAATACATTCGTACTTCCTCAACTTCCAAGGATCATGCATTGTATTTTTTTATTTATCTGCTTTCTTATTTGAACAATTTATATTATTTTTTAAATTACCAATTTCCTTTTCAATAGGACAGGCTACTTAAATCAAGGAGTATTTATGACAAAATATTTTCATTCCACATTTATCTAATTCAAATATATATCAGTAATTTAAATAATCATGAATTAATGTTAAAAAATATTTGGCAGTACAAACCTGATAAAATATGGATTTAGTCAAAACGGGTCGAAGAGTAGGATCCAATAGTTCTCCAACTTCCCATATAAGCATCGGTAAACCCAATCTGATGCAACTTTCAAGAACCCTCATAAAATTAGAGTCAGTCATTTTTACCATTTTAAGATTATTATCTACTTCCATCTGTCGAATCCATCTATTGGCCTATTTATAGGTTTTTTAATTTATTAATTTTAGGTTTATTAATATTATTAATAAAAAAATGCTAACTCTAAAATTTAAATGTTATTAAGTATGTAGCTATAATTAAAACAATAGTAAAAATTATAGCCTCAACAGGTTTCAGGATATTTTGTTTTAATAGATTTTGCTATGTTCTACAGCTTAAGAAAACAATCAAATAGATATTTTATAATCACATTACAAATTAAACCTATATCATTATAAAAAGATATATGCAGGCTAATGTTTATTAGGGACTAATATGGATCCTCATTGTTTTACATCATTTTTAATTTCAATTCTTTGCATACAAAGATTCCAATTTTGTTAATAACAATTTCTTTTAGAAAAATGGTAACAAAGTATAAAACTAAAAATCTATAATAATAGTCAAGTTAATGTTTCTTTTAATTTTTCTTTCTTTTGAAAATCACTAGCTGTACCCGCACGGCGTTGCCCGTGAAAAGAATTGTGAGTTAAAATCTCTACCAAATTTCAAGTTTTTTTTTTTTTTATATTTAACTTTTAAAAGCTACTGTGAGTAACAAAAGACAGAACTATTGTTCTTATCATTCCTAATCATCATTCATCACCATACAGTAAAGTTTGACAAAACTTTTATAAGCAACTTATTAAAAAAAGAAATTTAAGTTTAACTTTGGTTATTTTATTTTCAACACATTATTTATATATTGCACATCTCATCATACTAATTACTATATGACATGAATGGGAAAGTAAATATAAGCATTATAGCGAACATAGATTCACTGAGGAAACACATCATTCTATTCAATACCTGGCTTGCTTTGCCGTGGCTATGTGGAATGAAAGGAAAGGGAGAAAAAAGATGTTTTTTTTACAAAAAAAAAATGTTTATTGTAAAGATAGTACTATTATAAATGTGATTTTATTACTTATACAACCACAGGAGTTTTTTTTTTTTATTAAGTCGTATTTCTTTAATATTTTTCAAGTTAAAACTTGAATTCTGAAAACATTTTCTAAAGGCACTTAGACTCTTTCGCATTTCTATGCTTGAATTATTAGAACTCTTACTAAGGAGGGAAGGGGGGATATCAGAACTTTCAACAAAACAACCAGTCTGTGAGTTCAGTTTTGACTGTGAATATTCCAAGGCCCAAGAGGTGAAAGTTTCCTTGGTATTCGACTGCATTGTTTATAATCCGTCTCATTTTATTTACACGTTTTCTAGGAAAATAATCAAAATTATAATAAATTTGTCAAAACGGCAATAAAGCTTCACATTTTTACACGTTTTTTTTTCACACAATAATTTCACACTTGTTAAAATGTTTTTGTAATGAACTTGCTCCCACATGTATAAAGTTGTCATGACAATGATAGAAAAATTACTTATTTATTTAATAGTTTTTGCACATTTTTCCCCTAATGGGAGCATTTTGAAAAATTTAATGCAAATAAATCTTCTTAAAGAAATTCTTTAAATGATAGTGCAAATTGTGTCAAAATCGACTGACTAATTTTCGAGTTTTGCGATCAAAAACATACGCAGACTGAATTTTTATGTATTTCATGTATGTATTATGTATGTATTATTAGATTACAACTCTTTTGGAATGATTGCTTTAGAAAAAAATGTTTATCAAGATGCCACCAGAGGTTCAGTTTACACGTTAAAATAAAATAAATTATAATAGGTAAATAAAAGGAGTAATACTTGTTCCTGCGGATCAATCATTAAAGGCCACCTGCTTGCTCTTGTAACATAAATACCATTTTCAGTAGAAACTTTGTCTCTAGGTAGCCCACATGTATTCCATACTCGAATTTCATAAGGATCAGCAAGAACTTGAATCAAACTAATGGATAATAACAAAGATAAATAAGCATTAAGACAACATTAATAATTTGATCAGAACAGTTCATCAATCGTAAAAAAATAATATCAAACCTAAAGGTAGCTGAGGCAGGTATCTTCGATCTACGTATCTCAGAAAGCCATAATGAACTTAATTCTTCCCGATAATTATTTGTAAAAGCTCCAAGATATGCTACACATGCAGCAGCTACTAGTACGTCTCCAACAAGATTGTTAAATTCATTAGTAAGACCCTATAAAATAATATCTTTAAAAATGAAAATGTAAAAATGTTTTCGAAAATGTTTTTTGCAATTATAGAGCCACTATTAATAGTCCCATTAATAGATAAATAGATAAAAGAACTTTATTCTAGGACTAGGTCTCTTAAGAATAACATGAATGAACAAATAAAACAGAAACATTATCTGGTCATAAGACTACAAATCTACAGACCATAGCTCAGTTAATTTTTACAATATTTTCAGTAAAATAAATAATTTTTTTTATCGAAAAATATAATTAATTTGAACAAAACAAAAAAAAGAGAAAAAACAAGAAAAAAGAAAAGAAAAAGAGAAAAAATGAAAAATACAAAAATAATGAATTGATTAGCAAAGTTGAAGTTTGTACATTAAAAAACTATTATTCACTTCTGATCCAGATGTAAATCCTAACCTGAAATTTTGTAATTTGAGAGCATCATTTTGGAGAGAAAGAAGATGTTGGAAAAGGAGGGATTTGAATGAGGATAGAGAAGAAGCATGGATATTAGAAGGAAAGGAATTCCAAAGGATAGAGGAGCGGGCGAGGAAGGAGCGTTCGAATGTTTTGGTTCTGTGGACGGGAGTTTGGAGGTCAGAAAGGCGAGATCATGTTTCCAGTGCGTGGACCGAGGGTTTGAATTGTAGGAGGCTGTAGATGTGGGAAGGGTGGTGGGTGGTGATAGTTTAGTATAGAAAAGATCCGAGGAAATATTGTCTACAATTACAGGAGAAGAGCCATTTTAACTCGCCGTAAAGGTGGGACACATGGGCCCGTCTCGAGGTGCCGAAGACAAATCTTAAAAAGCAGTTCATGATCCGCTTCAATCTGTCCTCGAGCACATTCGAGAGGCCCCCGTATACCACACCTCCGTAGTCAAAGTGGGGAAAGGTAATAGAGGACACAAGGAGTTTTCGGGTAGGTTGTGGAAGAAGATGTCGAGAACGATGGAATAATTTAAGGGTACTTATTGACCGTCGGGAAATTAGGGCGATGTGGAGTTTTCAGGAAAGGGTTTGGCCGATAGTAATACCCAAATTTTTAATTGAGGAGCTAAACGTGATGGGGTGATCATTTAGGATTATAGTAGGAAAGGTGTCATTGGATCAAAAAAAAAATTGGATCAAAAAAAAAAATTGGATCTGAGGAGGGAATTGGAACCTATGACAATGGCCTGAGTTTTCATAGCGTTTAATCTTAAACTATTCAGGTTTGCCCAGACACTGATTCTATCTAGGTCTTCCTAGATACTGGCAAACGCTACTAATAGTTCACAAGGAGGAAAGGATAAATAGATTTGGAAGTCGTCAGCGTATAAGTGGTGGATTGAATTAGGAAGATCGTTGGTATAGGTATTGAAAAGCAGTGGGGAAATACTCGAACCTTGGACTACTCCTGAGGACAAGGTAAGGAAGCAAGATAGGGGTTGATTAGGAATGGTAACTGCTTGAGTCCGATTAGAAAGGAAAGATTTAAACCATTGGATAGAGCTATTGGAAAAGGATAGTGATTTTAATTTGGCAAAAAGGATAGAATGGTCCAGGGAATCAAAAGCTTAAGAAAAGTCAAGGAGTATTAGTACAGTTAATTTTTTTCGGTCCATAGCGGTATGCATGTCAGTGGTGATTTTGATTAGCGCAGATTGTGTGGAGAAACTGGGACGGAAGCCAGATTGGAGAGGATCAAGTAGTTTGGACTTTTCAAGGAAGTTTGATACTTGTGGTTGGACTATTCTTTCTAGAGGTTTTGAAAGGTTAGAGAGGATAGAAATTGGGCGATAGTCTTTAGGAGATATAGGATTGAAGATTTTGTTAATAGATGGACTAAGGCTTTTTTCATGAGGTAGTAATATGTATTGATATTGAACAATATTATCCTTATATTATTTAACCAGCACCAGGTGCGAACAAAAGATAATAAGGGACGAACAGGTAGAAAGAAGGGTAACTGACAGGCGATGACAGATATCACCACAACTCTTACCCTCAGAGATAAGAAATAAGTTAATTTAAAACCCTACCAAGAAGTGGGCAGTGCGACAAAGCCAAAGCTCGGAAGACTTAATCAATTTTAAGAACAGTCCCCCTTAGATTCCGGCTGGCCTCGAGGAAAAAGTGGAGACAGACTGAGAAGGGTGTGATTAAATTAGAGCTAGTTTATGGATTCGCGGACACCGGACCACCCAGAGGATGTCAGGACAAGGGGTGGAGCCATCCGATGAAATCTCAGAATTTCCTCCCTCTATAAAACTAGCTGGCCAATGATGACAAGGGTACTGGGGCTCTATCCAATGGACAACGTCTTTGTACCTTCTTAGGAAGAACAAGATAGAAAGGGGAAGAGAAGCCGAGGAGGGAGAAAAGAAGGGACTTCCTCTCTGATCTCACTTGATGCAGGACTTCTCCACTGATCTCGCTTGAGGGCGGAACAATCACTAGGTCTTACTCTGAAGATGAGAGATGCGCTCTGGCTCCATGACTGAAGATATGCAGGGGAACCCGATGGAGAGATGCTGAGGAACCATCATCATCAATTATTACAGATAAGAGATTTATGTTAGAACAGTTAATGGCTAAGTCTTGGCTGAATCATTCCATGGTTAACCTTTTATTGTAATACTTTATTATTTTAATTTTGAGGAATAAAGATAAATGCTAGAAAGGAGGTTGTTCTTTAGTAACCATGCCCATTATCAATTTGAATATATTTCATTAAGTATGATAGCAGTAAATTATTGATTAGCATTAGTATTAAACTTAAAAGTAGGAATATTGTCTTGGTTAATTATTAAATAATGGTAACCACAAATCAGGCTCTTGGAAAGGTATCCAATTTAGAGAACAAAGTAATTCAAAATTATTCATAAGCTTACATAATTTTGGGATAATCATCCTCAATGATTGCCCAATGGCATCCCTATATATATAGACTAATATATTAGCAGCTAAATAGATATCAAGCTCAACTCAACCTATATAAAACATAGCAGTACGAAATACTGAGTTTTGGAGGGAGAAATTATAAATAAAGAGAAGAACAGGAAGGATTTCGGGGAGACATAATTTTAACAATTTAACAGGTATTCCATCAGGCCAAGTGGAATTGGTGTGAGATTTCATTATGGATGAAATAAGATCGGTAGGGGAGATGTAGGAAAAATAAAGATTATCGGAGTTGAATGATGTTACTAATGAAAAGCAGGAAGGAGGGGTTGGAGAAGTGTTAGAGGAGGCTGATAAAAAGTATGAATTTAATTCATCGGGTGAAACTGGGAAGACTGGTGAGGAAGAGGATTTACAAAGGGAGAGTTTGCGAAGGAGTAGCCATTCAGATTTAGCATCGGGAGCAGAGGAGAGGGCTTCATGATAGTGGTTGGATTTCGCTCTCCTAACAGTTGCCTGTCTCAAATTGCGGAGTACCCTAAACACTTGGTAGTCATCTGCTAGCCTTGAGCGTCTAAAGCGTCTACAGACTGCCTCACGCCTTCTTTGCATATCTTTAATTTGCTGATACATCCAAGAAGCAGGCGGCCGACGGAAAGTAGAGGTTTTGAGTGGAGTATGGGTATTAAGGATGTGGATGAGATTAGAGGTGAGGGTATCAACCATGGAATCAATGGAAGGACAGGAATATATTTCATTCCACTGCAGCATTTCAAGGTCAGATAAAATATTTTCATGGGTGAGGGCGTCTAGGTTATGGAAAGTTATGATTTTAGGTAGGATCGCAGAAGTTTCGATATTGTAGGATATTTGGATTAAGTCATGAGAGGACAGAAACGGGACAGGTAGTTGAAAAGAGGAAAAAGATTACGTGCTGAATCGATGACATGCAGATCTAACCAGGTGTCGGACCGGCAAGTGTGATGGGTAGGAGAAAATGGGACGATGAAGAGATGGAGAGAGAAAAAGAGATTTTCAAGGTAGAGTCTGTCGTTGGAATCAGATATGAGATTGGCATTAAAATCACCGGAAATTATTATATTGTTGTAGAGAGGAACATAATTATAGAGAGTTGATTCAAAGGATGAGTCGAAAGGAACCAGAGGAGGGCGATACACCACAGCGTGTAGGAGCGTGTGCACCATCCGTCCCATCTGGTCATGGTGGATAAAGGAATAACTAGGTAGGGAAACAGAAGAGGAAGGAATGTGGTGCTTTAGCCATGTTTCGGAGACTGCAATGGTATGGTAAAAGTTATGGGTAAAATACTGCAGTAATTCATCATAATGAGCTGGTAAGGATTGAGAATTAACGTGACAGAAGGTTAGGACACTAGACAGTATGGGAAATAAGACTGTATACAGTATTTGGCGGAAAGATGCTAATAACTACGATGATCTGTAGAATAAAATCTGAAAAAGAGTGAATAATGAACGTAACAATTAAACAAAGAGATATATAATAAAGAAATACATGAGAAGATAAAAAACTTGCTTCTGTTAAAGTAAAAAAAAAATAAAAAATATAGATATAATAAATTTGCCACGAAACACAGCACTGTACTTTAGGTTTGGGGTTCATTGAGAATTTCCAAATTCGACCAGTGGGTAGACGGGTGCCAAAACATCAGCAGGTGTCAAGGTCTTGAGCCTCGTCAATGTAAATTACGGGTTGGCCGTCATTCTTCTGGCAGTGCACTCTTCCGGCCGCAAACCAGACATATTTTAATTTTCCCGCCGCTCTCTTCTGACGAGTGAGCCAGTACAGACGTCTATTAGTGGGAGTCATTTCTTCCCCGAGATATATCTGGTGGGAATCGTTCTCCTGCCAGCCAATATCCCAGGGGGAGAAGTCTCTCTTAACTTTTCTCCGCTGCACTAGCTCATCTCGTACAGACTGCCTGAAGAAACAGGCAATGACAGGTGGCAGTCGAGCGGTCGTTTTTTTTTGGGTCTTCAGCACTCTACCAAGTCGAGGTCCTCAATATTAATCTTGACACCAAGGCCGGCTCCCACGCTGGCAACCAGAGCCGCAGGAGTCTCCCCAACGCAGATTGGGATGCCCCGTATCTCCACCGACCTGGATAGTAAGCCCTGTTCGGCCTTATTGAGTCTCACTTCCAGTTCACCGACCTCTGATTTTAGAACTTTATTTTCGGAAGTTAGATCTTCCATCAGCTTCGATTGGCCTTCATCAGCTTCGAAAACCTCTCGTTTAGCTCAAAGCTTAGATCACCGTATTTTTCAAGCAAAGACTTAATGCAGTTTATAATACATGTTTATACGAGCATAAATCACTACCTGTGGGTAAAAATGGCTCTTGAAACTGTCTTCAACCTAAGTACTTTAGTTGCTCCACTTCATTGTTCCCTTGTTCGATTTAGAGTGATCGTTAGTGGACGCCTTAAGGTAACTCTTAAAGATGCTCAGCCACCACGGCCTCAGAGGAGATGTAAAACCACATGTTTTTAAGGCAACTCAGCAAAACTTAAATGAGAGCTGTGTCACCATAAATCTCTGAAGAGTATCAGGTGGAACAAGAAGGGGAATTAGAAATGGGAGAATCGTCAAACTTTAAAGGCATCCTTGAAAAATGGTTGGTTGGTTGTTTTAAAAAGATTAAGGTGTAAAACCTGTTGGTTTATGCTGACTATAACTGATAATGCCTTTGTTAAAGTTTATGTACGTACATCAATAGCATTGAAAGACATCAGATGGGAGGGATAAATAAAAGTGATAAGAAAAGAATATGAGTAAAGAGAATTTAAAAATTAATTATTTATAGAAGTGGCAAATAATTTATCAATCCCTAAAAATTAATAAATTAAGAAAAAATAGATAAATAAAAATTAGAAAAATAAGAGGGAGAAATAAATAAATAAGAATAGAGCATAAATAAACAAGAGGAAAAAATAAATAAAAAGATAAATAAATAAGAAAGTGAAAGAAAAGAAAAAACGCTGCAAATTATTACACGATGTATATTAATATTTAATTAATATCTGGTATGTCCAAGTTAAAGAAATTAAGCAGTAGGAACCAAAGGAAAAGAAATTTTAAGCTTGTCCCAAGATGATCGCCTTGAGAGTGCCGAACTGGGAGTGTTAAGAAGAAACTGTGCCAATGCAAGTAGGCTGAGATGGTTAGGACATGTAATCAGAGGGTAAAATGATATAGAGGAAATATTGGATGTGCACTTCAGTAGGAAAAAAGACTAAGGAAGCTATAGAAAGTGCTGAAATGATCCAAGGAAGTATAAAGCAGAGAGATGCGAGGAAGTCAGAAGCCCAATAGATAAGTCGAAGAATTAGTACCCGAGAATTAATCTACGAAGTTCATTATGCTATATCTCAGCTAATACTGGTCTGATTTAAATGATTTTTTTTCCTTTTGTAGAGAATTTCAACAGCTTTCGTTTAAATACTACAAAAACAGAAAAACAAATTTTGCGTTTTTTTAATGTTAATGCCTTGTTATGCTGATTCCAAAACACCTTACATTTCCCATCTATCTTTACAAATGGCCGAGTTATGGGCTATCTGTAATCGATAAGAACAGTAATCGGCCGCCATTTTGAAACAAACAAACGGATGGTAATTTCAAGTTCCAAGGATCAACCTGGGGTGACCTGTGACATTGGTGCCGAATCTCAAGAAAATCGATCTAGTAGTCTCGCAGAAAAGCCGCATAGGACGTACGGCGGACAGAGGGATTTTTTTTTTATTCAATATTTAGATTCTATGTATCTTGAAACGTAAAACATCAAATTTTGAGGAATAGGGTTACAAAAAAATTTTCCTTGGTCGATTACAAAGGTCTATTATTGAAAATAATAAACCAAAAGGAGAAAAGCAATATTAGATATTTTTAAAAAATACTTCTTTGGACAGAAAGCTCAACAACAATATACAATGTACAGGTGGAGTAAATACAAGACTGAAGCACCTAAACTTTTAGGTTGATTGTGAAATTACCCTTAAAGATTTTCTTTAAGGACCAGTATTTGTGCCATCCTATTTTTAGTCTTCTATCCAATTCTTTACTGAATTTTTTTTCTTAAGAAATTTCCTGTCCAAGATAAATGAATTGTTTCGAATATTCTGTAACATGTTCTCCAATTTTTACTATCTGTTCATCTGTATTTGTAATTATTTTTGATTTTTGGTAATTTATTTTTAGGCCATATTTCTTACATTTATCAATCAAATCATTGATCAGTTCAAGTAATTCTGTTATTTTGCTAGGAGCCAATAGGCATATGTCATCTGCGAACCTTAAATTGTTTAAGTATCTTCCATTTATTTTAATGCCTCTTCCTTCCCAGTCTAGTTCCTTAAACAATTTGTTAATGAGACAGTTGAAGAGGATCGGTGATAGAGGATATCCTTGTTTTACGCCTTTTTTTATGTTAAATTTTTTGCCCTCTCTATCAAGAGCAACAATGCTTTTCCCTTTCTGTAAATTTCTTTTATTATTTCTATATATTTGGGATCTATTCCTCTTTCTGTTAAAGCTTCCCATATATACTTCTGATTTATGGAATCAAAATCTTTCATAAAATCGATGAAGTTTACATACAGGGGCAGGTTATATTCAGTTGATTTTTCAATAATTTGGTTGAGGCAATGTAAATTGTCTATTGTACTGAATGAGGGGCGGAAACTGGCTTGTTCTGTATCATGATCTTCATAAATTGTTTTAATAATCCTATTTTTAATTATACTACAAAACATTTTATATGTGGTTTGTGTCAGTGAAATTGGTCAATAGTTTTCTATCTTGTCCTTAGCTCCTTTTTTGTATAAAATTATGATTTTACTCTCTTTCCATTCCTTAGGGACTCTCATTTCTTCGAATACCATATTGAATATTTTGCATAACAGTTTTATGATTACCTCTTTTGCTTCGATGAGGAGTTCGTTTGAAATGCCATCACTTCCATCTGCCTTCTTCCTTTTCCGTTTCTTTATTTCATTCTCTACTTCTGCTTCCAGAATGTTTAAATCAGAGTTGTCGGTTTCATTTTTTCTGTAGGTAATTTCTATATTTTCTGTTTTGTCCTGGTTGTACAGATTTTCGTAGTATTTGGAGATTTCTTCAATTATTTTCTGTCTGTTGGTTATTGTGCCAAGTGGAGTCTTCATTTTATTTATAAATTTTTCTCAAAAATAATTGGTTTGTTTTTTCATTTCTTTTATTGATCCTGTTTTACATAAGCATTCGTTAATAATGACTTCTTCGTAATTGCATATGTCTTGTTTGATTCTCTTTCGGACTAGTTTTCTAAGATCTGCATGTGCAGACTTTTGTTCATGTGTTTTATTTGGAATGCGGTTTATTTCTCTCTTTTCTCAATTAACTCTCTGGTTTGGGCTGTCAATTTTTTACTTCTTTTATTTTCCTTCTTGTTTAATTTGTCCCTTTCCCTTTGGTGTTGAGAGCTTCTTTAATACTTTGAGACAGTTTGTTGACTGTCTAAGTTAAGTCCTTCCAATTTCTTTGCAATGTTTAAAGAGTAATTTCTTGGAATTACCTTCCTGCAGTCTAACTTTCCTGCTATGTAGAATTTTCTTCTGGGTATGCTTAGGGAACCAAGTACTAATCTGTGATCCGAATCAAATTTAAATATTTCCTTCGGATGAACATTTTTAATATTTTTTTCACTTTTTCCTAGTATGTAGTCGATTTCATGGGTTTCTTGTGTGCCTACCTAGTGAATATATCGCTCCTCAATTACAATTTGGTTTCAAGTGGTTATAGTTATTAGTTTGTGATGGTTTTTTGCATTTATAAAGATTAATAGCTTTATTCTAATACTGTGAAGTTTTATTAAATTCTATGCAGCCATTTTTCTAAAGATTGTGAGTGTTTTTATAACAGAGTTAGCAGTTGCTAGGAGTGTGCGGTGAGTGGTGGGGAGCGCATAAGGTAAAAAGTAAACACACATTGTTTTGTTGTTATGGAATGTTTATTATTGATGTTCACAATAGGCTTTTACATATTGCAATGAATTTATTGAAGATAGTTATTTTATAACATATTTATAATTTGTAAAAGATAATTAATCAAAATTCTTAACAATCAATCCATTGATTGTCCAGAATACATTTATTTTAATGCCTAAATCAATAAGAGATTTTCTAACAGTAAAACCTGAGACACCGAATAAGTCAAAGATAGAAAGAATCAAGAGGTCACGTTCATCACCAGAATTTTCGGAGGATACTGTTAAAGTTAAAAAACCAAGTTTTGTCAGGAGAAGGGAGATGAGCTGGAAGCTGGTAAAATGGCAATGAAAGATCTATTAGCTCAGTTTAGTGCATTGATAGATTCGAAAGAGTTAGCAAGAAAATAAGATATCTCTGAACTAAAATTACAAGTTGAAGATTTGCAGACTGAGAATAAGAATCTAAAAGTTGCGGTGGAAGATTTAAGAACTAAGAATGAAGTACTAGAAAATCTAATAGAATATCTGGAATACTACACCAAGAGGAATAATTTATTATTTTTTGGTCTTGACTCTTTGAATGGATCAGATCAAGATATCGTGATAAAATTTTGTGGTGATGTCTTGGGAGTTGAAATATCACTTAGTGATTTTGTTAATATTGTCAGTATTGGGTTGCCTAATAAATTGAAGAAACTAATTAAGGTAATTTTCACTAATAATTACCTTACTGGGATGATTCTGAGAAATACCAAAAAACTTAAGGGCACTGACTTTTATATTAATAAAGATTTTTCGTACGCAGTTAGACTGCGGAGGAGAATGCTTTTCCAATTTAGTAAGGAAATGTACCAAAAAGATAAAAATAAAAGGATTTTTTATCAGAAATGATACTCTATTTATGGATGATAAAGCATATTATTGGGACACTAAGGAAAAGTGTGTGAAGGAAAGAGGGTCAAGAAATTCAAGATTGAAAACACATTCTGAAAGAGAAGACTATTCTAGTTCTAACCCAGATGCTTCAGCACCCACGGACGTAAATGAGAATAAATAGCAGGTAACAGCTGTCTGTCAAACTAAATTAAAAAAGTTACTCTAATATAAGTTTCAAAAATTTGAATATTTTAAGTTACAACATTTGTGGCCTTAAAAATAAAATTAAAGATAAGTTTTTCTTGATTTTATAATAATTATGATATATTTTGTTTATTAGAAACATTTATTGAAGAAAATCATGAGTTGGTTTACTCAAATTATTTTCAAAATTATAAACTATTATGGGTTTCAGCCACTAGAATGGCAAAATTTGGAAGGACGATAGGTGGTATATTGATTTGTTGTCAAACCAAATTAATAACTAAAAGTATTTGTAAATTTATAACTATAAATAATGTTGATTTGCTTCAGATTAAGGCAAGCTCAAATTACTGTTTGCATGTATTGCCAATTTATTTAGGGCCAAATAAATGGAAAGAAAATTTTTGCTTGCTTGAGACTCTTATAAATAATAATAATTTACAGTTTCTATAGTTGGGAGATTGGAATGATAGATTGGGTGATGGTCAGGCTATTGAGGAAGATACATTGGGTCTGGGTTGTTTTTCAGAATCTAGAATAATCTGGAAAAGAAAATGAAACTTGTGAAAATATAGATTTGGAGATCCTTAAAGAGATAATAAGAGATAGTGCTAAGTGTATGCAGAGTTATGGCAAACCATTCGAATCGTTTCAACCTTGGTTTGACCGTCATTGTTTTAAAAATAGAACCAGAATTTAAGTTATTAAATCTTTTCAGGAAAACTGGAGCAAATATTGTACAGGAGAAATATATAATGGAGAGGAGAAAATATTTTGACCTGTGTGAACAGAAGTGTAAGAGCTATTATCTGGATAGGGCCAATGCAATTAAAAATTCGAGTGAATTTTGGACTCTGGTGAATAAATTTAAAAAGAGAGGTTATAAATGCGGAGATAATATTGAAATGAATGTCTGGGTCAATCATTTTAGTAAACTTTTTAATCCTTGTGAAACTATGTCTCATATCCATTATGTTGCTCCATTAAAAGAAGACGTTAATCTTGACTGTCTTTTCAATATCAATGAACTCCTTTGCACCTTGGATAAATTTAAAAATGGTAAAGCACCTGGTCCGGATGGTATTATGTATGAGTTCTACAAGTTTGCTCCTAAAACACTCCTAGAATTGCTGCTAGAACTGATTAATAATTATTTTGATAAATGGTCAATTCCCTATAGCATGAACTAACCTCGTTCATGTACTACCATTGTTTAAGAAAGGTGATCCAAATCAGGCTAGTAACTATAGAGGAATAGTCTTACAGGATACCATTAAAAAAGTCTATACGAGTTTACTAGCTGGAAGGCTAAAGTTGTGGATGCAAGAGAAAAAGCTGTTATGCGAGGAGCAGGCTGGATTTAGGGAAGGCTATTCTACAATGGATAATATTTTTGTCCTTACAAATTTCAATTGAAATGGCATGAAGGATTCAAGAAAGTCTATTGCTTCTTTATAGATTTCAAATCTGCCTTTGATTCTGTGGATAGGCATGCCCTCCTGTTTAAACTGTCACAATTGGGAGTTTCAACAAAATTTATCAGAGCTATTGCAAGCCTAAACTAGCACCAACTTATCTGCGTGCAGTAAACATGGCCGATCAACGACTTTTCCGACCAACAATATCTGGAGTTCAGCAAGGTTGCAACTTGAGCCCTTTATTATTTACCTTATTTGTAAATGATATTAAGGATTGCCTAAGTGGAGGAATATGGCTTAGAGGACACGGAATAAAACTACTACTATTTGCAGACGATATAGTGTTTCTTGCTGATAATGCTTCGGTTTTGCAAAACATGGTAAATGAGCTTGAATGTTATGTTTAAGAATGGAATTTGATAGTGAATTTATCCAAGTCAAATATCATGATTTTTAGGAAAGGTGGAGGAAAACTTAGTGAACGTGATTCTTGGAAGTTTAATAACCAACCAGTCAACCGATATAAGTATTTAGGAATTACATTGTCTCCCAGTTTGACACTCACAGATCACTTTAATCAAATGGCTCACCATGCTTTGCTTGGTCTTATTAGTGTTTGGAATAATCTATTTCTAAATAAACATATTCCTCTTTTAGCAAAAAATGACATTTTTAAGTCTGCGACTAGATCAATTCTTACATATGGGAGTCAAGTTTGGGACTATCGATATGCTGATAAAATAGAAAGTGTCCAGAGGACCTTCATTAAGAAAATATTTAAATTGCCAAAAACTACTCCAAATTACATGATATATTTAGAGGCCAAAATTTCACCAATTCATGTTTTTATGTTTCAATAACAGTTTAAATACATATTGAAGACTCTAGATCTAGATGGAGGTTGTTTAACAAAATTGGTTGCAGAAGAAGTGATCAAAAGGAAACTACTATGGTTTAAGGAATGGATAAATTGGTCCGAGAAGGTCAAATGCAACTTTATTCCAGTTTTCAGTTCTGCTGAACAATTGGGGAAAGATTTAAAAGCATTGAAATCTAGCCTTATTATCTATTATGAGGCATGTTATAGGGAAAGAGCTTTAAATGGCCAATATCACCAAATCTACAAGCAATTATCTTTCGATATTGATTATATTATATAGATTTCAAATCTGCCTTTGATTCTGTGGAAAGGCATGCCCTCCTGTTTAACTTATATAGATTATAAGTTTATAGATTTATATATTATAGATTATATTAATTCAAATTTACCTATATCTGATATAGGCGTCATAATTAAAATTAGAGGCGAACTTCTCAACTTGAACTACAGACCATTCATTCAGGGACAGAATTACATTTGTTCTATGCTTAATATTGGAGAAAATGAAGATGTATTTCATTATTTAGGACGTTGTAAAGTCTTAGAGGGAATGAGGAAAAAATATTTTGGTGGTTACTTACTATGACTGAAACTGATATGGTCAAATACCTAAATGGCAAAGACTGGGCAGTTCTAGTGAATTACTTGAAGCCTATATCTACCGTTCTTTTCTTATTCAAAATTTTAATTATTAATAGCTTAATAAGTATTTGGATATTATTGATAAATAATATATGTTATAAATAGATAAAAATGATATTAATTAGATATTATTAAATGGTATAATGAATGGTATAGTAATGGTTGGATATAAGTAGATATTATTATTTGAGATATTATTATAGGATATAATTATATAAAACATAATTCATGATTAATAATGGATTATATAAGATGTAATTAGATATTATTGTATTGTATTGTTTGTGAATAAATTAGTTATTAACTTAATAAGTATTTATATATTTGAAAATAAATAAACAATAATGATTTAAAATCATTTTCAAATTAAAAACGCTCCTGACAGACAGCTGTAGCTATGTCAGTAATAATACTTTGAACACTTTTGTAAATAACATCAAATTCTCTAATTATTATTAATAAAAGTATTTTCTATCTATCTATCTATCTATCATGGGTTTCTCCACCAGGTGCTTTCCAGGAGAGAGCAATTGCTATAGCATATATCTCAGTGGAAAAAGGCAAATGCTGTTGACGTATTCGATTTATACCTGTCGGTGAATCAGTAGGTGTTTCGGTAAGGAGTGATTCATTTTATGAAATTGTTCTTTAAATTCTATTTTATTTCCTAAATTTAGAGAGTTGAAGATTTATTTTGGATTGTATACAAGTCCAAGGCGGTATGTCGGTATTTTAACTTACTTATTGCATCGGGTATTTTCTCTGCTAATGGAAATGTGGCATTACTCTTTTGTTGAAACGTTGCAGAAAACTTAGATTGAAAAATGTATTTGTGGGCGGGATGTGTGGCTTGTGGGTACAACTTTGTTATATAGTTTATGGCTAGCTTTTGCTTTCTAAACGACAGAGGTGGTAGACCTGATTCGACACAAATGGTTGAACTTTTTCTAAAAGCTTCAGTAATGATTCATAATCCAGTGTGGAGCACAGAATCAAGCTAGATCTTTGCGAAATCCACATAGAAAGTTTTGGATGAATTGATACTTTTCTAAAATCCATGAAAACCTCTTGTTCACTATTCACTTCATTAACTTACACAGGCAGCTGGTTAGAAAAATTGGTCGGTAGCTGGATGGATGGCGCTTATCTTATTCCTGATTTAAAAATCAGGACCATTATAGATTGATGTCAATCGCTAGGAAAGTTACAGCTAATCCAAATGTAACTGTAAAAATACAAGAGTTCAATGTGATTTTTGGGAGATGTTGCAACATAGCTAGAGTATATTGTCTGGGCTGGGTGAAGATCCCTTGACACCTTGCAGTATTGATTGCAGCTCCTAGATAGAGAATGGAATATTATAGTCTTGAAATGATTCAGTAGTAGAGAAGTCTATTTGAAGAACAGTGTCATATGTAGAGCTTTATATTTATTTATTGAACATAATACAAGCTGCCACACTCAAGGGCAATGAGTATTAGGGCTGAAGTACCCATTCACACTGTATGTACAACTTTGCATATAATAAAATAATTATAAAGAAAAATAAATTGATAAAATAAAGGACATTAGTGATAAATAAATATACAATGTTAACAAAAGAAAAATAAAATAAAATTAAATGAATATAAAATAAAATAAATAAATAAAATGAAATAAATAAAAATTCTTGATTACATTCATACATATATACATATTTACATTCTGCCCAGGGAACTCCCAGCCATGCCCTGCCCTCCACTTGTAGATGACAAGGCAAGACTCGAAGAGGTCTCAGCGCTTCTCTCTGAGCCATATCACTGGATTAAAGCCAGTGGAAACTGAGTGAGAGCACTAGGGCCATAGTCGCTCAGGACTTGAGTGGAGGATCTGGCCATTGCAGATTTACAGAAGGTCTCGTGGCCACTGCTGCTTCAACCTACGAGGAGGATTATAGGGATGGCTTGAGCTGGATAGGGATTGTGCTAAGGGATTAGGATGACAGCTAAGGTTCTGGTGAAAGTTTGAAAATTTAGATGGAATAAGGTCCAGTACAAATGGGATGTTTAAGTCATGATGTAAGGTCTTGTTTGAAACATAATAAGGAGCGTTGACTTTTGTTCGAAGGACTTTGGACTGGAAAGATTTGCCAAGCCATCGTGCCACACCTGGTCAAAAGCTTGCGCTACGTCCAGAAAGGCACTAGTGCAATATTGCTTGCTTCCAAGTGCATAGGATATATGGTCCACAACGCGAAGACCTTGTTGGACCGTGGGATGTCTAGGGCGGAATCCGAACTGGTGTGAAGGGATTATTTGGGATTAAAGGAAGGGTCGGATGCGTTTGAGAAGTATTTTTTCAAACACTTTTGAAAGAATTGGAAGCAGGCTTATTGGTCTATAACATGAGGTATTAATGACAGGTTTGTCTGGTTTAAGAAAAAGGATGATTGTAGAGTGTTTCCATATTAGGGGAAAGTGGGTTGTGCGAAGGATGCAGTTGTATACGTAGGTTAGGAATATAATTGCTTTTTTTGGAAGCTGTCGCTGGATTTGTGATGTGAGGAGATCGTGACCAGGGGAT
This sequence comes from Rhaphigaster nebulosa, assembly GCA_948150685.1. Taxonomy (NCBI): domain Eukaryota; kingdom Metazoa; phylum Arthropoda; class Insecta; order Hemiptera; family Pentatomidae; genus Rhaphigaster; species Rhaphigaster nebulosa. The sequence continues at coordinate 219,766,544 of OX411306.1, read as the reverse complement.
TTTCGGGATTTTAATCTATTTATAAGGAATTTGACCTCAGAGGGGTTAACAGCTTTAGGAGGTGGAGAGAGTGGGATCGGTGAGAAGAGGAATTCTTTTACTTCAGCTATATGGGTGAGGTGGTGTTCAGGATGAGGAGTGAATATATTGGATAGATATCTGGCAAATTCCTCTGTTCTATTCTCATCTGACGAAGCCCAGGAGCCATCATCACGTCGGAGGGGATGGGAAATATGGTGGTGTTTAAGGATTTTTTTGGTTACTTTCCAGAGGGAGTTATCAGTAGCAGATAATGAGGAAAGGTAGGAATTGTAGGATTGAGATCTATGGGTTGCTAGCTTCTTTTTAACCAGCCTGGAATAATAATTGTATGATTTCCGATCGTCAGGATGCCTGGTTCTCTGCCAGAGGGTCCTAGAACGTCTTTTGCTTTGGATAAGATCTCAGAGTTCTTGGGGTAAAGGATTCTCGCGGTCTTTAGTGGAAGAAAGAGGTTGGGATGCTGACCAAACTGCTTGTTGGATCAGGGTGATCAGGAATTTACAGCTTCATCTAGGTCTTGAAGGGTTTTTAGGGAGACTCTGAGGTCTATTTTATGGTTTATGATCTGACGGAAGCGGTTCCAGTTAACTGGACCTCTGATGAATGAAGGCGGAAGTGATTTTGTAATAGGTTAGGGTTGGAGGGCTATGGTCTGAGGAGAGGTCACCTAGCTGTTGGACGGAACAATTTAGTGGCCCTAGACCTTTGTGCATAAAGATCTAGGAGATCGGGGTTGCGGTTGGGATCGGTTGGCCAGTATGTAGGAGTATCGGGAGAAAGGATATTACAGGAATGGGAAATAAGTGCAGATAGCAATGTTCACCGTCGGGTGCTTGTGGTTCTGGCTCCCCACTGCTTATGCTTGGCATTTAAGTCTGCACCTATAAGGAATCGATGTCCTAAGGAGTTCAGGAAGGAATTGACCTGCGATTCGGAAAATTGTGTTTTTGGTGGGGAATATGCTGCAACAAATGTTAATGGAAAAAGAGAGGTTTGGATTGATACAGCTGTGGTCTGAAGGAAGTTGTGATTTGTTAAGGGGACCATGTGATGGGAGAGGGATTGATGAATGATGGCTGTGGTGCCAGCGTGCGCAGTTCCATCGGGATGATTAGTTGGATGGATTTGGTAATCAGGAATGCAGAACTGTCGTTTGTTGGTTAGTTATTAGTGCTAAGTCAATGTCTTTGTCTTGCAGTAGGACTGTTAGTTCGTTTATATGGTTTCGAACGCCATTCGAATTCCAAAGGAGGATGGATAAGGGTTTAATGGAATTCATTTAAGGATTTCTTGAGGGAGGAGTAAAATGGGATACAGATTGGTGAGGAGTGATATTAACGGGATGACAATGGATTTCAGTTCGGAGAGGAAGGATGTCAACACACTGGTGAGATCGGTAGCAACTGGAGGGGGAGGAATATGGAAAATTTGGTATTGAAAGGATTGCTGAGGATTTGGTAAGTTTTGAGGGATGGGTTGTTGAGGTTGTTGAAAATGTTGAGGACTTTGTTGTTGCGGCAGGGCCTCACATTTGTTTTCCTGGTTTCTTCCTCCTAGAAATTGGGCGAAGGACACCGTTGGATCAATGACTTTAGATGGTTCTCTTCTTGGCTTCGTGTTTTCTTCTCTGCCTCCAGGTTTCTGGAATTTATTCTTCAGATTTTTGTATATCTGGCAGCCTTTATAGTTGGCCGGATGATCTTTTGAGCACAAGGCACAAACTGCCGGGGTGTGCCTCGATTTGGTGCATACATCAGTTCTGTGCTGCTCGCCACATTGCATGGTGCATGGTGGCAACAGGTTTTGGTGTGGCCATAATCCTGGCAATTATGACACTGAACTGTGCTCCTTTTGGTGTGTGGTTTTTACACCTTGATGGCAGTATAATAAAGCCTTCTCAGTTATTATCTCAGATATATTTTTTCGACCCCTGGTGTAGGTTCCAGGTCTACAAAGAATAGAGGTAGGGCTATTTTTCTGCTTTCCTCGGTATTATCTTTCAGGGCATTAGTCACCTGACAGACCTTGAAGCCTAGAGCCATGAGTTCTTCTTGAATGACTTCGGCTGGTGTTAAGGGGTGCATGTTTCTAATTACCATCCTAAGAGATCGCTCTTGGCGGAGTTGATAAGTATGGAAATCCGCCTTGTTTTCAGTTAAATATTTAACTATTTTTCGATAAGTATCGGCTGTGTCTGGCATTATCTTAGTGTCGCTACTTTTACTTAAACAGGAGTAGCTATCAGGGGTTGTTATTTTATTAAACTGGGCGCATAGTGGTTGAAATTTTTTTATGTTTTTAACAAAAATTGGAGGGAGCCGGGGTTCCCTAGGTGTAGGTGCAGCTTCCATTGAGTCGTTATCTTTCGGCTGTATAGCCTGAAACGGATTAGGGGTGAAGAAGGGTGATTCATCTTGAGTGATTAGTGATGATGTGCCGGGCATTGGTTCGGATTCCTCAGCTGAATTTGGTGTTACTGGCAGGGTTGGTCTCTTACCACGACGCGGCCTTTGTTGCTTCGGAGGGGTTGATCGAGGCGTTGAGCCTGCAGATCTCGATCTCTTAGAAGTTGACATCACTTGATGAAAATATTTCATTTTTTCATTGTAGGAGTGAATGATAAACAATAGAAGAAAAAAAAACAATATATAAGTAAAATAATAAAGAAATAAATAAAAAAAATTAAAGCAAAAATTAAAATTAAAATTAAAAGACGTCTCTGCGTGATTGACCTTGTATCGCAAGGAAAGCGCGAACCTCTCCCCACAACGGTACTCAAGGCACTGAGCTGCCCTGACGAGGCGTGGTAGGGATATATGGTTATATGGATATATGGCTGCCTGTCCAGATAACACACTTAAAACTGTCCACTGATACAGTAAATAAACTAAACTTACTGTGGGATTACACAGGTATTAACTGATGCTTCTCAGCTACAGTTACTTGAGATCATCAATTAAATAAAGTCACTCCGATATCTTCTGTTATAACGGCAAGAATACAGAAAGACGATGTAAAACGTGGGTGCTCTAAACTATGTGCAGGCACAGACTCCATCACATGTAAAGGTATCAATGTATACTACAGAGTAATTTCAACAAATTTTTGACCTATTGCATTTAGATTATCATACAATTTTCCTTCGTGGACCAGAGTATATCAGCAATTAGAGCTGGTTCTCCTTATTTTTCTTATTTTGTCCCATACGGCTTTGCATGGAGTAGAAGAATTAATTGATTCAATAAATGATTTTCATGATTCTTTTTTTCTATCATTTATAATTTTATTTAAATATAGCCTTTTGCTTTTTATGTTCTATGTGATTCTCCAAATTCATGTTTTTTGAAATTTCTTGAGTGCCTTAATCTCATTCAAGCTTAACAGTGCAGGTCTTTGTTATTATTATTTAAACTATTATATTTAATACTTCTTTCTACACTTCTTTGCCAAAACAAAACTCTGCCTTAGCTGTACTACTCTCCAGACCTCTTGGCTATGGATTACCATTTTTTAGACATCTGGGCAGATTTTTTAAAGGCAGAAATTTTATTGATCAAAATTTGTTAAAAATGTATTTACAGAATTTGTTAATAATAACGATTCAACATTCTAGTTAGAGGGAATGGAAAAGTTACCAACACATTGGCAGAAATGTATCGAGAGTAATGGAGTGTATTTTGGTTAGTAAAAATAGTTCCGTTTCGTTTATTTTATTTGTTATATTTTAAAACCATAAACCTGCATTTATTTCCGGCCAATCCAATAATATGGTTCAGTCACATCTGCAAAATGCAAAAGGTCCGAAGAACAAAGAATATCATAAAATAGAAGCTTCTGAATGATGGAAAAAACAGCTAGATGAAGACTAGGACACAACTAATATATGTAATAAGAAAGTAGGAAAAATCAATTGAAAATGCACTTAGAAATCTGATAGTACGTGAGCCAGATGCAAAAACCGCGACCCATTTGACCAACATTTTTAATATGTTCTATGGAGTCTATTCTATCCATTAGGATAAAGAAAAAAATGCACGTCTGCCATTCGAATCTGGATGGATTCAAAAATGGTGGCCAAAAAAACTCAAAATTTTATGCCTATTTTTCTGAACCACATAGTATCCAATTGATCATCTTTTATTACCCAGCCATAATTTGTTGGTGAGATTGCAGGGTCAGAGCAGTTTAGAGGCCACTGTGGCCACGTGTTAAGGCATCATCTTAGGTCTGTATAGTGAGTTTCAAGTGACCCTTGCCTCCTTAACGCAGTGGGAGTGAATTTGAATTTTGTCTGCTGGTGGGACAACCCCTCCTAATGTCGGAAGACAAGGTTTTTTATCATCTGGGGTATCTGTAATTTTATGTGTGCTTGAAATAAAACTTATCTAATGCGAAACCACTGGCAGGCCATTTTTGCAGATTTTCAGGACCCGTTTCTCAGTAGCGATTCCGAATTTTCAAAAATATTACATAAAAACTATTAGAAAATTTAACGTTCTTTAAAATTGGTAATACATTTTTTTTTTACCTTGAATGCACTGCAAACGAGTAATTTTGGAAAAACTGAAAAAAATAACTTTTTCTTAGTGGTTTTTCAAAATGGTGAGAAACGCACAAGAAGAAGGTCCAAAACTTGGATTTTTTTAAAAGAGGGGCAATACATACACATACCTGAAAATCAACATTACTCCATTTTTTGCAAACCCAGATGATATCTCTACTGGGCTAAAATCCTAATTGCCGGAGATTAAGAGACTGCCAATTTTTAGAGGTGTATTTGACCGAATTTAAAATTTTTTATGCTCAATGGACATAGAATTTAATGTTATACAGCTTTTATCCTATGATTTTTATCTGAGTACTCATTTCCAAGCTGCAGACTCATGTACAGTACTCTGTCTCTTTTTTGACAAAATCATTTTTGACTACACCACTTAACCAAATTATTTTGTGGTACTCATTAGACACGGAATTTAATGCTCTTTAATTTAATACACCATAGCTTATATAAATAGAATGCATCGTTCAGGAATTATAGCTGAAAAAACAAAAATAGTCCTAAAATTTTGAGTTTTGTTGGCCGCCATTTTGAAATCCACCGATTTGAATGGCAGACATGCATTTTTTTCTTTACCCTAATGGATAGATTCTGTAGAACTAAAAATTTTGGTCAAATAGGTCCCGGTTTTCGTATCTGGCTCATGGACTATGATATAAGATATACGATCTACTGACCTAAATATGAAAAATATTGTTAGAATCAGTATTTCTCAATCAAAGACATATATATCAGAGTACTATTGTTAGAAGAAATGGCAGGGTAGAAGAGTTGTCTAATAGAATCAGGAAAGTTAGCTAAATAGATTAACCAATGCTATTATTAGAAAAGGGTTGGTAGAAATGTTTGCTCCATATTTGGGAGTGTCTTATGTACTCCAACTAGGGCAACAGGGAATGGTTATCCTACAGATTACCAACCTATTCCAGCCAGGGTGAGAAGGCCCATTCTGTGGGTCCACAATGAAATAGATTTCAACCAGTCCAGACCGGATTCGAACTAGTGCTGCTTCTGAATCAAGAATGCGAAAGTGTCACTGACGTTTATTCCATCCCAAATGGGACGTAAAACAACCGTGAGAATTGATTTTTTTGAGCAGTGGGGAGCATCTAGAATTCTATCGGCTCTAAATTCCTTCATGTTACATCAAAATCCAATCACTCCAATCGATCATGAGTGTGCAAAATTGATGGAGTGGAACAATGAACTGCACAGTTTTAGAACGTAATTAAAAGTAAATAAACATTTTTAGTGGATTTCTAATTTCTAATATGCATAAAATGTCCACCATTATTATATATTTTGGAGAGGGGGTTATGATCAAATCATTTAAAGTTTTTTACAATTGTAAATCCGCTATTAATAGCCCCATCAATACATGTTTATACGAATATAAATCACTAACTGTCAGTAAAAAATGGCCCTTGAAATTGTCTTCAACCCAAGTACTTCAGTTGCTCCACTTAATTGTTCCCTTGTTCGATTTAGAGTGATCGTTAATCGTGGCCGCCTTAAGGTAACTCTTAAAGACGTTCAGCCACCACGACCTCAGAAGAGATGTAAAACCATATGTTTTTAAGACAACTTAGCAATCCTTGAATGAGAGCTGTGTCACCATAAATCTCTGAAGAATGGGAGGTGGAACAAGAAGGGCTTGAGTTAGAAATAGAAAAATTGTCAAGCTTTAAAGGCGTCCTTGAAAAATGGAATTTAATCTAATTCGGTCATATCTGCAAAATGCAAAAGGTCTGAAGACCAACAAAGAATACTATAAAATAAAAGCTTCTGAATGATGAAAAAAACAGCTAGATGAAGACTACGACACAACTAATATATTTCAAACAGAATAGAATAGTGAAATTATGGAAGATGTCAAAACGCATGTTATTAGTGACTGAGATAGCTAAACTTGTTAATGAACAAATTGTTGGAGGATCTCCTATGCTAAAGGGAATAGGAGAAAGAAGGAATCTTAACAAACTAACCTTTACACCACTTTCCCATCTATCTTGTTCATCAGACAGGGCTGATGTTAATCTTCCAGCTCTATTCATTCTAGTACTACAAAGCTCTAATGTAAACTCAAGCTTTGCTTTTTCTTTCAAATTTGCATCATATGTTTCTTCTAGTCTGGCAATCTGAGCTTCTACATCTGCTAAACGAGCTTGTTTTGCTCGTAAGATGGCCATAATAGCATTTAACTCAGTTTCAGCCGCTTGGAGCCTAAAAGTAAGATAGAATTAATTACAATATGGAAAACTGATTTATTAAAAAAAAAAATATATATATATATATATATATATATATATATATATATATATATATATATATATATATATATATATATATATATATATATATATATCCAGGTTCTTTGGCAATGATCGTATGTAATTGTAAACAGTCATTCTCATTAACATTTTAGTTTTTTACATGTATGCGGAAGATTGATCATTGAGAAGATGGAGAAATAAATAGTGTTTAAATAAGGTTAGGGAGGAAGATCCTAAGATATCTACAAATGAAATTGCGAACAAATAAATGGTAATAATCAAATTCTTACAGCAAATTTTTAAGAAGCAGACTCAAGCACAAGAATATCCAGGCATTAATCAAGAAATTCAGTAGTGCGACAATAGTCCAAGAAAAAAAATCTAAGTCATGGGAGGATTTATTTTTTAAAAAGATTTATTTCTATTAATATTAAAGAAAATGAATGGTATATAAAAATTTATTTAGGAATCTAATGATGGGGAATTAAACAGTTGACAAAATAAATGGGGAAATGATATTCATGAAAATCCATTTCACAAAATCTCATTGGTGCTAGAGTCAGCTGATTAAACCTGCTCCTGACAATATATATACTACAATAGTAATAAATTACATCAAGTATGCATACAGAAATGTTTATTCTTAAATATTGAATGTTTGCCCATTTTCATAAAGAATAGTATGGTGCATTAGTGAGTCCAGCAAAATATAAAATACAGATTCACTATGATATAATTGGTTAAAAACCTCATTTAATAAACTTGTCCAAGCTTATTATAGGAAATGGGCTAGGCGTATGCAGGGAAGGTCTTAACGATGAACAGCATACTAGTCTAATCCCAAAGCCAAATATTCTTTAATCAGGTATGGAACATTTAATACCAGTCGGACAATTTTCATTTGTCATGGACTAATACTGTCGGAAAAGTATTTTGTACAGTAAAAGCCATTTATATGTTCTATTCTTACATACAAACTAAGTTGAATGATAATCATTTGCCCAAAATTGAAGAACCTGATTCCAGCATAGATCAAATTTCTCTTCTCTACAGAGAGCTTTTTGAGGCTTGTATTCCTCATTTCTCTAAATATGATTCTGCTGTGTTGTCATATTTTTTCTGAACACATTATCAGGAAGTTTCAGGCACAATTGAAATTATCCTTGGCTAGTTGATTCATAAAGCATTTTACTTACTCTTTTCAATGGTGCAATCAGTTTCTATGAAAAATTAATGTAAATATGTTAAATTTAGCTTTAAAGTCAAGAAGATCAGCTTGCTACCATAATTTTCTTACAGAACACAATTATCATTTGTATGGTCAACCTTTGATGTCAGAAATGTTAGAACTATTAATTATTAATAATTTGACACAAATTTTAACAACAGATGTGATGAGAAATTCAAGATATCAAATCTGAAAGTACCTTCATCATCTGGCACAAAAACTCGTTATTGAATCTGGACCGCCTCCAATAGCATCCACCAGTTTGCCTCTAAATTACATAGCATCTCTCCAGTTATGAACACTAATCAGGAATCTTGCACTTCTATAACAGCCTCCATCTACCTCACGTTCGATCTCCCCACTCTTCTTTTTCCATGGATTTCCTCGATGAGGATCTTCTCGGGTATCAGCATATCCTCCAATCTTGCCAAGTTGCCTGCCCATCATAACCACCCCAACTTGGCTGCCTTAACAACATCCGATCTATTGAAGGGTTTATACATTCTCTGTTACTGCGTCTTCTCCATACTTTGCCTATTTTTATGGGTCTAAAGATCTTCCATAGGATTGTCCTCTCAAATATCAGGAGTCTTTTCTCATCAGCTTTCATTATACCCCAGGCCTCTGAGCCGTATATTAACACTAGTCGAATGATTGTTTTATAGAACATAACTTTTGTCTCCTTTGAGAGTAACCTGCTCATAAACTGCTTCCTTAGGCTATATTAGGCTGCATCTGTTGCCAGCATTGATTTTCCTTAGAATCTCCTGTGATATGTTTATTTATGTACCTAGTAAACAAAGCTATCGACACTTTCGAACATGAATGGGCCAGCTTCAAAGTATTCCTCTTTTTCTTTCCTTCCTCCTACTTGCAAATTCTTCTTCAAATTGGCAGTAAGGCCAAGTTTCTTGGATGCTCCCTCCAATGTGAGGAATGCTTTTAGACCTGTTATGAGGTTTGAGCAAGATTGTTAAATAGGATGCCACCAACCTGTGGAATTCCTAACGGCTTTTTCTTCTGTGAGGTTGAAGATTAGGCAGGCTTGGGCATCACCTTGTCTTATTCCTGTTTCTGTGTTGAACTGCTCTGAGAGGTTGGATTCAATTTTTATTGAGCACTTTGATCCTTTCATGGTCATTTTTACAAGAAGAATGAGCTTCTTGGGTATACTCATCCTTTCCAGGGGCTTGATAAAGTTCATTCTGATCTACATTATCATAGGGTGCTTTAAAGTCTGCAAAGAGGTGATGCATGACCACATTATCCTCTTTGAACTTCTCCAGAATTAGCCTTAATAAAAATATCTGGCCTACCATAGACCGTCCTTTTCAAAAGCCTGCCTGGTAAATATCGAGTTTTCTCTCTGCATACAAAATGTTTGACAAAACTTTATATGCACAGGAGAGAAGGGTGATCCCTCGATTGTTCTAACACTCTCTCTTGTCTCCCTTTTTATGGATTGGACGCATTACTGCCTTACTTTAATCTAAAGGAATCCGTTCCTCTTTCCATAGGTCAAGGATAAGGTTTTATAATGCTTTGTTGAGTCCTTCTCCACTATATCTAAAAATCTCAGACTGACTGTTGTCCATTCCTGGTGTTTTGTTATTTTTGAGCTTGTTAATGGCATCTTCGAGCTCATCCTCATCCGGGGGTTCCACATCCTCCACAGGGTCCAACTGAACCTGCTCTAAATATGGGTTCTGCTCCGCTCAAAGCTTTTTTGAAGTGCCTAATCCATCTCTTAAGGACCTTGTCTCTTTGGGTAAGGAGGGTTCCATCTTCATTTTTGCAACATGTTACCTTGAGCTTGAAAACAGATTTTCCTTTATTTACTTTACGGATGAAGTATAGTCGGCTTTCGGTTTTGCTTCTGAGGTTCTCTGTCTTTCATCTGGTTATTCTTCCTTTGGTGAACCTTTTTCTCTGCTTTCTCGCCTTCTTATAGAGAGTACTAGTGTGCCATATGTGCCTCTATATATCATTTTCTTATATGCCTCATTTTTTATTATTTATCATAAGTTGGCATTCCTCATCAAACCATTGTGATCTAGTCACTTTGGGCTTAAATCCTATGGCATTTTCTGCCATCCTATGAGATTTTTGATGCTTCCATTGTTCATCACTTTTGTTATCTACGTTTTTCAGTTCATCAGCCAGTTACTATTCCAGTCTTTCTTGATAAGCTGCAAGCTGATTGGGTTCGTTGAGCTTGATAATGTTAAATCACCTTCCAGCCTGATTACGATGATTACCTATAGCTGGTATCCTGGTAATGTTCAAGTAGTGCTCTATGTCTAGATTTGCTCCCCTGTATGACCTGAGACTTACTAGGTCTGGTTTGTGCCAGGAACTTATAAGGAAGTGGTCAATTTGGTTGACCAACTAAATTGACCACTCTGCCTTCTGGTGTTCTCCATGTCTCCTTATATATCTTTTAATTTGGACCTCCTACCACTAATTCATATGCAGTCGCAAAGCTTACAAACCTAATTCCATTATCATTACCTCTTTTATGGAGACTGAATTTCCTACATTAGACTGTCCTGTACGTTCATGTTCAACTTGAGCATTAAACTGACCAAGAAGTATTTTGGTATAATGTTGAGAACATCCATATAGCATCTTCTCAAGGTCTACGTAAAACTGGTCCTTTTCTTCCTAGGTTATTCTATTATTCTAGGTTGTTCTATATATTAGCTACTTCTGTGGGCTAATATATAGACATCGTTCTGTTTCGTACAGGCATCGTTCTGCTTGGAAGAAAGTCCTACATACCGAATTTCAGCTCATTTGACCCAAAGGGGGATGCTGGAGGTGCTCAAATGTAGCGGGGAAAAAAAAAATTTATCAGACACCTCCACGTGCCTGATTAGGAGTTATGAAACAGATAGAAAACGCAGTTCCGCCATTCACCGCCGACCTTCGACCCACTGCAGTAGTCTATTTTTTTTGGGAGAAAATACGACTAATTAGTGGGGTGCTGCTCAGGAAAATTTTTGGCCTTTATCTTAAAATTATGTAAAAGGAAACAAATGTGTAAAAAAATAAAATTTAATCAGAAACTTGTTAAATTTCTAAAAGAACAAAATCGAATATTTTTTACATATTATAAATAAATAAATACATAAAGTGTTACTGGTCAAACTTGATCAATTTATTAAAAAATGAAATCCATTCTTCTTGTTTCAATTTTCGCAAAAAGATAGGGGTGAAAGGCGTGGTCAAAGTTTTATGTTAAATAAAAACTGGCAAAAAAATTAATTAAATAGAATAGCTAAAAATAGACTAACAATATAATTCTACCACTAATTTTAAAATTTAAGCACATTAGTTAAGGTTGATTTTAGATTTCATAGGCGAGTGAGCTAGTTTATGAAACGAATAATTAGGAGTCATTTGTATCAAAAACGGACAATTGCCAATTTTGGTGTCAAAACCGGACATTTGTATTTTCAAAGCTAAATTTGACTAACTTTTTAAATTGTATTGATATCACAAGCTTCACAGAATGAATAAATAATGTTGAAGTTGAATTATGAAAAAAAAAAAATTATCTGAATTGGTTTAAATGAAGCTTAATAACAAAAATTGGCTTTTTCTCAACTTTCTGAAAATAACAAATGCCACCTTTGATATGAGGCCACTAAATTTTTGTTATCGGGGTTAATATGAACAAAATGATTGGGTCCTCCTCTTGCAGAATCCTGATGGAAGAGAATCATAAGTACGGCTTTCCAATAGTTGAAAATTAGTAACAATTAATAAGTCCAAATAAGCAGTACTGCCATGGACAATAGAATACTGTTGAGTGAGAGTAAAGAGGAGGGAAGCATAAATTGCCTTTGGGTAAGTTGGGCTCAATTCACAGCAGGTTTAATTCCAAAATTATCACTACTATATATTATTACAGTAGTATAGATCCCTTTTCCGGCTCTCAGGAGCGATGGATTTTGACGAGTGAGGTGACAAATTCCAATTTTGTTTCTTAAAATCTTACAAGGGCTTAAATAAAAGTGATGAAAAAACTGTAAGGTTTCAAAACTTTGACAACTGAGAGTCGGCGGATCGAGACGGGATAAGTTGGGTTTTAAAGATTTTGATGCGGGCAAATACATTTCGCGGCTCCTATGGAGCGTATTGGTCCAGCGTTTTAAAGCTTAAAAACCTACCGTTTTTGAGATAAGGTCCGCATGGGCCTCATGCCATCTTGTGTACGTGCCGTGTCATGGCAACTTTATATCAATTTGAGTCTGTTTACAAAAACTTTTAATGAGTGGGAAATTATATACTGTTTCCCATGTCCAACTCTAAAAGGTACTGCTATGTATGAATACTACAAATTGAAAATGCTAATCTAATTGCCTAAATGTTAAATAGAAGAGATGTTTTCCAGTGGGGTAAGCTAATTACTTATTAAAGATGAACTGTAACTTCAACATAGTCATTACTGTAGCTTCACCAAATATTTGTGTTAAATAAACTTTTTTGGTAATATTATATTGTTTACACGAATAAATATGTTTTTCTACTTCTAATGTATTAGGGATTAGAAGAAGGATTGACATCTAATGCGAGAGTTCTCGCTCGGGTATACTAGTTAAATACATTAATGTTATAAGCTAATAATTTTATGATTAAATAACAATAAAATGTTAATTAATCTTACTTTTTTCTTTTTGGCTCAACAACCCTATATATTTTAGCATACTTGTCAATAGCTCTGACCCACAAGCACAAAGACTTGCATGCTTTAGAAGTAGAAGCAACTAACTCAGGGACAAATTGAGGATCTTCAATATACTTCTTGAGTTTTCTCAAAAGAATATCAGGAATGTTATCTTTGTCATATTCTTGAAGTCTCTTCAAGAAGTTACCATCTCCTAAGACTATTTTGGCCGATGCCCAGTCTTGCCTAAAAACAATAAAGAGCCTTGAAGTAAAATAAATTGTAAATATTTATTTAATATTAATAATAATAACATATTTTATTTGAGGTGATGTTTCAAAACCAGCTCAATTCATTTTAAATTTTTTTTAACAGAAATAACTAAATGCATTGAGAACTTGTGAAAAAATGTAATATAGAGCCAATTTTGAAACTGGTCGCCTCATTTATTATGGGAAAACATTGGGTTGTAAGCTTAGTTAAAACAAAATTAAATCAATTAAAATAATAAAAATACTGCACATGTGTGATCAAAAATCCAGTAGTGAATTAAAAAATATCGTCCTCAACAAAACATTAAACGATTCCTATAGAAAACTTCAATAGCAATAGTAAATCGAAATGTGCAACCGTGATCGAATATCCGTTATAAATTCAGAAAATAGCGTCCTTGAAAATACAATAAATGATACCTATATCGAAGAATTTAGTAAACTAATAATTTATTACAAATGTTCGTGCCCGAAGACAATTTTTATAATAAATTTGACATTGGCAACTTTGCAAACCTAATGAATGATCACCAAATCAATTAAATACTTACCCTCCTTTTCTTTTAAAAATTAAAGAATAATTAATATTTTAAAATAAATAAACAATAATTTAAAAAAAAAACTCGATTCAACCATTAGAAATTAGCACTTAACATCAATTACTTAATAAACAAACGAAAAATAGAAGTATATACTGACATTATTTCAAAAGTCATTATAGAAATTAAAATAATAATTTTTAAATAAAAGATGAAATAAATAAGTTAATAATTCAAATCCAGTTGGGTTGTTAAAATTTAAATGGAGAATGCTACATTTAAGTAGGTAAAAGTAATTATATGGGGTCCTTTATAATTTAGTTTAAATAAGATTAATGAAAGGGGCTCAAGGAGGTGTGAAGCGTAACGCATAGCCTCTCCACCTCAACTCCACTCTCACCTTCCCGAGGCGGGCATCGTTAATCTGAGCAACTACTTCTGAAGTGGGGTATAAATTCCCTGCAGAAGAATGGGTCAGTGAGATGATGGACCCAATGAGTCTACTCAGATTTGCAAAGGCTACTGGCCTGTTTTAAACAGTTTAGGCCAGAGCACAATAGGCCTGTATTTAAGCTGGAAAAAAAAAAATATCTGATGTGGGCAACACATGACTTCCTTGTACGCCTATTAAGTTATAAATCCGTGGCTCAAAAAGTAATAAAAAAAAGAAATAAAAAGTACTGAATTTGGTTACTAGTTGCCGAAGATTGCAGTAAAAACGACACTTGGCTTCCTGACATCCATGCATTGACACACACACACGCACACAAAAACACACACTCTTGTTACTGGAGGTCTCATTCCATTATTATATGTCGTTTTCCTTCAGTATATAACTAGTTTCCAAGATATTTCTTCATGTTCCGTGACAACAATAAAACTGTCAATATCACTGGATAAAGCATTATAAATCGACAGTTTCGACAGTTTAAGCGGAAAAACCCACTTAACTAATATCTTATTCTCATGCTGCAGACCTGCAGTTTCCTTTACTTCGTACAAGGAAGTAAAAAGGTTGGATTGGGATGGAAAGGAGATTGATAAGGGTTTCTAACCCTTAAAATAACCTGGACAAACAGACTAATACCTCCATAATTTTGATTAATAAAGTTATGACAAAGGAGGATGCAATAAGGAATGGTCACAGATGTAGATGGAATATTTGGTTTAAGCTACACTCTATTTAGATGCAGAGGATTAAATTACATGCATGTAATTTACAACTTTTTTTTTCTTCTCAAATTCATAGATATTTGAAACTTCTTGTATTATTCTTTCTGTATTGAGATATCTAAGTTTGACTATATTATAGAAAAATTATAACATATTTATTAAATGTGAAAACTTATAACTACGGTATTTAACTAAAGAGGTAATAATTCTTAATAAAGTACTACTAGTTTAGTATTACTATGCAGATTTTTTTAATGAAATTCACAAGAAATAAGGTAAAAAAAAATCATTTCTATCACATGTAAAATTAAGAATTTGTGCTATAGGTGATATCCTTAGCCGGTGGTGTTCTGATATATAATCAAAATATATATTTATATCAATGCTAAGAAAAAAACAAAGTAGGGTATTCTTTACAAAAAAAAAAAATATATTGTGCATACTTAGTTCCAAGCAGTAAACAAACAGCTTCCATTACAAACTTCACCAGGTAAGGTGGCTTTATGAAAACACGGACCTCAGTAATATCATTTTTATTTAGTGCTTCTAGAGCTTTTACAGCCGCCTCCATCGCTGGAAGGGCTAGATCTAAATCAGCTTGAGCATCATCTTTTAGCAGTTGGCACTCACCAGCTTTTTCCTAACATAATAAAGCAAGGAATAGTAAGTAAACATTTATTAATATTATAAATATTCATAAAAAATGAATTTAGTTTAACCATATTATGATTTAGATGATGAATAACCACTATCAAAAATAAAAAATAGAAATACTACTTTAATTTCCCTCAATCTAAATATTTATATCAAAGTCAAATACCATTAATTTTTATAAAATGTTCATAACCACAAGGCTGACCAACTTGAAATTAGGTTCCTCTTGTGTTCTAGATTTGCTCAGAAACGATTTTTGATTCTTTCTAACTAATGTTTTTGAACAGTGTTAAACTAAGACTAAGCTAAGCAGGTCACTTGATGAGAATGGAAGATGTAAGGTTCTAAATAAAATATGGACAGAAGGGCTGCATTACATTAGAGTTGGATGTGCGAAGCTACATTAGGAGTATTGGGTGACAGCCAATGCAAAAAGCCTATTGCATAAAAGAAATTGGAAAGTGACAGCCTGAAACAGAGATGAATAACAGAAGCTCATTGAGGATGCCCGGCCCGGCCCACCATAGGTTGTAGTACAATATAATATTAATAATTGTGGATAACGTGTAATAAAGGAGACAAAAATTCTGTATTAAACAGAAAATCTTGATAGGTGGAGAAATAGTATATGTATTGTAATATCCTAGAAAAGAGCCCTTCCTTTTTTATTGTATAATACCTTCAAAAATAGTTCCTCTTTTCATTTCATTATCAATTAATATTTAATATCTTTTAAAAGCACACTTTATTTTAATTATATTCTGTAATTCAAAATAATTTAAATAAATTATTAAAACACGCGGTACGGCTTTTTTTTATTCCCCCTATCTGGCCATTTCTCTGGCATACGGGGTTTCAGCAGCAGTAGGGTGTTACGTATGGGATATACGTATACCACTACCGCCAATAAAACTCTGAATTAATTTTAAACTATTTATTTATTATTGTTATACATAATTTAAGGGTATCTTTAATTATGGGAACAATATTTGGGTATTCTAGGGTGCAGCCCGGTGCGCGGCTGGACACCGTTTACTGATGGGGCCACACCTTTGTTTCCTTCCTTCCTGATTCGTGTAGTCAGGTCTGGCTTTGACTTGCCACTCTGCACTGTCCAGAGCCGCCACTAGACTTTAGGTTCTTCCTGCGGTTCATCCTCAGGCTATCTCAGCGGTGGCAGCCTCCTCTTCGAGTGGACGGCTCCTACCAAGAGTGAAATGTTTTGGATCCACGACCTCTCTCCACCTTCCTATATATTCCATGAAGAAGGGCTAATTTTTCTCTTATACCAATCTCGGGAAATTGGCCTCGTCAAAGGCATACAGTCCGGTTTTCCTGGATAATCAGGCTCGATATCCATCCAAGGCGGCACAGGATATTAATGCGTGCTTGGCTGTATCAGGCACACCGCAGGTGGGGCACCTGGGATCGATATTCTTGTCATGCTTCTGCAGCTACTCCCGGAAACACCCATGGCCTGTCAGAATCTATGAGGACCAGTAATCGGGATGAAGCCACTTCGCCGCTAGCCTGGAGTAGACGGTAGAAAGAACTTCTTAAGGGTTGCACCCTTTTCACCCACCAGTCACCCACCGTTTCAACAGTGAGTCCTCCCTCAATACCTTCTTCCACCTCCCAGGCTCCTCACCTATCCTCTGCTGCAGTCCCTCCGGAATCGCATCAACCCCTTGCCTCTTAACATCAAATTTGATGATGTCATCTCGCAAGATGAGATCCAAGGGAAACTCTCCAGCCAATACCTGCACCGCCTCGTGCGACACAGTTCTGTATGCTTTGGTGACCCTCAGCAGTGCCAGTCTCTGGATGGTCACCAGCTTCTTCTTCTGCATTGGTGTGAGATAACGACTCCAGGCAGAGGATGCATACCTCAGGATGCCCAGCACGACTCCCTTATAGATGGTTCTAGTAGCTGGGTACCTCAGGCCCCAGAATGCACCCCCTATTCTCGACAGTCCATTCAGGGAGCAGGTTACCCTATCTCGGAGGTATCCGAGATATGGGCTGACAGTGAATCTCTGCTTGAATTTCACCACAAGATATGTCACCTCGTCACCAAGGCGGACCCGTTCTCCTCCTATGTTCAGGCTGTTAGGGTGAGCCCTATCTGTCGAGCCTCTCAGCGACATTGTCTGCATCATGGCAGCGGCCATGGTTAGCTTTTGCCTCTCACACCAGTCCGCAACCAAAATGCTAAGGAGCTCCTCTTCGATATGGTTGGCACTATTCTTCAGGATTGCCGCGTCAACACCATCAAGTCCTGGGGCTTGTCCAAACCTCTGTTTGTCTAATGCCATGTGAATATCCCAAATGTCCCATGGCGGACACAAATCCGTTCCCGGCAGATATTCGGTGGTACACCTCACCATTCTATCCTTCTCTGTGTCCTGGAATGGGTCATTCCTGGGGTATGTGTAATCCAATTACATTATCGCCGTCTCCTCCAGAGTGTTTGCCTGGTCACGTCCCACTCTCATAGCTCTATATTAAAATCAATATGCCTTTTGTTTAATTTTTAGATTATAAATTATCTTATATTTAGTTTATTAATTATGTCCGCATAATGGCTTTTTAGATTGACTGCATCTGTTTTGAAATTAACTACCTTATTTATGTTTTCAGCAATGTGTATTGCTTCTAATAAATACACATAACTTGAAGACGAAGAAGGACTTCGAAACATCGTAATAAATGTTTTTAAAAATATAATTTATATATTTATGGAAAGTGTACTTTTCACAAATTAATTTATTATATATATATATATATATATATATATATATATATATATATATATATATATATATATATATATATATAACTTCCCTAATTTCTACTAATAGTAAAAATTGTTTAATATAGTAAACATGCTTTGGAAAGTGTTGCAAATACATGGAATTGCTAATAATCATATACATTAATCACTAATCATAACCAATAGTCATATAAGTTAATTGTGACAGTTTAATTAATCTGTGACGGCTTCACTTTGTCCAGTGCCACTCTGTACGGTATTCCCCAGGAATTCTTCATTGACTCCTCCACTATAAACTCGTCCCTTGATTTTTTCTTCTGGTGTTGCAACCCATTCCGAAAAGGCTCGGTCACACGCCTACTCTCTTCTCGGAGTTCAGCCTTCACTTCCTCCTCTCTGCAAACCTGGTATCTTTGCCTTGCTTTATGGCACTCTCTCTTAAGCGCCGTTAGTGTCAGTGCCCTTATCCTTCAGCGAGGGAGAGATATCCTTCTGCTGCCTCAGTGATGGCACTCATCAACATCTCCACTCTGTCGACAATGGTAAGTTCATCACTGCCACCGTTTCTTCCCACTCTCTGTCCACCATTATTCCCTCAAGAGTCCTGGAGGGACCTTGCGCCAAGTCTGCTAATTTGGTGGCGAATCCCCTGTCAGTTTCAGGGTGATTCTCTTCTTCATCTTCTTCTTCTACACTGAAGATTATGGTTGCGTGGTCAGAGCTCGTAGGGTCCAGTCGACGACGCATCTTGACGTGTATAGCGAAGCCAGTGTAAGATCTATCCAACTTTGCCCTCTCGCTCCTATGAAGGTAGGTCCATTCATCACTATGAGTTGACATCTTGCGACGCCGTCCTCCACAATCCTGCCCCGCACATCTGTTTGTGCCGAACCTCAGGCTGTGCTCCATGAGTTTGTGTAAGAGCAAGCCAGCACATTTCGATATCGGAGTGCAACAGCCTCCATAGCGGTGATGCTTTTGTCGATATTTTCTCGAGGCAGCATGTAGGATGAAACCAGGGTAAAGGAAACCTTGTCCCATCTGACATAGCATGCTGCTTGATCTGCGATTGAATGCTGTTTCAGCTCCATAGCGTCGACTAAAAGGGTTGACGATGACTATGGCTGCCCTAGGCCTCTTATCTCCACTCCCTAAGACCACCACCCTTGACACTATGCCAAATCCAGCCACCACTCTCGACACTATGCCAAATCCAGCCACCACGGTTCCTGGACAGCCATTAGGTCACATTGCCCGGCGAGGGTCCTCAGCTCGTAAGCCACCACTCGCCTCCGGGCCATGTTGACCTGCAGCACCCTCAGTCTAGCTACAACAGGTCCTCTTCGTCAGTTTCCTCATTTTTCCTCACCGGCAGTCCCGACTGCCCGCACTGAGCCTCCTTTCTCTTATTTTTTCCCCACTGCTGCACAGTTTTTACATTCAGAAGGGGAAATCTTCGTCGGGCAGTCCTTGGCAATATGCCCTTCTTTGCCACACCACCTGCACGCCAGTGCGTTTTTACATTGGACTTTGGTGTGCCCTTATTCTTGACACTTGAAACATAGAGGGGGATCAAGATAGTCTCTGATATCCAGGCTCCATCATCCTCCTGAAATCTCATTAAGCGTCAAGATGCTGTTTCTCAGAACCGGATGGACCTCCACCACTCATGTTCTCTTCAGGCCGTTCCTCTCCAGGTTGGAGAAGCAAGCTCTTATCCACTCCCGCTTCTCGTTATCTTCTGCGGGTTTTCTGAGTGTCCCTTTAATGTTTCTCCAAATGCTTCCAGCTTTGCCGTTGTCCAGTCTAAGGGGACTCTTCGAATCTCGAGCCGGGATCTCCTCGTCCTAGCCAGCCTTACTGTTAGTCCTTTGTCCTTAAGGGCCTGCCACTCCATGAGCTTTTTGGCTTCCTCCAGCCCTTGTGTCTTTACCAGGACGCTATGATTTTTATATGTTAATTTCACTATGCCCACCTTTACACATCTTTCCTTTTCAGTAGGGAGCATCCTCCACACATCAGCTGGGTTCTGTTATTCTGGGGGCAGTTCGGTCCACTAGTTCTCCCAGAATATCAGTATGGGTGAGCTTGCCCTTCTTCTTAGCCTTTCCTTCTTTCCTTACCGACTCCTCCGGCTGTGGTTGGATGGCGGGGTCTTTCTTCTTCTTCTTCTTCTTCTTCTTCCTCTTCTTTTTGCTCACGACTCGACGAAAGCCTTCTTCTTCTGACCCCTCAGTTTCGTCGGGGAAAATGCTCCTCCCTCCCTCTGCACATAGCTATATCTCTTCCTATTTTAGGCATTGGGACTGGCTTAAGGTTCCAGTTTTCTCTGTTTAGTCCTGAGGGTCCAGCTTGTTGATCACCATCCCTGTCCATTCTCTCTTCTATGGGAGTCTCACTCTGCATCCTCTCAAACCTGACGCTTTTCCCCTCCGTATGGGCCCCGGCCAGCTTCTGTGTTTTTCCCTTCTCCTTTTGATTTCTACTTCCGGGAACAGATATAGGCTTCTCACCTAGGCTTGCAGAGAATTGACTTGCCCAACTTAGCATTCAGTTCACGTAACTAAGATCTCTCCAAGTTCCTCCACCATTTCCAACCTTCCCGAGCTCCGCTAGGACCCTGTCCTTCTCAGCAAGGGTCTTCTCATACTTTTCCCTTTCGTCTTCGAGATCTTTTTCGGTCATAGTCAGAGCTCTAGAGGTGACCTTCCAATGGATACCATCTAGGAAGTCCTCATCCTGAAGTATTGCTCGGGCTACTGAATTCGGTGACATATCCTTCTTTCTTCCCTCCCTCTCACCAGAAGAGACTCAGCCAGCTCCTTCTAACTTTTCATTGTTTGGTATCTCAATATCATATTGGTCAGCAAGGTCTCAAGATCCCCATAGGTTTCTCTTAACGATTTCTCAACGATCTCGATGAGAGCCCATATCCTATGCTCAGATATTGACCTGATGTGCCTTGCTTCCTCCACGACATTTTGAGGGGTCATCAATCCATTAATGGACTCAAGCAAAGAGCCCCTTTCAAACTGGGTTCAGCAGGAAAGCCCACAGATGGGGGGGATGAGGAAACTTTCCCCCATGAAGGGGTTCCCGATGCAAAGAGTGCAGGACGACGAGACCAGTTCTGAGTCCATTAATGGATTGATGACCCGTATCAATCCATATAGAGAATAGCCTTGACAATTGATGGTTAAAAACGGGTTGTAATGACATAAGGGAAGATTTCACACTTATGTCCCTATATAAGGAGTTTACTCAACTTCTTACAAACACTGAAGAAAATTTCAATCACATATTTAACCAAAGATTTAAGTGCCCAGAGGTAAATATGGCCATCAACTATAGGAACCTCTGATCCTTGATAGATTCAGGCAGTGAAATATCATGTCTAAATCAGGAAATTTATAAAAATACCTCTTTTCCTGAGTGGTTGGGCTTGTTCCCCGGCTCTTGTCCTACCTCTTCTCCTCTGATAGTCTGGCTAGTTCCCTGGCTCTCGTCCTATCACTTTTCCTGAGTGGTCGGGCTTGTTCTCCGGCTCTCATCCTACCTCTTTTCCTGAGTGGCCGGGCTTGTTCTCCGGCCCTCGTCCTACCTCTACTCCTCGGGTAGTCGGGCTTGTTCCCCGGCTCTCGTCCTACCTCTCTTCCTCGGGTAGTCGGGCTTGTTCCCCGGCTCTTGTCTTACCTCTTTTCCTCAGGTAGTCGGGCTTGTTCCTCGGCTCCCATCCTACCTCCTAGAGGAACAACCCCTCTCAAGACTTTATTGATCCAGGAGAGTATCAGATAGACTAGACAAAACGAAGAGCTGCCCCTCTCACTCCTATAGTAACTCTGCGGTGTGTCCGGTATGATCTGAAGACTGAGTCATTGAACGAAGATAAGACGGCCAGTAGCGGAGATTACAGTATACAGTCAATTCTTTAAATATCGAACATGAAGGTTCCTTGAAAAATATTTGATATATGGAAATTTCGATACAAAGAAACATTTTTTTGATCTTTATAAAACTAAAAACAATTAAAGTTACTTTTAGGGTTAATGTAGAATCAAAGGCACCTTTTTGGGGGTTAATAATGGATCGAAGGCAATTTTTTAGGGTTAAAGTATAAAAAAATGAACATTCAATAACACTTATTTGAAAAATTGTATCAATTACATCTGTGATCGCAGATTTTTTACAAATCCACATATATAATGCATGCGTACTCAGGACATTAAAAATAGTATAGTTTAATAGAGAGTATTAAAAATATGTATACATACATAAAAATTAATAATTTTTTTTTCCCTCTTAGAAGCTTTTCGCTAAACTTTAACAGAAGATTTCACTCTGTTCTTATTAAGTACGCACAAATTATATAAGAAAGAGATTCAGAGAATCTTTTCACTCCTGTGTGTGAAATTAGAAAAATCTGGAATTCTATTAATTTTTTTTCTATTAATTCTATTAATAACGATCAAAAAGTTTTTATTTTTCTTATTTTATTAATATCCATTGTTATGCACATACACAAAGGGATAAAAATTAAAATTTATATTTTTTAAATGTGACATTTTGTTCGATATATAGAAATTTTATTTGTTATACAGAATATCTTTGGGAGTTTGATATGCAGAGGTATTTACATTGTTTTTACATTTAAATTAATTGACTACATAAAATGTATTTAATAAATATACTTATCTATCACTCTTTCTCGAACTCCCTCCTCTTTATTTTAATATATTCATCGACAATATTTATAACACAACAAAAAAATGAGTTAAATAAAGCCTTAGTTTTATTTTCTTTGAAGGCTTTATTATAAAAAAACTTAATAAACTTAAATATAAACTGAAACTCAAACAAATTAGAAATTTAATTTACACAAATAATAAATATGGATTCTAAACATTTGAACCAATCGTTCTCACCTTTGAATGCGAAGTTTGTGGTTTCCAACCTTATGATCAGATTGAAAAGTCCCTATATTTTTTAATAAAAAAATTGCCTTCTTTTACCCCAGATTATATGATTTATTTAGAACCCTAAGTTTTTCATACCTTGAGACTCCATTTCAATTGTCACAAAAGTTTTGAAACTCCCTGATTATCGCTTCATAAAAATTACAGCATGTGAGATCAATAAAAATGTGTTCTGGTATAAAGAGTGGAATTCTATATCAAAAAAATATCTTCCTGATTTTCATTTCTCTGTAGAAAATATTGCAAGTTGGAGGGTAAAGCACCAATGTATTTTGTCTAGCATAAGATCAAGCAATTGAGAGTTGAATCTAGAGAGAGCTCATTCATCTGAAAGATTCCTTTTTTACAAAAAGTTTGACAGAAGTCTAAATCTATTTAACTTGGTAGGAGATAATCCAAGGAACGTTAAGGCTTAGAGATCTTCGCTGGTTATTAAAAATTCGTGGTGAACTCCAATATTTTAACTCTGTTCCATTAATGTTGAGGGATACGGAATTTTGCTCTTTGAGTAATTCCTTTTATTTTTATATATTTAAATCATTGTATTTTTAATTATATAATTAAATAATTTAATTATAATAATTATATTATAATTGTATTTTTTTATTTTCTCTATCCTTGCAAGACTTTTCCTTATTTTTTTTTTTTTTGTAATTAGTACCTTAGACCTCCAGCAGACGGAATATTTCTATTGCTGTAAAATACTTGTTCATTTTTTTTTAACTTGTAACTGTAATTTTCGTTTATTATTTTCAATAATAGACCTTTGGAATCAACCAAGGAAAACATTTTTGTAACTCCCCCTCAAAATTTGAGGTTTTACGTTTCGAGATACGTAGAATCCAAATCTTGAATAAAAAAAATCCGTCCGGCCGTCGTCCGCGGCTTTTCTCCGAGACTATTTGACCGATTGTCTTGAGATTTGGTACCAATGTCACAGGTCACCCCAGGATGATTCATGGTACTCGACATTACCATACGTCTGTTTGTTTCGAAATGGCGGCCGATTTGATATCTTATAAGCCCATAACTCGACCATTAATAAAGATAGAGGGAAATGTAAGATGTTTTAGAATCAGCATAAGGCATTAAAAAAAAAAAAAAAAATGAAAACAAAATCTGTATAATTGCCGATTAAAGATCTTATAAACCCATAACTCGGTCATTTATAAAGATGGAGTGGAAATGTAAGGTGTTTAGAAATCAGCATAACAAGGCATTAAAAATAAAAAATGAATAACAAAAATCTATAATAATTGTTGATTAAAGGTCTTGGTGCATTTATTGTGTTCAAACGAAAGCTGATGAAATTCCCTACAAAAGGAAAAAATAATCATTTAAATCGGACATGAATTAGCTGAGATATAGTGTAATGAACTACGTAGACTGATTCTCCAGCGCGGTCATCGTGGCACTAGGCCTCATTACTTTTCTATTGGGCTTATGACTCCCTCGTGTCTCTCTGCTTTATCCTTCCTTGGATTATTTCTGCACTTCTTTCAGCTTCCTTAGTGTTTCCTTTTTTTTTTTTTTTTCCTACTGAAGTGCACATCAAATATTTCCTCTGTATCATTTTACCCTCTGATTACATCACAGCCTACTTGCATTGACACAGTTTTTTAAATCTTTAAATTTCTTTTCCTTTGGTGCCTACTGCTTAATTTTTTTTACTTGGACAGAATAGATATTTTTGAAATATTACTAAGTGGAAATAATAAACCATTATGTAATTATTTGCAGCGTTTTTTATAAATCAATAAGGTATTATCATTACTTGAACCAATCATAAAAATGGTAATGACAATCAATACCTTGGCCAATGCTTCATCAGCTAAGACAACTGTCCGTACTTCATCAGCTGCTGCTTTTTCTGAAACTAACTTTTCAACCAATATTGATGTTTCTTTATTTTTCTTGGCTAATAAAGGAGTTAATTTTGCTAGCTCAATTTTCATAGTAGCAACTAAATCATTGGTTTCAAATAATTTCTGCAAAAATTTAATATTGAAAAAATCTAATAATAAATTGATCCATAGTCAAGAACATAGTCATATTCTAAAATTCAGATTTTATTTTAAAATATATTATCCAGAAAAAAAAGAAGAAAATCCTGACAAGATTATCATTAATGCTAAGAAGAAAACAGTAGGGGGGATCATGATGAAACAGAATTTACTAAGCAGATATGAGGTGTTCATACAAGAAGGGCGAATATGCCCTGTCACCAATTTTTTTTTTTCTTTATTTTACCACTGATTTTTAATATACCATGTATAAATGTGTGTGTGTGTGTGTGTGTGTATATATATATATATATATACCAAGAATGCCATAATTATTGTAATTTTTATATATATTTGAATTTG
Source organism: Rhaphigaster nebulosa (assembly GCA_948150685.1). Taxonomy (NCBI): domain Eukaryota; kingdom Metazoa; phylum Arthropoda; class Insecta; order Hemiptera; family Pentatomidae; genus Rhaphigaster; species Rhaphigaster nebulosa. The sequence continues at coordinate 219,741,021 of OX411306.1, read as the reverse complement.
AATATTTAATTTGATGAGAGTTCAAATTTTAATTATTAATTAACTTGGAAATATTTTAATGTTAATTTATTATCTGAGGGTCCATATTGTTCATGGAAGTTTCAGTGAAGTGCACTTATAATGTGGCATGATCATGATCTTGATTTCAAATAGGCTCGTCCCGATTTAATACTTTTAGACATTTGAAATGAGCTCGTCTCAGAGATCATGACTGGATGGAGCCCAGTGGGCAAGAACAATATTGACTTGGCTGTTTCTTGGGAGCAAGTGACATTTCCCCACTCTTCCTCAGGCCTCAGTACAAGGCCATATACACACGAATTTGGCACTATATTTTGAATTTGAATTCAAAAACCACAACAATAAAACTGTGTATAATACTAGGTTGTTACAAAAGTCCTTGTGCATTAGTATAGCTTTATTTCAGATTACATATTTTAAACATTATTGAATACTACTCTTCAAAGTAAAGTCCATTGTTTTCAACAAATTTCACCCATTTTTCTGCCAGTTATTGGATTTGATGCCGTTACCACTCCTTTGGTTTTGAGGCAAAGAACTCTTCAAATTCAATTTTTATGTCCTCGTAATTATCAAAGATCCGAAAAAATGTGCCATTGATCTAAACAAACCATAATCTGACGATGCAATATCTGGGCTATATGCAAGATGAAGCAAAACAATTACTCCTTGCAGTTCCGATAATTTTTCCTTGGTCAAACGAGAACTATGTGCAGAGGCATTGTCGTGTTGCAAAATGGCTTGGTTTCTGTTGATCAAAGCGCGGTACTTTGCTCTCAAAACTGCATAAATTCTGTCTAGCTGTTCACAGTAAAGGTTTGAGTCCCATGTGGGTCCTGGTTCACACATTCAAGAAGAACATCATCAATGACCAACCGATGGGCGACCTGGTCTGGATTGTGCGGCAGTATTTCAATTTCTTCTGTGGCTGCCTTTGTGCTTAAACCTTTTTCCCAGTAATGTCTCAAAAGACCGCGAATCATGATTTTTTCTTCTGACATTGCATGTACGTTCTAAAAATGTAAATTACCCCATAAAGCCAACTTAAGTCACAGGAATTAAAGGATTAGTCAAAGTAAACATTGGCATAAATACTAAGAATAAATACATACTTATAGGATAATTATAAGAGTTGGAATTAAGGGTTGTGTTCATGCACAAGGACTCTTGTAACAACCAAGTAATATACTAATCGTTAAATTAAAAAAGAAATTACAGTGACATAGCGTATTCGTCCTTTTTGTATGGAGTGCCTCATATACAGGGTGTACAGCATAAGAACCAGAAAACTTCAGGAGCTAATTCTGCACCTCAAAAGAAACAAAGAAGTTTATATAAAACAACATCCGATTACCCACAGAAAAGTATAAAATTAAAGTTTTGTATTATTACAGGAAGATCATGTTTTTTATTGAATAGGAAGCAATCACTCAAAAATTATTCAAGATAATTAAGTTCCAATTGCACCATCATTAAAATGCATCCATAGAACATAGAACATCCACACTGGGCATGCAGAACAGAACAGAACGTTTGTCAGTACATGAAACTGCTCAGAACAACGCAGAACTGTGTAACCCCGTCCACACCGGAAGCACAGAATAGCACCGAACAAAACAAAGTGAACAGCGCAGTTTTGAGCAATCTTGAACAACCTCATACACTTGCTACCAGGATCCGCTCCATGGCGGTAGAAAAGTGTTGGTTTGTGCATGCTGTATTTAGATGGGATTTTGAGTTCACACGTGAATTTTAAACATTTTATTTTAATTTTTTGTATGTTTAATAGATGAGGCTTAATAGAAAATAAGTTTCATAATTTTTATTTATATCAATTGATTTTTGAAATTACAAAATATAATGAGTTTCTTTATTAGTTTAATTTTAATTTTTCAGAACAAATTTAAAGTTTTATTAATTTTGACCATACTAGCTCAAAATAGCAATTGAAGTAATACTTTGGAAATTAAATGTTTGTGAGTCAGAATAGGGAGTATTTTTCTGAATATGAATAAAAAAAATTATTCATTTTTGTTAAGAAAAACTTTTATTGAACAGTTGTGATTGTTTGTATACCACGAACAATCACAAATGCTCAAGAAATTACTAACACTTCTATACCAGAAGTGTTAGTAATTTCTGCACCACTGCATACTGCGGTATAGGTGAGATTCGACAGCTTGTTAAAATATTGTGGAGGTGTGTGTCCCGTAAACTATTCTATTTAAGTTTTATATTTAATTTAAGATATTTCCCTTTGTTTAGAAAATCGGCGCTTTATATCAAGTGCTGCATGCATTACAATTAACGACATATTAAAGAAAAAGAAGAGAACAAATATTGACATCCCATGTGGGTTGCAATAACATTCCAAGCATAATTTTTTTTTTTAATATGGTAATTATTGTTAGATGGGTCTCACAACATAGTTTGTCTCTGTATACAGGTGAATCAGTAGCGTACACAAAGGGGAGGATCAGAAAGATATATTTCCTTCCCTGTTATTTATAAAAAAATATGAGTTTTATAACTGCCACAACATAAGGTTTGTATTTAGAGTAATACTTTTACAATAAAATAACAAGTAACGAAAAACAAATCAATTAATGAGTAGAAATATCAAAGCATTAAAACATATTTGGATCATTCTTATATTATTTGACCATTTAGGTTTTCTGAACCTTTAAATTTAAGTTTAAAAAAAAAAAAGTTTTGAAAAAATTTGATCTGGAATAATAGATGTTCTAGATTACAAACTTGAGCATTGATCGTCAGTTTTCGTATCGATTTCAATTATAAGTATTGCTTCCTAACTACTGGAGCTAGGGAAGCTTTATGCTAAGCAAGAAGTAAAAACAATTTTTAACCTCAAAATTTTACGTTTTAGACATCTAGGAATAAATTTAGTTCCATATCTTCAGTCTGTCTCTCTGTAGTCAAAGTTGTGTAGCAGGAACAACACCTACGGCCGTTAATCCAATTTTGATGAAATTTTCATTCAGGGATATCATGCGGGTTGGAAACTAGATGGTTAATTATTAATTTTATCGAAGCCCATCCACTACTTTCGCTTACGCATGTGCAAACGTATTTTCCTTGACACAGGTATGTTGACATAGGTAAACAAAAGCTGAAACTGGTCATAAATTGTTTGTTATCCTTCTTGTAAAAATAATATTAATAATAAACTCTTTATTTATTCTGGGACAAATCCCTTTAGAACAACAGTTAAAGGCAGTGATAGGTGGGCTTCATAGCCTTTGAGTAGATGGAATAGGAAAGCATGAGTTAACAGATAACAAAAGAAAAAAGTCAATACATAAATAGAAGTGAAAATTACAAGTCATAATTGCAGTAAGCTTTAACTCATGAAACTGGTATTGTTGACCTGAGTCCTTTAAATAAAAAACATACAACCTTCTACTATTAATGAAACATAATACACATTAAAAATGAGGTAAGAATAATTAACAAAGTACAAAATCTATTAGTGTATATTTACGAATTTCGATTAAAGTGAAAAAAACTCTATTTATAATTCTTTTGGAACTGGATGGACAAGAAGTGATTGAATAGTGATGTTCTGCGCAGTTAGTGTGGACACACCTTTATTAAATAGACAAAATTCCCTTCAAGAGATATAGTTTATTGGTGCGAATTTCTTTCAAATCCCACAACAAACTTTTCAACCTGTACACACGTGTAAAAGATCCTATTCCTCTTAAACACCGTTCCCATGTCATACACCGCCGCATCCCCTGTTCCACTCCCAAATGTAACACTACTTATATCGGCGAAAGTAAAAACCTCCTTAAAGATCGCATCACCCAACATAAATATTCCATCTCTTCCCGTAACCAGACTGCCTCTAAACTTTCAGAACACGCTTTATCCTTAGACCACACTTTTGATTTTGACAGTACTTCAATCCTCGCCACAGTCCCTAACCATGACAAACGACTCCTCTCAGAAAGCATCTTCATCCAATTAGAATCCCTTCCCATCAATCAAAAAACTGATATACAAAACCTTTCTCTAACCTACTCCCAAATATTCAATTTGTTAAAAAAAACATAACTTTTCATTCCCCTCAATTTTTTTTTTTTTTTCCTGTGACATCTTATATAAATTATTTTTCTTAGTAAATTTAGCCCGTCACCTATATTTATTTCCATTGTCATTTATCCCATCAATTGGGGTGAATATTTTTTTTTGGGTGGGATATTACATTCTAATTTAATTTTTTAACATTAATTTTTATATTGGAGAGAGTTTTCATTGACCATGGATGTATATCTTAAGGGAGAATTTGGTCGGGGAGGAGGGGGAGGGGAGTGCAGTTAAAAAATAACACTTTAATAAGTAAAGTTATATATTTTGTGCCAACGTTTCGGCCTAAGTTTTAGGCAATCTTCAGGGCTAAAAGAAAAAACAAAATAACAACAATGAAAAACAACAGAGGCAGTACCAGTAACAGTAAAATTATTATCATTTTTTACTGTTACTGGTACTACCTCTGTTGTTTTTCATTGTTGTTATTTTATTTTTTATTTTAGCCCTGAAGATGGCCTAAAACTTAGGCCGAAACGTAGGCACAAAATATATAACTTTACTTATTAAAGTGTTATTTTTTGACCGCATCCCCTGACCAAATTCTCCCTTAAGATTAATTTCTATATTTTAATTAATTTAATTCATTTATTTTTTTTGCCTTAAATCAATACGTTTTATCAGTTTTTAAATAAATTGTTATGCCTTTTGATCACAGGGTATTTAATTTAGTGTTAGTTTTTGTCAAATCAGTGAGTTGGTGACATTGTTTAACGTTTTTTTTCTAATTCCCAGTAATCTATTATTATGATTCTGTTGGCGCTCCAGCGCACGCCTCTCTGGTATGTAATTATTATGTTTTCTTTACATTTCCTCTTCCTCCTTGTTTCTATCCTTCTTCTTTCTTCACCACATAGGATTTTGACCTATTTTTGTTTTTGGGGCTTACATTACTTTATATTTTACTCATCTCATAATTATTTTAATTACAACAATGTAAACTTCTTTAACATCATTGTCATCTATTACATAACTTGTCATATCATAACTATCTCTATATGCTTTACATATTACCAAACCTTCATACAATTTGTCTTTTTAATTAATAGGTTTCATATATTTTACTATTTCCTGTGTAAATAACACATTATTTTAATTTCAATTAATTTTTACATTATTTTATTTTTTTCATTAGTCACTTGTATTATGTAATTTAGTGCTATCTTTTTCTCTTTATACTTCATACTTCTTTTAGTACTTTTTTTTACATACTTTTTATCTTACTTGTAATTTCTGTTTTTATCATTTTTTACTGTAACTGGTACTGCCTCTGTCTTTTTTCATTGTTGTTATTTTTATCTTTATTTTAGCCCTGAAGTGGCTTAAAAGTTAGGCCGAAACGTTGACACAAAATATATAAGTTTACTTATTAAAGTGTTACTTTTTGACCCCACCCACCGACCAACTTAAGATAGACATCTAAGGTCAACGAAAACTCTCTCCAATTACAAGCAAAGTGTGATTTAAAAAAAATAAATAAAAAAAATTAAAGTTCCTCCAAAAGCTCACTTGCAATAGATTTAGTTAAATCAAACCATAATTCTTAAAGGGAATGCTGTCTACTTTATGATGGTGCAATTGGAACATAATTACCTTGAATAGTATTTGAGTGATCGCTTCCTATTCAACAAAAATTATGATGCCTAAAATAACACAAAACTTCAATTTCCTTTTTTTTCTGTGGGTAATTGGACCATGGTTTATATGAACTTTTTTGTTGCTCTTGAGGTACAGAATCAGCCCCTGAAGTTTCCTGATTATTACCCTGTATAAGAACTTAATTAGATATACTAATAAGTATAACTTCGGAAGGAATATTCATCGGCTTATTACGAAAAGTCATTAAGTAACATTTTATCAAATTTGAGATAATCAAGTAAAATCTCAAATTCCCTCTATTAAATGAGAGCAATGTGCATTTGGTGAAACTATATTTCACATTTAGTCGGGCTTGTTGTTATTTTGATGAACTTAATGAGTTTTTGCATCAATAAATATGATCAAAAGTTACAACAACATACTTACTTATAATTTTAAATCCATTAAAAAGGTGAGTTTTTTCAATAAACCGATGATACATCCAAATTTTGAGGGAAATCATTATTAACATCAACTACTAAATTAATAATTAATTAAAACAATAATTATTATTTAGCAGGGACTTACATCGTGAATTCAAATCAAAATATACTTACCATTAAACCGTTATTAATTCTATCTTTTGTTTGGCTAATGTGTTTCTTTCTAGATTCCAACATATTTTGATACAATTTAAGCAAATCTAGATAGCTGCTAGGTGTTACATAATAATATCTTTTCATTTCATTGTAAAATCTGGTAGTCATAGCCTCAACACTCTATAACAAAAAATAAATGCTAAACGTACATTTACATTTTTATTTTTTTAATCAAGTCAATAATACAGAAATAATAACAAAAATAAAAATATGAAACTAAGTGACCCACGGTTAGCCAGTTTGTCTGATGATTAAAATAAATTCTTCAAAATTCCAAAGATAAATTTTATTTAGCAGACAAGGGTTACTCTTGTCTTTGTAATTCTAGATAAGAGGGAATTTACAGTATTTCTTTCATTTTAAATATTCAGTACTTTCTTTGAATATATTAACTAAGATCTATCTGTCTGATTGTTAAGAACATCAAAATGATGCTGAATTAAAGGGCATAAAAAATAAAAATAGAAATAAACATTTGTTAACTCAAAAGTATTTTTTTTTTTTCTGCTACATGAAGTACAATTAAAATCCCTAAAACAGATAAATAATACATAACCATAAATAAAATAAATCATAGCTTACAGAATGCATAACATAACACGTAGAGGACATTTTATCAACTAATTTTGCATCAACACACTGTCTTAAAGAGTCATCAGCAACTGATATTAAAGCTTCTTGTGGCCAAGGCATAAACCAGTCAATTGTGCAACAATTTACCAAGGATGGAAACATTCGACAACGTCTCCTATAAAATGAGAAAAAATAATGATGAATTATTAGAATTGGGAGAGAGGGAGGAAGGGAGGATGACAAGTAATATTACCTAAATGCATCCCCAACAGGGCTCATACACAAAACAACATGCAGTGACATTCGCACTTTTTGAATAAAAAAAGTAAATATGCCATCCCTATTACTTTCAGAAATTCCTGCAGCTTTTGCGTAAGGCCGACAAGCAATTATACATTTTTCTAAGTCATCACCTTCAAATAAATTAGGCACTTCTCCTGAAATTAACATTAATTATCAATACAATTCTTATATTTATAATTTTAAAGTAAATTTATAATCTATAAGGCATTATAGATTCAAATATTTAAATCAAAAGAATGTGAGATCTCATATATCTCTGTCCACATCACTCCAGAGGTACATGTACTCGTCCGACTACTCCTGTCCCTTACCATTCAATTTCGTTTCTGTCAGTACGACCAGATCCAAACCTGCCCTTTTCACTTCGTTTTTCACTTGAGATTTTTTGTAGTTAAGACTCTGAATATTCTATGCATCAATGTTAAAAGCCCGTTTCTGTTTCCAAAGTCCACTGCCATTATGACTATCCAATTCCGAGGTTCTTTTCTGACTACTTGTAGAGGGGAGAATTTTACTCCAATGAGTTGCTGACCCAAATGACAACCCCCAGACTGGAGGACCAGGGGTTTTCTGTCTGGGTCTCCTTCCCCTAGATAATTTACCTGCCACATCTGACGATAGGGTTTATATTCAGAGTTGTTCCTCTCGTAGGTATACCCGCAGTGATAGGGGAGTGATTAGACATTTAGAGGAGGCACAAACTCACCTCATCACAGTCGCCATAGTGGAGCCCTCTAGCGTATTTAAGAGGATGTCCGCACCACTGCCTACCCTCCTCCACCCTGTTGGTGTCTACCGCTCTTGGTCCGGGGGGTGCAAGTCCACTATCTGCCACCTATGGCCCACCTGATTCCCTGAGCTCGAGTAATGAGGGCAGGAGATTCACAACTTGATTTTGAATTAATTTAGAAATAGGATCCGTAAAATTAGAATGAAAGGAAAATTTAAGAATACAAAATCGAAGAAAAACTGAAGAGGAAAAGGAAGATTTTTCTGATAAGTTAAGTAGGAAATGTGAACTCCTCCCAAAGTATGATGTTATTTTGGGTGAATTTAATGTCCAAATCTGTAAAGAGGATTATTTACGCAATAATGCAGGAAAGTATTTCCTGCATGATGTAATTAACGGAAACGGACAACACTTAGCAGAGTTTACCACAGCCTATAAATAACCTGTAATTTTAAGATTAAAAACACATTTTTTAGCATAAGCGTATACATTTGGGAACATGGAAACTTCCAGTTGGCAGTGGAAATCAAATTGATTTCATCGAGACAAGCCTCTAGTATAACTGATGTTACGGCCTGCAGAGGCCTAATTGTGATTGTGATCACTGTCTTGTAAGAGCTCTTTTTAAGCATAGATTATCAAATGTTCAGAAAGGAAATAGTATAAAGAGAAAAATATGGAATATTGAAAAATTAAATAGTCAGGAGTATAAGGAATCATTTGACCATTATGTCAAACAGAAAAGTTTGTACTGGTTTCTGTTTGATATAATCCATTTAAACCTTGAACTGAAGATGAATATATAACATTCGAAACTAGTTTTCAATAAAACAAATTTATAGAAGTGGCAAATAATTTATCAATCCTTAATTAAAAAAGATGTAACCCTAAGTTGAGGTAAACTTTTATTGATCTCATCTAAATTTGAAAAAAATCTATATAGACCGTTATCCGGCGAAATCTTCAATTATTGATCAAGGGTCTATACCGCTGATCAGGAACTAGGAGAAAAGTTTTCCAAAAGAAATAGGGAATGGTTTGATGAGGAATGTGCTAATGCCATGGTATTAAAGAATAATGATAGGCAAGTAATGCTGCAAAGAGATACCAGAGACAAAAAAGAGAATAATACTTAATTAGCAGGAGAAATGGAACTATTGTGCAGAAATAAGAAGAGAGAATGGTTGAGGAAGAAGATTGAGGCTATGGAGGAAATGAAAGAATATAAAGAAAGAAAAACTTACCAGTCAGTAAGAAGAATGAGGAAGGGCTTCCAACCTAAAGTGAATGTATGCTGCAATAAGGATTGAGTACTTATTGGTGAAGATTAGTTAGTGTTGGATAGATGGGCTGAACATTTCGAAGATATTTTGAATGCCAAAACTCAAAATGACGAACTGACAACTAATAATATGGATAGCAATGTCTTCTCGAACATAGAACTGGATATCATGTCTTTTCCTGATCTTGAGCCTTCCTCCTATAAGGAATTCTCAGATGCAATGAACCTCTTGAAAAAAATTTGGACATCTGGATAACACACCAGCTAAAATTTTTAATTCTGGTGGTGAATATCAGAATAGAAGAATTTATGACTTGATTTTTGAAATCAGGAATAACGAAAGCATACCTGAAAATTGGTGCTCAGGAATGATAGTTTCAATTTTTAAAAAAGGAGATAAAACCATTTGTCAAAACTACGGAGGTATCACTCTTTTAAGTGTAGCATATAAAATATTAGCAAGCCTTTTGACTGCAAAGCTTAAGATTTATTCTCTTTCAGAATATCAACTATAGAGCCACTTAAGAAGAAGAAGCAGTTTAATATTCATAAAGTAACTATTTACTATTCACCTTTATGCAAAAAATTATCAACCTAAAATTCAATCCTTGAATGGAGGAGAAAAACTAAAATTGTAGTCAAACTTAATTGTTTATGTTATGCTAATCAACACAACTATTTCACAACAAGATCTCACCAAGAAATTTAATCAGGTTTTGCAAGAAAAGAGGAATTTCATATCATCGGTGCAAAGCCAAATTGGCATGTTTGTAAATTGTGCTATTTTGGGATTATTATTATTAATTTGCATAACAGTCCTTAAAGGACCTGGGCCTCAGAAACAAACTTTTTCCAGGTTTCTCTATTGGCAGCCATTCTTCTCCATCTTCTTATACTGATATGGCTGAGGTCTTCGACGTCGTCAATCCACTGCAGCCAGTCTTCTTCTTATGCACGCCTCTCCAGGCCGGCCTTAGAGTCTTTTTGGTAACCTTTCTTCCTCCATCCTCTCTACATGGCTTTTAATAGTGGCCACAATGTCTGTAATGTAGAGCTCAAATAACTCAACGTTTGTCCTTATTCATCACTGATCATTTATTCGCTTCGGAACTTATATTTTTCTCAGGACCTTCCTTTCCCAGATTGTTAGCAACTTCTCACTTTCCTTAGTCAAAACCCATGTTTCACTCCTTTAGGTAAACACTGGTCTTATAATAGTTTTATAAACTGTTACCTTGGGATCCCATGACAGTTCCTTTGATTTTAATGTTTTTGTTAGTGCTTAAAAACACTTGTTGCCTGCTATAATTTTGGCTTTTATTTCGGCATGCATTTTTGTTTTGGTCTGTCACTAACTCGAAGATATTTGAATTCATTACCCATTGGAAAATGATATTGAGAAATCTGAACTGATTCACAAGTTGCTACATTTTTCATTGTGGATTTCATATACAGACTTTTTCCTTTGTTTATCCTCAGACCTAGTTGCATTGCTGTCCTTTTGAATTCTTCGATCGATCCTGTGCGGGCGCTGATAAGAATATCATCAGCATAGGTAAGACATTGGATTAGGCGATTATAAATCGTCCCTCCAAGATTGGTCCTTATTGTTTTAACAGCCCGCTCCAGCACTAAATTAAATAGGACTGGCGATATCCCGCCTCCCTGCCTTATATCAAAGCTGTTTGAGTTCATTTTGTACCTTGATTTTATATTTCATAGCTCTTTGTGTCATCTCTATCAAGACAGCCAACTTTTTAGGAATTACAAGAGTTCTCAATGTTTCCCTTAACTTTCTGTCTACAGAGTCATCTACCATCCAATCCATCTACTGTGGATCTATTTTTCCTGAAACCACATTGGTATTCCCCACAAATTCTTTCTACCCATGAAGTTAACCTTTTACTTAAAGCAATTGAGAAGAATTTATAGACGTCCCGTTTGGCAGTAGCGTTATTCCTCTATAGTTATAACAATTTAATTTGTCCCCCTTTTTAAAAATAGGGCACAAAACTGCTGTGTTCCATTCTTCTGGAATAGTTTCCTGTACCCAGATCTTGTATATGAGGTCATAGAGCTGCTTTATTACCTATTCTCCTCCATTCTTCAGTTGCTCAGCTGGTATTTCGTCCACCTCCAGAGATTTATTATTCTTCAACGCCATTACTATTTCTTCTATTTCTTCTTTTTCTGGTAGTATTTATTCTTCCCCATATATTTCTCCTTCACCTCTTTGTACTCCCTCTTCATTATTCGGATCTACCATCTGGATTTAATACTTAGGAAAAATATCCCGTTCATCTATTTAAAATCGTTTTTCTTAATCCCAATAAGTTTCCCTGTTTATCTATACAATAATCCAGGTGCGGTTTAAAACCAATCTTTGCATTTTTTTTTATTCCTCTGTAAAATTTCCTGGACTCTTTCGCTGCATACTGCTCTTGTATACTTTTTATTATTTTTATCTCCCATTCTCTCTTGTTCTTTCGACATATCTCTTTGGCTCTTTTTCTTTTTACCTTATAATTTTTATTTGTTGTTCTTGTTGTCCTCTTCAAAAAGTTGGATCTTGCTTCGTTCCTCTCAACTATTGCCTGACTACATTCTCCATCAAACCATTCGTTTCTTTGTTTTCTTTCCTTATATCCAAGCACTTCCGCCGCAACCTCCTTTAAAATGGTTCTTATTTTTCGCCATCGCTCTTCGACTGTTGCTTCTTCTTCATTTCCTTCATTTAATTTTTCAGCGACTTTTCCATCAAAGTGTCTTCTTATCTTTTCATCTTTCAGACCGTCTATCCTCAAAACTCTCCCGGTTTCTCCTCTATTTTTACAATCGCTAGCAATACTTTGTCTATACCTAACTAGCTAGTCTATACTCAAGAAATGATTGGTGTTACAGTCCACCCCTTTAAAACTACGGACGTCTTGTATATGGAATTTGTGACTTTCATCGATTAATACATGATCGATTTGATTTCTTGTGTTCCCATCTGTCGACATCCAGGTTTCTTTATGAATTTCTTTATGTGGGCACTACTTACTCTAAGTCCTCTTGCTGTATCAAAATCAGTCAGACTAATTCCATTTTCGCTTGTTATTAGATGCTTATTATATTTTCCAATAGCAAAGATAAAATCTTTTTTTTTTCCAATTTTGGCATTAAAATCTCCTATTACAATTGTTGTGCCATATCTAGGTAAATCATCATACGCCATCATATTCAATCATCATACTCTAATGCTCTATAAAACACATCCTTTTCTTCTTCTTTCTCTTCAGTCGGAGCGTGTGCACTGATAATGAGATATTATGGAATTTTCCTCTTTACCTAGTGCAGCACATTTGTTTGTTTATATTTTTAACCTGGATTGAGGTGTGCTTAATAGAGTTTTTAATAATGAAACCAATTCCAAACAAGTTGTTTCTCCCTGTAGTACCACTATTAATCACTGTATAAACCTTCAGGTTGACTATTTCTGTTGTTTTTCACCTAATCTCCTGTAAAGCAGCAATGTCTATCTTATACCTCAGCAGCTCTCTCTCCAGTACTTTACCACTCTCTTTCCTCCCTCCCCTTCCCCCTAGCACCAGATTGATATAAACTTCTTACATTCCAAGTTACCAGTTTTAATATTCAATTTCCTCATGATTGTCATAACCGTAGATCCGTCCGGCTATTTTGTTTCCGTTCCATAACATTTGATTTTTTAGTGGTATAGGGTTGTAGCCCTATGACCAGCCCCAGTCTTGGAAGACCAGGATTATCTGTCGGGGTTTACTCCCTTAGCCTTTCAACATCATTCTGGTGCACAAGGCAGCGGAAGAAAAAAAAAAAATAGCGGATGGGAAAGGGAGGTGGGAGAGGATCAGGAATAGGTAGGTGCCATAGGAAGAAAAGGGTAATAAGGTCAACAGAAAGTTGTCCCTTTAGATGCTTTTTACAACAAGTGGTAAGATACTGTCTGCTTATTTATTGTACCCCTTACCCACAGCGGAGCTATTTTGGGGTTACGTTGCATTTTAACATGTTTCTGTTCCCTTTGTAATGCCAAAAATTCCTAACTAAATAAGTGAGGTCACTAATAAAGGATACAAAATAGGACCAATTTAATTAAGAAATTAGGTACCTTTTTTTTTTCGATATCTTTATCGATAAGCAGAATAGCATCGCTACTTAAACAGGTCTATTGTGCACCAAGGAATAATCCATAAGTTTCAAGAGATTTATTTGATTAATGAGCTCTTACTACTTTGGATCTGTTTAATGATCCAGACCAAACAACAAGAATCTCAATCTTGAGAACCTGTTGCACAAGCAGAAATGTGATAAGCTGTTTCATCCTCGGAGTGACAGAATCTACTTAGTTGTATTCCAGTCAACTTGAGTAATCCTGGAACCACAATTCAAACCCAATGTTCCCAGTTCCACAAATTTTCAGATTTGCCACATTGGCATTGCACTGACGATATTGTATAATATTAAAAAAAAAAAAAAAAAATGGTGTATTTCATTCAACCAAAAATATTTAATTTTTACCGGATGAGCCATAAAAAAAATTAATTTAAGGGAAAATAAGTACTCTTTGTAAAAGTAACAAATAATAATAATATGATATTGATAGAAATTATGAATATCATATAACATTTAATAATTTAAAAAAAAAAATTAAAAAATTTTAATATTAGTAATGAAAAAATCGGAGACTAAACTTATCAATACATCTTACAATCAAATGAGACAAAGATATTTTTAACAATGTTATTGACAATTCCCTTCTATTGTTATATTTATTAAGATACATAAACCAAGTTTTGGTGATTTTTCGCTCAACAAAAATTCAAATTCTTTTCTTTTCGTAGCAAAGAACTTGCTCTACAGACATGCGAGCACAAACGAGTTGTAGTTAATAAGTACTACTTCAAAGAAAACAATCAGATTTCTAGAAAATAACATGCTAGAAGAGCTCTGATTTAAAACATGTAGTATAGTTAAGTTGAGTCCAATACTGAGAAATATTGAGAGAGTGAGAAGAAAAATTATGTTTATAACTCCATAGTAACCACTTTAAAATATGAGAGTTTTTACCAAATAATTTGATTAAAAGGACAAACCATCATAAATGAGAGAAAGCATAAGTTGAATATATTTTGAACCTCAGATACAAATAACAAATAATGTAATATTTTATTATATTATTTACTTATATTTATTTTTATATTTTATTTTATACAAAATAAAAATATAACATGATTTAAAATTTAAAAGTAATAAAATTGAAACAATACTGACCTGAATTTAAAATATTGTTAATATCTTCCAAAAATTCTTCTACCACAATCTGAGTATCAGTAAAAAGAAAAACCATATCCTGATTCAAAGCTCCAGCATTGTAGTATAATTTACGAAGATCTTCGTGAAAAGAATTGTAATCATATGTTCTTGTGAGTTCTATTTGAAAACAACTTGGACCAAAGAAATTTAGGGTTACAAATAGTTAATATAAAAAGTAAATAAATATTGTATATCAGAACAATATAATAATAATAAAAACAAAATTATGGCCTTAAATTAATTTTAGATTCTTCCAGCAGGAATTACATTACTTTCTTAAGTGATACAAAAGAAATTATTAATCCAATGATTATTTTAATTTGATTTCATTTAATTTAACTTATTTTGTAAACAAGTGATTTTAATTTTTACTGCATGAAATTGATGAATTCTACAGACAAAATTTGGATAATTCCAAATTTTTTTTTTTAATTTGGTTTGAATTTTTTAGGTTTATTACTTTTCCTTATATATATATACACACACACATACAAATTATGTATTAAGAGGAAGAAGAAGTATTGCAATCATGAAACATTTCAAATTTGAGTTTCCAACGGAAATACATTTTTTAAGGTCCTCTGAGTCAAAATAACCAAGTCTCGCAAAATGATCTGTGTCTATGTGTATGTGAACAGCCTAATTCACAAACAAAAAGTTGCATGAAACTGAAATTATATATTCAAGGTAAGTGTAGCATTTCCAAGCCAATTGTAACCTTTTCCAAATCAATTGTCACCTTTTCCATTTAAATTATAACTTTTTCCATTTCAATTGTAACCCTTTCCAAATCAATTGTCACCTATTCCAATTCAATTGTAACCTTTTCCATTTCAATTGTAACTTTTTCCATTTCAATTGTAACCTAACTGATATGAATTAATTCAATATTATTTATTTTATTGTTGAAAAATAATAATTTTAATTAGATCAATGACTTTTGAAATAATTTTGGCATATTCTTTCGACATTTTTTTTCGTTTATTAGATAATTGATACTAAGGGCTAATGTCAAGTATTTAAATTTTTGAAATAAAATTGTAGTATTTTTTTATTTAATTTTTTTATTTTGTTTAATTTTTTTATTTATTTAGTGGGGAAAGGGTGGATTTCATCGATTTGGTGATCGTTCATTAGGTTTTCGAAGGTGTTAATGTTAGATTTACTACTGAAATTTTGTTCAGCCACGACTATTTCTACTTAATTATTAGTTTTCAAAATTCTTTGGTATAGGTATCATTAACTAGGTTTTCAAGGGCGCTATTACCGAATTCACTATCGGAATTCCGCTCGCGCATACACATTTCACTTTTCTGTTGCTATTAAAGATTTTTTATGATAAAGAGATTGTTTAATAGACTATCGAGGGTTCTAATTCCATTTTTTGGTTCGATTTTGGATTGCGCATGTGCGTTTTACATTTTCGTTACTGTTGAAGTTTTCTATGAAATAGGGATCGTTTAATAGGTTTTCAAGGGTTCTGATTCCATATTTTTAATTGTCCATAAGCATTTTTCATTTCCATTACTGTTGGAGTTTTCTATGATATAGGGATCGTTTATTAGGTTTTCGATGATTTTGATTCCGTTATTTGAATTTATTTTTTATTGAGACATAAAGAACTTGGCCGCAAGAAGAACTTAACAAAAGCTTTATTGATAAAAGTATGAAGTTACATGAATTGGCACTACACTATCATTACTATTAACTAGATGGTACAATCTCTAATGACTGGCTTACATTTGTAATATAGGGGTATATATATATATATATATATATATATATATATATATATATATATATATATATATATATATATATATATATATATATACAATATTGAGGAAAGGGGAAAGTGCTGACTCAGATAGGTAGGTTTATGCATCTAAACTCCTCCCTTCTGAAGATGCGAAACTCCGGTGAGTATTACTAATAGATAAAGTCCATGGATTAGATATTGGAGTCATGATGATGTCTTCCCTTCGTTGGCTTGATGGTTTGAACCTTGAGGTACATTTAAAATGGTTAAGGATGAGAAGATATACATGATATGCAGAGAGATACAAAACAATAGTGCTAAGGATGTACAAGTAATAGTTTCTACAAAAGATATGTAATCTAAGTCTTCTAACGTAACAGATAGATTAGGTGGTAGCTCAAGTGCATCAAATGACATATTTAAAAGGGTTACTAATAGTATTTTCTAATTTGATAATGTTTGAATCTATAATTATATTACTAGGCTTAGGGTAGTGTAGTAATGTTACATTGTGCTCTAGTTTAATCAAGGCAGTTTGGGGTAAGAAAATGGGGTGTGAAGCCTTACCTTTTAATGTAACATAGCTAATGTTAAAACTAAGATAATAGTCTATATCATCTACATATTTAATAAAAGAGTGGACCTTAATACTAGATGATATACAATGTTTAAAATTATTTGTAAGTAAATTACGGATACAATTATTGTTAATTTCAATAATGTTTATACAATAATAATAAGCAGTGATATATGTGCAGTTTCCTGTAAATGTATTATTCTGATCTAATAATACAAGTTTATGAGGTGTTAATATTGTTATAAATGTGTTGTTGTGTGATATAGGAATGGAAAGGAGATACATAGTACTGTAAATATTGCTTTTCAATGGTATTTATATAAAGTAATGAATAATATTGCTTTTGATTGAGCATCTAGTTTTACTGATTTGCCACAGGGTTTCTAGATCGGTAGACATTAAATTTTATTTATCGGAATAATAAATGCCTAATGACTATATAAACTGGTAAAAAATAAATAGAGATCTGTGATTTAATCTATATTAATAAAACATTCTTAGATAAACATACATTTTGAAGACATTCTCTGTTCCAAATAAGTATGTTCATTATGCCAATAATGTAAATTTTGAGTGCAATTTCTTTTTATCATGTTTGAAAAAGCCATTTATGAAAAGTTTAGAATTATTTTGCATACAAGACTTTTTATAAGGTCCCACAGCAAAAAAAAGGGTTCATTTATACTTATTTCTAAGAATAAAGACAAAAATAAACAATAAAAAGAATATATTTTTTTTTGTTTATAGTAATCCATATTAAACGATTGTTTACATAGTAACATAAAGCTTTATCTTTAAATTATTATAATAATACTAACAATAATAATAAAAAAAAAAAAAAAGTAAATCTGTCTGATAAAACTAAATAAATAACTGATAATTAACTAATCAGGCAAAAGAAAATATATTTCCAACAAATTCAAAAATAAACCAAGTAATTAACTATAGGCGTTACATTATCGCCACAGATACCAGTGCCTTTTATGTCTTGAGAGTCTGCCTGTATGTGCAAATCTTTACAGTGCAGCATATAGGTGACCCTTATTTGGCACACACCTTGAAGAGATGCTGTGAGAGCTTGCTCGGACTAAGATGTGCCTTTACGATATTAATTAATTGCACCTTCAAAATTTAAATGATTTTAATATTCTTTTTTTACAAAAATGATCCCAATTTTATTATTTTATATTTAGTTGAATAAGAGATGTTTAGAAATAGGAAACAATAGAAAGGTATTATTTGAAAATAACTTCTTTGTATTTAGGAGACAATGAAAATAACTTCTTTGTATTTAAGATACAATCTCCCAATCCAGAACCAGAACACCTCAAAACACATTACTGAATCCTCCTCTATACTTTATAGATGGGTATAAGCAATCAAATATTCCTCAGTACTCCTCTTCAGGCTACTGCCTTACATAATGTCTTATTCTAGAGCCAAACATTTCAAATTTAGATTCGTCAGTCCATATGACTTTCTTCCAGTCTTCTTCAGTCCAATTTTTATGTCCTTTCACAAATTTCAGACGCTTATTTCCTTCATCTTATTTCCATGATGAAAAAATGGCATTATCTAGATAACACTATCCAAAAATCTTAAACTAATTAATTTTCTTTGAATTAAAGAAGAAGAAACTAGTGTGCCTCTGACTTCTGCAACTTCTTGAGTAAATGGTGAGTTATTCCTTTTGCTACTGCACAATGATAATAACTTCAAATATTTTTCTGCAGGAGGATTTAATTTTCTGGACCTACCACAACGTTTTAAGTCCCCAATACTTTTATGGTGGCCATACATGATCGGTTTTTTATCAGTTTTAAATGATAGTTCGACACATTGTTCAAAACGGAAGAACAATCTGATTGTGTGAAAACCATCGGTTTTGCTGGTGTTCCAAGAGACCTATCGAGGACAGAAAAATAACTGTTGTGTCGAAACAGTATCGTTCAAAACTGCTCGTAGATGGCAGAATCATTCTGACATGTCGGTTTTCACTCTGCTGTTTCGAGCATTACTGATTCAATTTCAATAAATTTTTATTAAAATTGAATTAATAATGTAGGAGAAATTTGGTTGGAGTGTGGTCAGTGAAGAAACACACTTATAAGAAAAAAACTTGTTACATTATGTACCGATGTGTTTGCTTAAGTTTTAGGCTATCATCAAGGCTAAGAAAAAACAAGGTAACAACAGAGATAGCAAACAGTATTGCTTGTATATGACAGTATGATGAAAACAAAAAAAATGAAGTATAAAGAAAAATATGTTAATTATAAAGTAATTATAAGAAATAAAGAAAAATATGTTAATTTATAAAGTAAATAATGATAATTAAAATAATGTTAAAGAATTAATTCTCCTTATTTACATTATGAATTAACATATTTTTCTTTATATTTCATTTTATTTATTCTGTAATCTCCGCTAATGTGCCTTATCTTCGTATGCTGATGACTCTGTCTTCAGATCATACCGGACACACCGCAGAGTTACTATATGAGTGAGAAGGACAGCTCTTCGTCTTGTCTAAGTCTATCTGACACTCTCCTGGATCAACAAATTCTTGAGAGGATGGGGAACAAGCCCGACTACCCAGGAAAAGTGGTAGTTGAGAGCCGGAGAACGAACCCGACTACCCAAGGAAAAGAGGTAGGACAAGGGTCGGGGAACGAGCCCAACCACTCAGGAACAGAGCTAATAGGTAAGAGCAGGAATGAGAACACTGGCAGTCAGCCAGACAGATTATCACTCTATCTAGACTCCAGGATGCTCTGATTAGGCCAGCAAAAAGCTCCTCTATTTATACCACTTCCCACTGACTGCTGGGTAATCAATTATACAATTTTCCTGGCTAGATCAGAGTTTATTGGAATTTTCAGTCCAATGTTTATTGTTATAATTTCAATACATATCATTGTACATTTTTTTAAGCATTAAATATTGATAAATACATTGGTTATTGATCAAATCAGCAAATACCCTGAAACTGAGTGTGAAGTGGTTGGGTTAGTTCACCTAGCCGGTCCTAGGTGGCGCTGGCATCCATCTTCCAGGAGATTAGTCTCTGGCATTGTTGTACTGGTCTTCGATTAGAGAGGTCGTCTCCAGTGGTGACTGCGCTTCTATAACCTTGCAGCTGTTTCGCGTGTTTTAATAATTTTTTTAATTATTTTGAATTTCAGTATTTAATTAAAATAAATTGTCCTTTTAAAAGATATTACATATTAATTGATAATGAAATAAAAAGAAGTGCCTTTTTTAAAGATATTATACAATAAAAAAGGAAGTGCCCTTTTTTAGAATATTACAGTTCATAATACTGTCTTATATTACTGTATAAATATGTTTACTATAAATGGTACTGTCACTGTTACCTCTGTTGTTATCTTGGTTATTCTTATTTGTTTCTTCATTGACCGCAACCCTAACCAAGCTTCTTCTATATATATTTCCATAGTCAACCATACTTTTACCATTTTGAATTAATAAAGTTTTCACACCAATCCAAATACAACAACTATGAATCAATAAATTTTAGAAATAAGCTTAAAATAAAAGTTTTTTTTTTTTAAATAGAAATCCTTCCCTCAAAGATGGCCTGTCAACTTTCCAACTTCGAAGAACAAGCATTTATTTTTTATTATTAATTTTTTTCCCTCAATAATTAATCAATTATTATTCACTTACTCAACATATGAACATGGGTAAGGATGGAAAATAAAATGAGTAATAATGAGATTTTGAAATAATTTTTGCTGATTATACTTTATAAATTAAAAAGAAATCAATAAATTAAAAAGGATGGATGGACGGTTCGGATGGATGAAAAAACTGAGTGTAAGGAAGGATTGGTTTTCGTGCCAAAACTACGGTTTTTCCTCCACAATTTTTTGTCATTCAAAACGAACAGTTCAGATGGACGAGAAACCCGATTGTGTAAGGCCACCCTTACTTTTCTTTAATATTTAATAATAGTGTATTCCTGAAATAAAATATTTCACTGCCCTCTGAATTTTACAAATAAATAAATCCCAGCTGATGCAAAATAATCAATTTCTGTCTATTGAGAAAATTAATTTTCCCATTTTCTGAAAAATGGATAAACGTTAAGTATAGACAAAAATAAGCGGAGTTTTCTATTAATAAAGACGTTTTGTAGTAACACAGTTCTGTTCTACATTCCTACTAAAATTTTAGACTGATTTGTTTGGGTTATAGATAATGTAATGTTAACATTTAGACAAAGGCAATAGCAAGTATTATAAAATGACTATTATTCACTTCTGATCCAGATGTTAATCCTAAACCGAAATTTCGCAATTAGAGAGCATCATTTTGGAGAGAAAGGTGTTGAAAAAGGAGGGATTTGAATGAGGATAGAGAAGAAGCATGAAGGATATTAGAAGGAAAGGAATCCCAAAGGGTAGAGGAGCGGGCGAGAAAGGAGCATTCGAATATTTTGGTTCTGTGGGAGGGGGTATGGAGGTCAGAAAGGCGAGATCTTGTTTCCAGTGCGTGGACCGAGAATTTGAATTGTAGGAGACTATAGATGTAGGAAGGGTGGTGGATGGTGATAGTTAGGTACAGAAAAGATCCGAGGAAATATTGTCTACGATTGCAGGAGAAGAGCCACTTTAACTCACAGTAAAGGTGAGACACATGGGCTCGTCTCGAGATGTCGAAGACAAATCTTAAAAAGCAGTTCATGATCCGCTTCAATCTGTCCTCGAGCCTATTCGAGAGGCCCCATATACCATACATCTGAAATCAAAGTGGGGAAAGATAATAGAGGACACAAGGAGTTTGCGGGTAGGTTGTGGAAGATGTCGAGAACGATGGAATAATTTAAGGGTACTTATTGACCGTCGGGAAATTTGGGCGATGTGGGGTTTCCAGAAAAAGGTTTGGTTGATAGTAATACCCAAGTTTTTAATTGAGGAGCTGAACATGATGGGGTGATCATTTAGGATTAAAGTAGGAAAGGAGTCATTGGATCTGAGGAGGGAATTGGAACCTATGACAATGGCCTGAGTTTTCATAGTGTTTAATCTTAATCTATTCAGGTTTGCCCAGGAACTGATTCTATCTAGGTCTTTCTGGATACTGGCAAACGCTACTAATAGCTCAGAAGGAGGAAAGGATAAATAGATTTGGAAGTCGTCGGCGTATAAGTGGTGGGAACAGTGGTGGATTGAATTAGGAAGATCATTGAAAAGCAGTGGGGAAATACTCGAACCTTGGGCTACTCCTGAGGACAAGGTAAGGAAGCAAGATAGGGGTTGATTAGGAATGGTAATTGCTTGAGTCCGATCGGAAAGGAAAGATTTAAACCATTGGATAGAGCTGTTGGAAAAGGATAGTGATTTTAATTTGGCAAAAAGGATAGAATGGTCCAGGGAATCAAAAGCTTTAGAAAAGTCAAGGAGTATTAATACAGTTAATTTTTTTCGGTCCATAGCGGTATGTATGTCAGTGGTGATTTTGACTAGCGTGGATTGTGTGGAAAAACTGGAACGGAAGCCAGATTGGAGAGGATCAAGTAGGACTTTTCAAGGAAGTTTGATATTTGTGATCTATTCTTTCTAGAGGTTTGGAAAGGTTAGAGAGGATGGAAATTGGGCAATAGTCTTTAGGAGATATAGGATCGAAGATTTTGTTAATAGGATGGACTAAGGCTTTTTTCCATGAGGTAGGAAATACTGAGTTTTGGAGGGAGAAATTATAAATGAAGAGAAGAACAGGAAGGATTTTGGGGAGACATAATTTTAACAATTTAACAGGTATTCCATCAGGCCCAGTGGAATTGGTGTGATTTCATTATGGATGAAATAAGATCGGTAGGGGAGATGTAGAAAAAATAAAAATTCTCAGAGTTGAATGATGGAACTAAGGAAAAGCTGGAAGGAGGGGTTGGAGAAGTGTTAGAGGAGGCTGATAAAAAGTAGAAGACTGGTGGGGGAGAGGATTTACAAACGGAGAGTTTGCGAAGGAGTTGCCATTTTGATTTAGCATCGGGAGCAGAGGAGAAGGTTTCATGATAGTGGTTGGAATTTGCTCTCCTGACAGTTGCCTGTGCCAAATTGTGGAGTACCCTAAACGCTTGGTAGTTATCTGTTAGCCTTGTGCGTCTAAAGCGTCTGCGGGCTGCCTCACGCCTTCTTTGCATATCTCTATTTTGTTGACACATCCAAGGAGCAGGCAGCCGACGGTAAGTAGAGGTTTTGGGGGGGGCATGGGTATCAAGGATGTGTATGAGATTAGAGGTGAGGGTATCAACCATGGGATCAATGGAAGAACAGGAATATATTTCATTCCACTGCAACGTTTCAAGATCAGGTAAAATATTTTCATGGGTGAGGGCGTCTAGGTTATGGAAAGTTATGGTTTTAGGGAGGATCGCAGGAGTTTCGATATTGTAGGATATTTGGATTAAGGATGAAACACAGCACTGTACTTTAGGTTTGGGGTCCATTGAGAGTTTTCAAATCCGACCAGTAGGTAGACGGGTGCCAAAACGTCAGCAGAAGGTGTCAAGGTCTTGAGCCTCGTCAATGTAAATTACGGGGTGGTCGTCATCCTTCCGGCAGCGCTGTCTTCCGGCCGCAAACCAAACATATTTTAATTTTCCTGCCGCTCTCTTCTGACGAGTGAGTCAGTACAACCATCTATTAGTGGGAGTCATTTCTTCCCCGAGATATATCCGATGGGAATCATTCTCCTGCCAGCCACTATCCCGGGTTGAGAAGTCTCTCTTAACTTTTCTCTGCTGCACTAGCTCGTCTCGTACAGACTGCCTGACGAAACGGGCAATGACAGGTGGCGGTCGGGGGTCGTCTTTTTTGGGTCTTCAGCACTCTACCAAGTCGAGGTCCTCAATATTAATCTTGACACCGAGGCCGGCTCCCACGCTGGCAACCAGAGCCACAGGAGTCTCCCCCACGCAGATTGGGATGCCCCGTATCTCCACCGACCTGGATAGTAAGCCCTGTTCGGCCTTATTGAATCTGACTTCCAGTTCACCGACCCTTGATTTTAGAACTTTATTTTCGGAAGTTATATCTTCCATCAGCTTCGAATGGCCCTCGAGATGGCTTTCTATTTTCGAAAGCCTCTCGTTTAGCTCAAAGCTTAGCTCACCGTATTTTTCAAGCGAAGACTTGATGCTTTTGATGTCCTAGTTGACGTGAGCACTAAGCTGGTTTACTGTCGCGAGTATATCACCCGCAGAAGGTTCGGAGGTTTGCTGTTGAGAATTCCTGGACGGACTAGGCATTTTTTCTCTTACCTGGCCTGACTTTTTTGCATGGTCGCATTTCTTACAATACCACGTCTTTTTTTGTATCTTAAGCGCCTCTATTTCCTTATTATTGAGATTACAGCATTTGCCATAAAAAATTGTGCGGCAATTGCTGCAGCTCACGTTACATTTGTCCTCTCTGGTTATAGCACTGTTGCAAATTGAACACTGCACCATTATGACAGATAAATAATAAATAGTACTCACAATCGTGTGTTTGTCAACAGTGGTGAGCGTCAATGGCCTTAAATCCTCTGTGCCTTAGAGATTAACTTCGCTCCACAGCCCGTAGCACTGTTAAACTCGAACATTCTTCGCTAATTTCGGCTGAACCGTGAATATTGAAGTGCGTGGCTACTGTAGGTTTGTAATTGATTGTTTGGTCCGTGAAAGCGGCAAAAAAAAAAAAAAATGATAAAATAACTAAAATGAGGTTTTAAAGAAAAAGAAGTACAGGTACGAAATTGACTGGTTGCCGTCTCTGGCCAGACTGAGACTATATATATATATATATATATATATATATATATATATATATATATTGTAATGTTCCGTTTTTGGGGAAATAAATAAATGAAACTTCTTTTCCCTTTTTTAATATATTTATTTGTTTTATATAAGTTTGACTCTAATTCTCAGGGGGGTTGCTAGACAATCAGACACAGACACACAGAACTATAACTATTACAAACATATGAATAACGTGAAGCGTCAATATATCTTAAATTATACACTTTCTTCTTGTGGAATGATGACGGTGGTTTACGGGATATAATTAAATGTGTTACCAAATGATGTGGATCTGGTGGATGAAGTTTCACGGGAGCTCTTAAGACGTCTACGCCGGTGCCTGGTCCTCACAAGAATGATGCTACTTTTCCTTTGTTGTCTGTTACACCACTCGATTTCAAAATGGCGAACTGCCATTTTGATTATCTAATACAAATGGACCATTTATGATTTTGTGAAGTTCTCATTTGATGAAAATCTCTTCTACTTCTTTTTGATTTTCTTAGATCAGGTTTATTGTCGAAGTATTGACAAATTGATCATCTTCACCCACTCGATCATTATGGCAGAGGTTCTGTTGAAGTCAAACATAGAGCCGCCATGTTTTAAAATGCCAAGCGTCTATTTTGGTTCCATTTATGATAACAAACACACTTTTCATTATAATTTATGATGATTGCAGTCAGGATAAATAAATGTTGTATTATTTTCCTGAGAATCCCTATTTCCAAATATTAAACCTAATTTAAGATATCTAAAAAACAATTATGAAAAAAGGTGTATATTACATTTCTCCCTCCTTCTAGGTAAAAAAAATAATAATGATATTTTGCACGCAAATATTATTATTATTTTTTTTTCATCTTAAATTATACAAGAGAATATTGAAACATTCATACTCCATTCATTCAATTAAACATTAATCCCCAATTGCCTCTGAGTTACTAATAATTACAATTTTTTATTTCCTTAAATACTAAATTCAAGTTTAATTTTATTCTTCATTTTCTTCTTAATTATTGATTTACATAATTTTTCTTATCTCTAAACAGAATACAATTAAACTATATACAAACATTTTTTCAAAAACTATACATAAATTATATAAAAGAACAATTGAGAGAAGACAGTTACATTTTCATTATATACAAACTAATTTTTGTTGAGACCCCAATAAGATGTGGTTCTATTAATCAAAAACAGGATATTGTGACTAAGTGAGAAACATTGTTATGCTTGTCGATTAGGTTTCATTTAACCAAAACCAAGGAAAATAGGAATGAGCGAGAGAAGATTGTCCATCAGAAAATGAGTAAAACAACCATTTAATTGTACCAAAAATAATCACTGTCATGGTTAATAATTAAATTTTATTTAAGTATTCTAGTAGAATTTGAGACCTTATACTTTTTCAAGCAAACAAAAATTTTAGCTCTGCGCTGAGCACCAATTATTTTAAATTTCTATATTAACAAATAGCATCAATAGCTGGTTAACCTATCACTAACACATGTAATGATTATTAAGAAAAAGAAAATATGGATTCTCACATATGGTAGATCTTAAATGAGAATTTTGAATTATTATTGCAACTACACACCATAAGAAAAAACAAACAAAAACAAGGGTTGAAAGAAATAAATATTTTAAATTTAGGTCAAAAACTAAAAATTATTTTAGAGATAAATATTCCTAAGTTAACTACAATTCATGAATAATCGATGATCTGACTATTGGTTACAAAAATCAACACCTATTAAATGAGAGATATTTTTCTTGATAATTTAATAAACTCTTAAAATGTAATTCTTAAATATTATTCTATAAATCAACTAAACATTTCTTATTAAAATCAAAATGACCTTTACTTAATAACAATATTGAAAAGGGTGTTTTTTTTTTTGTTTTTTTTCAAATAATATTTCATTTTTATTAATCCATCCTCAGGAATAACAGTAATAAAGGGATACAAATCATTAATTCTAACAACTAATTTTAAAGATATGAGACTATAGTTTTATAAAGAAAAATAACTGTCTATTCCAAACCCCAGAAATAAAAATGTATTGATTTTTTAACTTTCTTTTTTAATTTTAAGCATCATAGAAATATCCCAAGCCTAAACAAATTTTCCAATTTTATTTTTAATAAATTTCTGTACCGGCTCATGATCTAAATGCAATCCACCCGGGTCGTACACTTTAAATGTACTCCTAAAGCATAAGGGCTTCATTCCAAACATACCCTGTACAGGCGCATGTCTGATATATGTTAAAATATCAAGAATATTCAAATATTCGGAAATATTCCAGATCAATAGAAAATCATTCCATCTATTGGTGGCATTATTGCTTAAACACTTTAATGGGGCATTAACTTGTTTCGTGAATTCAAGATTGGATTTTTGATCCCCTAACACACTGACATTCCGATTTTCATCCTCTTTTTTACTTAACCGCCCAATCTCATGTTTATATTGCGGTTCTATTTGCACAATTATGTTGCTTGCCTTATTTTCTTCCACGAGACTTTCATAAATTTTTTCTGATAATTCAGAATCATTTCTATGAACTACATTAATTTTTTCTGATGTTTCAGCGTTTTGTGATGTCAATTTTTCGGTTAAATTAGTTTCAACTAATTCTAGTTTCTTTTCTAATTCGTCTTTTAATACTGTTAGCCCCGTTTCACATTTTTCTTGCATAACTGAATTATTTATTTTAATTTGATTTTCTAAATTTAGTTTGAAATTATTATGTTTTTCAACAATTGTAAATTTAAAAGTTTCAAATTCTTCATTTAAATTATCAAATTTGTTATTTAAATTATCAAATTTTTTATCGACTTTTGTATCAAGTTTTTTTAAATCATTTTTAAGTTCCTGAAATCTTTCCTCGGCTTTTTTATCGGATTCACAACTTCTTTCTTCGGCTTTTTTATCGGATTCACGACTTCTTTCCTCGGCTTTTTTATCGGATTTTTTTATATCATTTTTAACTTCCTGACTTCTTTCATCCATTCTTTTCAAACTAAATATTAAATGTTTCAAAACGCTATTAATGTCTAAATTATCGCTATTCATATTAACAACGGTCTCTTCCTGATTATCTAATAGAACTACATCCCCATCGGATTTTCCCATAATCAAATCTTTAGGGTCTCGATCCCCAGTCTGATTTTCCTGGTCCTTTTCCATAATTTTCAATTTGTAAACAAAAATTTAACCCTTTAAAAATTTCTGTGAGCTGCGTACTGATTGTCGTGATCTAATCTTTAACGAATAAGGACACGCGTTATTGGGCGGCAAATATGTAATGTTCCGTTTTTGGGGAAATAAATAAATGAAACTTCTTTTCCCTTTTTTAATATATTTATTTGTTTTATATAAGTTTGACTCTAATTCTCAGGAG
The DNA here is from genome assembly GCA_948150685.1 of Rhaphigaster nebulosa. Classification (NCBI taxonomy): domain Eukaryota; kingdom Metazoa; phylum Arthropoda; class Insecta; order Hemiptera; family Pentatomidae; genus Rhaphigaster; species Rhaphigaster nebulosa. Next base: position 219,712,875 of record OX411306.1, on the reverse strand, counting down.
AGTTGCTAGACAATCAGACACAGACACACAGAACTATAACTATTACAAACATATGAATAACGTGAAGCGTCAATATATCTTAAATTATACACTTTCTTCTTGTAGAATGATGACGGTAGTTTACGGGATATAATTAAATGTGTTACCAAATGATGTGGATCTGGTGGATGAAGTTTCACGGGAGCTCTTAAGACGTCTATGCCGGTGCCTGGTCCTCACAAGAATGATGCTACTTTTCCTTTGTTGTCCGTTACACCACTCGATTTCAAAATGGCGAACTGCCATTTTGATTATCTAATACAAATGGACCATTTATGATTTTGTGAAGTTCTCATTTGATGAAAATCTCTTCTACTTCTTTTTGATTTTCTTAGATCAGGTTTATTGTCGAAGTATTGACAAATTGATCATCTTCACCCACTCGATCATTATGGCAGAGGTTCTGTTGAAGTCAAACATAGAGCCGCCATGTTTTAAAATGCCAAGCGTCTATTTTGGTTCCATTTATGATAACAAACACACTTTTCATTATAATTTATGATGATTGCAGTCAGGATAAATAAATGTTGTATTATTTTCCTGAGAATCCCTATTTCCAAATATTAAACCTAATTTAAGATATCTAAAAAACAATTATGAAAAAAGGTGTATATTACAATATATATATATATATATATATATATATATATATATATATATATATATATATATATATATATATATATATATATATATATATATATATATATATATATATATATATATATATATGTATATGTACAAGTATGTGTATAAATATACAAATCAAATAGCAAACTCCTGCTACAAAAAAAAAAAAACGATGTTTGTTAATATATAATATTAAATAAGACCAAATGATACTAACTTGCAGAGATTTAAATGTGATCCTAATTTTGTTAAAGACTGTTTTCCCATTCCTCCAACTCCTACCAGCAATCCGTTCCCTCTCTCAGCTCTTAATATACGAGCGAGTCGGCAAATATGCTCCATAGCGTCCATGAAGAAGATTAATTTAACATCTTGTGCTTTAATTAAATTGTAATCAACAAGGGTGTCCTATATTCAACAAAAGAAAAAAGAAAAAATCCTTTTGAAAATTCAGTAGTTGTAGACATAAAGCAATTTTTCCTAGAGCAGTGTATCCAGCAATAATGCATGAAAAAACTTAAAGGACTTTTTGTCAATTTATTTTGATTAAATTTAAAACAAAATCGAAACTATAAAATGTTGTGGTCGGCTTCTGAAAAAATGAACAAAGTCGAACTTGAGAATGAATTTGAATAATTATAAAGGTTGTATCTCTCTTTAATAATCAAAAATTGATACCAAACTTCTTACACTGAAGGCTCAATGCATGGCAAAAAAATAAAATATTTAGAAAATACAGCCCCCCGCAGGGACTAGTCATAATGCCAGACTAGTGGGAAATAACGCTCCCCCGGGCTCCTGAGTTCAGTACACAGCACTCTCACATAACAGAACAGCACACTTTACACTTACTCATACACAAGGTCATATACAGTACACACCTCAGGGCCACCTTCCCTGGGAAGACCCATGGTTGGGTGGGTATAACCAAACCACCAGTTGTCCCGAGGATACGGGGCCTCTAGCACTGGGCCAATCACCCGTCTGGAGTATAGCAGATTCAGAGAAACCAACCTAGCCTCCAATGTGGACAGTCTTCACGGAATCGACTCGGCGCGCTTAAGGATATACGAATGGGAACGTAGAACATAAAAACTTTGACAGGGAAGGAGGTCGAGTTGGTGGAGGAAATGAGGACATACAAAGTAGAAATTCTCGGCATAAGTGAAGTGAAGAAGAAGGGCAGTGGAGAAATGAAATTGGCTAATAATTACTCCCTAATTTATGCTGGAGTATCTAGAGGGGTTTTTGCCAAAGAAGGGGTGGGCCTAGTAATGTCGCCAAATATGTATGAGCATTTAGAGAACTGGGAACCAATATCTCCAAGAATGATTGTAGCAGATTTTAAGATGACCATAGGCAAGATCTCCATAATCCAGGTGTATGCACCAATGGAAGATGCTAGTGTTGCAGACAAGGAGGCATTCTACTCGGATTTGCAAAAAATAGTGGATAAAGCTAAAGGAAAAGGAAGGTCAGTAATCCTGAGTGGGGACTTCAATGCCTGAACAGGAAATGATGAAAGATCTGGATATGGAGTTCTAGGGCTACATGGAGGTGAGAATGTGAGGAATAGTAATGGACAGCGGCTAATAGACTTTTGTGTCCATAATGACTTTCTCATAGGAAATTCTTTCTATCCACACAAGAGGATCCACAAAATCACTTTCTCATGCATGGAACGAAATAGTGTAATTGACTATTTCATATACGATAGGAACATAAGGCAGTATTTCGCTGATATAAAAGTAGTAAGAGGAGCGGAGATAGGCAGCGACCACCTTTTACTTGTGGCTGATACAAAGATCATCCCAGAGTATAAAAGGAAAATAAAAGCATTTGAAACCCTCAACGTAAGGGCCTTGGATGGCCCAGAGAAAAGGACCCTCTTTACAGAAAGCCTGGAAAATAAATTGAGAGAAACGTCATTCGATGGAGACGTGGAAAAGATATGGAAGGCACTGAAAACATGTATCCTGGAAACAGCAAATACAGTATGTGGGAAGAAGAGAGTGTCCGGTAAGGGAAAGCGGACAGATTGGTGGACCAATGACCTCCAACGACTGGTTTCTCAGAAGAAGCTTGCCTGGAAAGCATACCTTAAAGATAGAACTGAAGGCAAGCTAAACGTTTATCGAATAGCCAGGAATGAATGTAAGGTAGCCATACGCCAGGCCAAGAAAAAGTCATGGGAGGATTTTGGTAAAAGGCTGAGCGAGGACCATCGCGAATCTATAAGAACATTTTGGCGAAAAGTTAAAACGTTAAGAGGAAAGCAATGCAAGCCCATTAGAAATGTAAAAGGTAGCGATGGAATCGTACTTACAGACAAGGAAAAGATCCTTGGCAGATGGAAGCAATATTTCCAGGAGCAATTCTCCGAAAACCCAGAAACAGACCATTACCATGAACGAGAGTCCAATATGCAGGAAAGCCTGGAGGTTATAGAGGAAGAAGAAATAGAAAATGCACTCCGTAAGCTAAAAAGAGGTAAAGCATCAGGAAGGGATGGAATTGCACCAGAGTATTTGAAATATGGTGGTCAAGAACTTCTTAAAGCACTTCAATCACTGTTCCAAGAAGTGTATGACAGAAAGAAAATTCCCAGGGACTGGAAATATTGTATTATCCTCCCTATTTATAAAAAAGGATGCACAACAGACTTATAGACCCATTAGTTTGCTTTCCGTAGTTTGTAAACTTTACACTTCTATTCTAGAAAAGAGACTTCGGCGGATTGTAGAAGGGCAGTTAGAAGCGGAACAGGCTGGTTTTCGTCCGGGCCGACAGACGCAGGATCATATCTTTGTTCTCAGAAATATTGCTGAAAAAGCTTGGGACAGAGATAGGAATCTATATCTTGCATTTCTTTATCTTAAGGCAGCTTTTGATGTGGTCCCAAGAAAAGAAATCTGGAATGCACTAATAGCCAAGGGTGTACCTGGAGACTTGCTGGCAGCCATACAGTCAGCCTACCAAGGTGCCATGGCAGTGGTAAGAATAAATGGTATGGAATCGGAACCTTTTCCAATTGCGAGAGGAGTTAGACAGGGAGATAGCTTAAGTCCCCTTCTATTTATAAACGTAATGGACGAAATCCACAAAATCTGGAAGCGCCGAACTGCATGGACAACAATCGGGAAATGGAATATGAGAACTCTCCTCGTTCAAAGCCTTTTATACGCGGATGACATAGTCCTAATAGCCGACACCAAGACCAAACTACAACAAGCTCTGGTAGAATGGGAAGAAGAGTTGCTCAGGAAAGGGATGCAAATTAACACCTTCAAGAGTAAAGTGCTGGTTATAGCGAGGGAAGAACAGGAAGATGTCCAACTCATCTGCAATGGCGAGACACTTGAGGTAGTGAAGGAATATACCTACTTAGGGACCGTAATTAGTAGCTCGGGTAAGATAGACGCCGAAATATCAAACAGAATAAGTAAGGCGAATCAAGTGTATTACCAGATTACTAATAGCATTATATATAAGTCTGTTTACCTACCTACGCTCACCTATGGCGGAGAAAGCTGGACAACACTGGACAGGCACTCTAGTCGCATAACAGCAGCGGAAATGAGGTTCCTTCGCAGATCTGTTGGGAGAACTAGAAGGGGTCGCATTAGAAACGAAAGCATTAGAGAGCAAAGAAGTTACAGAGCTTAAAACCACTCTAGAAAGACGGCAACTCCAGTGGTTTGGTCATGTCTGCCGGATGAATGAGGACACGAATCCTATAAAGGTATTAGAGGCTCGACCCACAGGAAAGAGACTACGTGGACGCCCCAGAATTACATACCAAGAATATATCCAAAGAATTGGAAGTAAAAGAGGCAAATCGCTCAATGAGATGAAGCGGCTAAGCAGGGACCGAGAGGAGTGGTTACGCTGGATTGAGGCTCCTCGACGCTAGCTAATGGCATTAAGAGGAAGATAAAGAAGAAAAAGAAGAAGAAGAAAATACAGCACAGAAACAATAACTGTAAGTGTTTATAAATAATATTCACTTACTGGAATAAATTTTACCATTTAAAAAACGTCTGCCAAGTAGGTCAGTATAGCTTCCTATCTCTCTCGATAGGCTACATAAAGAAAAACATATTTAATGTTTGAATTGTTTATCTCTACATATTTCAGAAAATTATACAAAAAAAAAAGTTCAAAATGCACATGCACATTAAAACCTCCAATTAAAAACGTGTGCAGAATACTTTATAACATGTGCACAAAGTTCAATATGCAATATCTCTGTTAATACTAGTCCAATTTTTTTATTTGTTTTGTAGGAAATTTAATAACCTTTTGAAAGATCATTAAAAAATGTATAATTTTTAAATTATGAGGGAATGAAGTTTTATTTTATTCATAAAAAAAAATTAATAAAATTAATGTAGGACATTCTAGGTACCAACCCACATTACCTCTAAAAATGTCATCTAAATTGCATTAACTGTAGTAGGTGTTATGCCCATCACATGGATTTTACTACTGACAGACAGACACAAGACCAAATTTGTTCCTTGATGTCTGAAACGTAAAACACGAATGGAAATTTTCTGAGGTCATAAAAAAGATTCTGATGTCATAAATTTTGATCAATTCCAGTATGAAAACAAAGCTTCTATCCTCAGCCTCAAAGGCAACTTACTATAAGAAGATGAGAGTAAATCGGTTGAAATTGAAACTCAGAGTGGGTTAGAGCTAATAAGTTATTTTACCGTTCCATAACATCTCTAGTTAATTTAGCGACAGTTAGAACAAATCATGTAAGGTGAGACAGAAAATAGAACAAGTATGTATTCGAGACAAAGGGACTGATCGGCAAAGTTAGGGGAAGGAGGCTAATTCTAGCTTTCTTGGAATTAGGAATAATAAAGAGAACAACTACGTCATCAACCCTCTTCTCAATATTTGATACACTTATTGCAATTCAAGGCTGCTGGACACACTGCAGAACCTAGTAGAAAATTACCAATTTCCTACAAACCTGTATTGATTCTAAGAAAATGTTATTGACAATTGTCAAATGAAATTCAGAAAGGGAGGAGAATTCTGCAATACGATATATCTTCCCAAAAACCGTGAGAAATATTGAGATTGAGGTAAGGGTATAAAATGTCATAATAAAGACTATTTTAAGATGAGTCTGTAAGATTGATAGGAAAAAATGAAGAAGAAAAAAAAAAAAGAACCATCTAAGGAAACACATTAAGAGCTCTTGATACAAAAGCAAGGAAGCGCATGCAACTCAAAGCTTCTATCTTCTACAATCAATGAATGCAACATTAGTTAGCAAGAGACCACTTGAGAGCTCATAAACCAGATATATTTACAGAATGTACAAAGATGATACTGAGACACTACTGACATGCAACAAATATAAGAAAAATAGCCCAAGATAAAAAGGCAGAGTTAATTGGTTAAGGAATCAAAAGGTCAGTAATGTCTAAAATACAGATTATTTAGCATGACATTAATTTTACGAATAAAAGCATCATTTTAAAAGCATTAATATTTTGTTTTTAGCCATTTTTCATATTAAAAATGAACAAGCATTCATTAACCGACTTCAAAAAGGAAGGTTTGACTTTATTTTTTATATATGTTCAATCATAACTCTGCCATTCTTGAACAGATTTCTATGATTTTTTTTCTTAGTCAAAACGGTACACATCTACACATTAAAGGGTGGCTCCATTTAAATTTTATTAGAATCTGTTGAAAACATTTTTTTAAGGTATGTTTACAGATAACTTCGCCATTCTTGAACTAATTTCTACGATAAATTTTTAATTCTAAAGAGTACACCTCAGGCTCATTAATTAATTAATCAAAATTTCACCAGGATCCGATGAAAACATTAAAAGATAAAGTATTTATAGTTTTTCAAGTATTACCAATTTATATTTTATCACATATGATCATGAAATTACACATGATATAGCAAGAAACAGCAACAAAAAGCCGAGAATACTTAAAATATTATAAAATATTTTTATCAGAATTTCGGGCTCAAATTGTTTCAAAACATTAACAGGATCTCACTGAGTAATTTTTGCCATAAATCTTAAAAACCATGTTAGCTCAAAAAAATCATTACACACCTACAAGCAGACAGACTAAAACATATTTAATACAATATTTTTTCAGTATTTTGAACACAATCAGGATTCGATGAAAACTTTTGGAGATAGTGAGTGCAACTTCTCAATAAACAGTAGCTAATCACTCGCGATAATTACAATAGTTTAGTTTACAGTATACATTTTTAAGTCTATTTGTTTCTCATCTTTTCAAATAAATAAAACATGTATTTGCGTAACAGTGGGACGCTCAATAGGCAATTAATAAGCGTAGGTAGGCACTTAAAAAAAAAGTAAAAGGTGAATTTACCATAAATTGAATTTAGTTTTTATTGTATACTAAATATATAAATAAACTAACCTTTGTTGGCTCATACGAGCAGCATGTTTAGTAGGCCTACGCATTCTTTTCGTATTTATAGCTTATCCAATAAAAAATATGAAATATTTTTTTTTTTTAAATACATCAAAGCAATTCAAAAGAACTACTAAAAATAAATAAATAAAAAACACTTCAAAACAGTACACAAGAACCATTAGTAAAAAGAAAATAATAATTTTTCACATCTAAGAATATTATTAAGTAACCATTCCAAATCAACTTGAACACATAAAAGAGTAACTTTAACTTAAAGTAACTTAAAAGAGTAATTCCAAACCACATAGAGAGTAACACATAAAAACATTTCGAATCAACTTGAGAACTTCGAAAGGAAGAACTTATTACAACTTAATAATTGAAACGAAACAATTGTGAAGTGGCTTAACACCGACATACAAAAATAAGATTATTCAATAAAAAAATAAGCAATTATTGTAATGTTCAGATTGATTTGGAAAAGTCATTCATGCTACTTAATAATATATTTTTGTAAGAAAAATTATTTTCTTTTCAGTGGTTCTTTTGTACGTTTTGAAGTCTTTTTTTTTTTTTTTCTAAAACGTTTTTTATCTAACAATACAAACCTGTAGCACACCTTTCAATTTCTCAATACTTCTAATTTCCTCGTATATTCTATCTTTTTTTTCAGCAGTAGGATTCATGAAATCACCAAATAATAAAACTGGAGGGGTTTGTAGTTCACCACCACCTTCTGGAAGTGAGACAACTGGGTCTGATAAATACTTATTACAAATATCTCTTAGCAGAAACCAAAAATAGCTTTTATCTTTGTTATCAATTAAACGGTCATGGAATGTTCTCAAGCATTCATGAAAGAATAGTCTAAAAAAAAAAAAAAAGTTTGAAATATTATACATACAGAGCATTAATAACAGAAAGAACAAATAATATGATAATAATGTAATATCTCTGGCCAAATGGAAAAATGTTATGTAAGTCAGTTCCTCGTCCCTTCAAGATGGCAAATTGAAAATAACATTTTGCCAGCATGCAATTCTGTTGCTATCAACTTAATGCATTTGCCACTGTTGCTTTCTTGCAGTAAAACTTCTTGATGAGAACATTAAAAAAAAGGAAAATTAACGAATGAGACTTTAGGAAAAAGTGACTTAGAATATTTTGTCATCTGAGCACAGATGTTATGAATGAGGTAGTTAATTATCCAAGATTATAAATTTAGGTTATGATGGTCGGGGGGAGGAAGGAGATCAAAATGGAAAAACAAAGCTATGTGTGTTTCATTTTGGCTTCTGTGAGATTAATAATAATACATCTAGTGAAGATTTGGGAGGAATGACATAGCATAATATGTTTTACTCAAATTTATTAGAAAAATTATAAGGCAGTCATCAAAGCAATAGAAGGTAATAAGCAAGAGGACTAGTTCCCACCAAGGGTATTTTAGTTATCACAAGGTCAGGAGGCTGAGTTGTCTCTAATGAGGGACGAGATTTATTAAGAAGACAAGTAATCAAAGTGTCTATAATCACTAAATTGGGCGTAAGTTTTGAGGGTAAGAATGAAAATTGGATCAAAAAAAAAAAAAAAAAAGGAGAGGGAATATATGTCTCTGATCCCTTCCCCTGTGTAAGCCACAGCAGCTTTCCATCTAAGGATTCGTCTAGTGATCCTTATAAAAAGCTTAGTCAACAATAGTAGACACATTGAACGATTCATAATTTTCTTTGTTTTGTTTTATAGAGAATATAACGCACGAAATAACACACACATACACAAACACCATAATGGAAGTCTGAAATCCATACATGGCATGTAGGGGAATGCTCGCTAGATACAGAGGGCAGGAGAGAAATAAAATACCTCCTGAGGACAAAACAGACCATGGGAAGGAATCCCTAATAATAAACCAAACATGGCGAGTCAGCATATGATGAACCTTGGGGTACAGGGGGTCGAATCCTCAGTACAGATCTGTCAGGAGAGAGAAAGGAGGCTACGAGATGTCGTCATCCAGCATCCACGGTGCTGCAGTAGTGGATCATTTGGCAATTGTAGCATCTAATGCTTCAAGTGGGGAAAGAAAAAGGGAATTGTGGGAACTCCTAAGAGACAAAATTAGTAATCTTCACGAGTTTTTCAAGCAGTATAACCCATAACCAGGTAAAAGCACAAGTGAGTTCAATCCGTATGCTGTATGAGTAGATATCTGGAATAGACGAAAATACAGTACAGTCATTAGCTCTAAACAGTTGTGGAATTCAGACCAAATCGAGTTTGGACTTCCTGCAGGAGGAGTCTCAAGAAACAACACGTTCACAGAATTCCAAGAAGAAAAAGATGAAGAATATGAGGCCAAATACATCTAGCATGCAGGAAGAAGTATAGGTCTCCACTCCTGCTGAAAATAATATTTAAAAAAATCAACCTTGATTTTTGAACAATGGCAGATGGTGGAGGTGAAGAAGAAAAGAAAAAAGAAGGCCATAGAGCACAAAATACAAACAAGATCTGCTCGTGGCAAAGTCATATGGTCATGGCAAAGGAGGGCTCATTGTACATGGACATCCTCTGCATAATAAAAAGTGATCCTGAGCTTCAGGATAAAGGAGATAACGTGCATGAAATACGTAATTGTACCTCCGGATGTTCATTCTAGTTTTGGATCGGAAAGCATAAGACAAAACGGAACTAATTTATACTATGATAGCAGAGAAAATAGTCAACAAAGCAGAGGTCACATGCAAGAGAAATTCTGTCGTTATTGATTTGAAGGACTCTGATAAATAGACTGTGGCTGAAGAAGTACATAAAGCGCTTCAAGTTCAAGTTGATGGGGCAGAAAACATTGATATTTCCGTTGTGAAATCGCTTTGTAAGGCTTACAGTGGTACACAGCCAGCAGTGTTGGTACTGCCCACTAACCTGCAAAGAAAAGCTATGGAAATGGGTAGCATTCAGGTTGATTGGATAAGAAGCCAGGTAAGGAAAATATTTTCCCCCAGAGATGTATCCGATGCTTTACCAATGGTCACTTGGCAAGGTATTGCAAAAGACCTGGCAGAACAATACTCTGTTGGTGATGATGTGAAGAAAGCCATGCAGCAAAAGAGTATACTGGCGAACTGCATTGTCTTAGATGCGCTGAAGGAAGAAACCTCAAACACGCAATGGATAGCTTTAGTTGCCCAGTCTACCAGTGAGCAATGGAAGCAGTCACTAAGCGCGGGAAAAGAGGTTTTAACAGCTGAATCTTAATCACTGAGAAGCTGCCCAGGACCTATGCTGCTATTTGGGTCAGAAAAGACCACTTCATTCAGAAAGTTCAACCGACTTGGAAAAAAGGATTTGTATGGGTCAAAGTTAAACATGGGTTAAGACGGTTAAATATGAGAGACTGCTATGTTTATGGGAGAGGAAAATTCTTCACAAGATTATTAGCGAAAGAGGTGTTTGGAGACCAAGATACAATAGGGAGCTGATGGAACTATAGGGTGAAGCCGATATTGTCACCCTCATCAAAGCCTGACACATCAGATGGCTGGGACATATGGAAAGGATGGCAGCGGAGCGGTTACCAAAGAAGATAATAGAAGGACAACCTGAGGAGTGTGAAGAAGAGGCAGACAGTGGAGGGCTGCTGCGGCAGACTGTGAAGAATGGCGATGAACTGTTGGGGAGGCACAGGACCTACGTGGATCGTAGCATAGGGAAGCTGAAAAGAACCTTGTTAAGGCAATAAAGGAGAGTGAACATATCAGTTGGAAGAAGTTGTGGGAAGAGATTGAACACATGGGGAAGACCTTACAAAACAGTAATGGCTAAATTGAAAAGCGTGAGCTTGTCACCTCTGAGCTCTCCTGAATTGTTAGAAAAAATAGTAGCCATGTTATTTCCAAGACGGTTGGAAGTATAACTTTGACAAAGTTCAGTTTCTGGATTTGGAACAAGTGCCAAAAATCAAACAAGAAGAACTAGACCCTGCCTGGAAAAGAATAAAGAACTCCAAAACTCAGGGACCGGATTATGTCCCAAATATTGCCTTGAAAGTGGCTATTAAGCCAAGGCCAGATCTCTTCCTCGATACATACGACTCTTGTCTCCATGAACAGATATTTCCTATCTAGTGGAAGAAGCAACGTCTTGTACTCCTGCCAAAGGGTAAAGGGTCCCCAGATAAACCTGCATCTTATAGATCAATTTGTCTCCAGGACCCTGCATGCAAGATACTAGAGAGGATTGTCTATGGTCGAATGATTGACTTCAGTGAAGAAATCTGAAGAGTGGCTGATAACCATTATGGTTTCCGAAAGGGCAGATCGATAATCGATGCTGATTTTGTGATTACAGCTGCTAGAGAGGCCATTGCAGGAAAAAGATAGAGGTACAGGTGGCAAGAAGTAAAGCGCCATTATAACATTGGAAGTACGGAATGCTTTTAATTCTGCTCGGTGAGATTGTTTGTATCATGGAAGGATTGCAAAAGATGGAAATCCCACAATACCTCATGAGAATTATTGAATTACTTCATGGATAGAATATCTTGAGGTATGATACAGAAGCTGGGGTGAAAGTCTACAAGATCACAGGTGGCATTCCCCAGGGTTCGGTTTTAGGGCCCTTGCTGTGGAATGTGATATATGATGCGGTGCTCAGGCTCACTATGCCGGAAGAAACTACTACACTGACAATGCTGACGATCTGACAAACATGGTCCATGGAAAGCTCCTGGAGGAAATAACTTATAATCCGAACAAGGCCATCATTAACATTCGCCAGTGGCTTTCATCGGTTGGCCTTGAGCTTGCTGACCATAGGACCGAGACAGTACTTATCACCAGCAGGAAAGTTAGTGAGACAATCACTCTACAAGCCATCTATTAGATATCTCGGTGTGCAGATCGATGCCGCAGATGCAGCAGATCGGTTAGATGAAAATCTGCAAATAGCAGTAAAGCAGCAGGAGTGAGATGCACTGGCTCGGATTTGTATGTAGTGTCGATCTGGAAGGAAGTCATCCTAGTACATTCATATGCTTGAAAGACTATCAGTGTATATCGAAGAAGTGCCCTGTGAGCCGCTCGAGCGTTTCGGATTGTGTCCTAAGACGCAGTGTGTGTTATTGCCAATATAGCTCCAATTGACCTTCTGGCAGAGGAACGGAACCGGATATTCCGACAAAGACGAGAAGATTTGGATGCTCACTGGACGATTATAGCAGAACAAGAGAGAAATCATATTATTGAAAGATGACAAAGACGCTGGAATGCCTTATCCTCAGGAAGATGTACCCATCGCCTGATTCCTGACATTGCATCATGGATATCCCAGAAAAATAGAGAGGTTGATTATTATCTAACCCAACTGCTTACTGGGCTGCTTCAGGGCCTATTTAGCCCGCTTCAAGTTAAAAGACCAATCATCATGCCTTACTTAAGCCCTTGTGGATGAAACAGTGTAACATGTGTTGTTCAGTTGCATATGTTTTTCTAAAGAAAAGGACGAGTTATATAGGAATCTTGAACAGCAGTCAGTTCCGGAAAACTGTCGCTCTAATGATGGCCAGGCTGGAGAACTGGAACGCTCTTGCAGACTATGCAGTGCGTATCGGCAAGCAGCTCAGAGCACAGGAGCGAAAGAGGAGAGGGCAGGCAATGACTTACTATAAAGCCCAAAGAAGTAGGCTCCTGCCTTTCGCTAAGTAATGCCTGACAGGAGTTCCACGGAGGTGAGGGGGGAGGGGCAACAATGAATAGGGAAGTGGTTTTTAATGATTAGGAATCTCACACTGTTGTGGACTTTTAGTCACACATCATCTTGTGAAAGATTTTTCCCCAACCCTTATATATAAAAAAAAATACCCACACAAACACGCAGATAAACATATGCAAACAGGCATTCAAACACCCACACACACGCAAAAAAGCAAGCATGCGTCAAGGCAAACACACACACACACACAAACACTTTTTTGAATTTGATGAAACTTGCCTAAAGTCTTTTCCTTATAGCCCTTCAACTTTTCATACATGTAGTACATCACCGAGAAAATGCAGAGAAAAAGTTATAATGAAAAGAAAATTTTATTTGTGCATAACTCAAAAATTTTATGGTAAATTATGTATATGATCATATGAAAGATAATTAAATTCTCTAAAAAAATTTTTTAATCTAAGCAAAATGTGTCTGAACTTCCTCTCACCACTCCCTCTGCTAATAAGGTCTGTAATAATATAAACATAGAAATTATTAATTTAATAATTTCCACTTTTATATTATTGGTTGGAAACTAAATGTTTCCTTGGAAACTAAATGGAATTTTCATGGAAATTTTTAATTCAACCACAAGGTATGGATTGTAGAAACTATATGTTCTTTTACACAAACATCTTGACACTCCAATTCAGTTATTTTAACACATTTAATGTGTTAAAAAAATATATTAAATAACAACTGTAATTTTGCTTAGTTCATTACCCTATTGATAGTCAAAGCCATACCTGAACAGTTCATTCTTTTCTCTCATAGTCCCACCGTCGGCTTGAAGTAATCCTTGAATACATTTACTTAGATCTCTTAAGTTAAATACATAATGTGACTTAGCTGGAGTTGGAAGTAAATCAACAGCTATTTTTTGATACAATAAAACAGCTGCATTAACCACTTCATCAGCAACTTCCAAAATAGATTTGGAAAAATCGGCCAAAAATCCTTTCAATATGCTCTGAAAAGATTTTAACAAAATTATTAAAAAGGAATGACAGAAATACGATAAAAAATTTTTAATAAATAATTATTTAAGAAAATTTGGAAATTTAATCAACTATGTTAAAAAGAAATTTTTTTTGGGATGTATTAATTCAAATTTATAACTTCCTATTATTCGTTAGAATGTGTTCATTTTGCAGTTTAAATCATAAGGCAGTTGAATGTAACTGTATCAAAATAACACTGAAAAAAATTAACAAAAAGCAAGCATTAATATTATTTAAAGAAATAGATATTTGTGTATTTTAAATAACGTATATATGGAATAAAAGAACACTACTCAGTTTTACTACTAAGTTTTACAGTTTTTTAATGTTTAAGCTGAGACTTTTTTTGAACACTTTTCATGTTTCAGTTAATAAGGAACTACATAAAAGAAGAAATACAATTTAAATAATGGAGAAAGGGAAAAATAACTCTAAAAATATTAATATTTAATTTTTGGTTTCTTATGTTCAATAATGAACCATTGTAATTGAATAAAAAAAAACAAAAAATTTAACCTCCTCTCAAAATTTGAGATTTATGTTTCAAGATACGTAGAATCCAAAAATCAAATATTTGTCTATACAACATACACTCTACGCAGCTTTTCTCCAAGATTATAGGACAGATTTTTTTAAAATTTGGCTAGAATAATCCTTGGAACTCGACATTATCATCCATTTAGTTTCAAAAGGATCGAAAATTAAAGGTTTCATACACCCATATCTCGGCCATTTATGGAGATAAGGAAAAATGTAAAGTGTAATAACTAACAGAGCTGCAGTTAAGAATATATTCATAAATTTAGAGATTGCAACAAAAACCTAAATCATATTTTTATACCACATTTTAAATAGTTTATAATTAATGATATTAATTACATTTATGTATGATATAGCTGGTGGAATCAATCTGGGAGGAGATGATCAAGGGGGCAATAAAAATAGTTGGCATGGTTGGTATACATTAGGTAGTTTTACACTATTTGTTTGTTTTATTTTGACTGCCTATCCCTTCCCCAACCATCCCCTCTTAAGGAAAAAAGTGAATGATTAAAATTTATATAATGAAACTACAAAATTCTTGATAAACCAACCAAAAACTCACAGAAAAAATAATCTTAAGGGCGACATTTGATGGAGCAGGAATGTACAACATCCCAAAATGCCGAACATAACGAGGTGTTAATGGATTTCTGCCACCTCCTGGGGGTGCACAAGCACAACTAAGTACCATACCTTCATAGTCCTTCCAAAATAATTTATCTCTGTCATAAAGGCCTTTGAAATCAAGGAACTGTCTGTTAAAAGATAAAAAATTATAACCAATTTTATTTTATATTTTGCTTATTTCAGAAGTTTTGTTATACAATGTATATTGTATCAATGTTAAAACATAAGGTTATGTCAACATAATTTAATATATATATATATATATATATATATATATATATATATATATATAATATATATATATATATATATATATATATATATAATATATATATATATATATATATATATATATATATATATATATATATATATATATATATATATATATATTTATATATATATATATATATTTATATATATATATATATATATATATATATATATATATATATATATATATTTATATATATATATATATATATATATATATATATATATATATATATATATATATATATATATATATATATATATATATATATATATATATTATTATTATTATTATTATGGTATGGTATGTTTGATAACAAGTTGTTACAAAGTAAACATAATTAATAAGTATTAACCATACCATAACAAGCATTAATTTATAGTTGTTTATTTATTTGTTCATTATCTAAATAATTTTTAAATGTAAATATATTTGATACAATAGAAACAAATAGTTAATAATAAAAGAGGAGAGAGCGGAAGCTGCTATTTCATCTAAAGACCTAATCAGGAAACAGAATTTCAGAGACGGGATTATAATACCGGTAAACCATAAAAGAGTGGCGTGAGTAAGAAACAATACCGGCAGCTTTTGATGTTCCCAGAACCAGCATGGAGAACGCAGCTAAAAATGTTCACCGATAGATAGCCGTGCCCACATTTCCGTAGTACATAGACATATAGAGGATACCACTGTTAGAATAACTTTAACAACAACCAGCCAATCAAATTACAAATGGAAACTTAGTTCAATGCGTCCAGCATAAGATCGCGACTCCATCAGTTACTGTTTCAACTTGAGACAGCCAATCAAAATTAAGAATGGAAACGAGGAGAGGTATAAGAGCAGATTCTCTAGGTTTGCCCCATTCTTATTTCAGCAGTCATTCATTCATTCTTCTGATATCACCATCCATCTTTCTTATTTCACCATTCATTCTTCTACTGCTACACTTCACTCTACAGCCAACTTGACTTCCAGCTGAAATCACCTTGCAATAACTTCAAAGCAAAGATGAAGATTAACCAAGTATAGTTAATTAATTATTATTATTCTGCAGAATATTATTTGAGTTTTAAAATCAAAACATTATTAAAGTCAAATTAAATGTTAATGGCCATAATTAGTATTGATTGTTAATTATTATAAGGCAAAGTAAATTGACATTTTGTATCATCTAATTGATAAGCATAATATGCTGATTAAAGATATTTCTTTTATAAGTGATTTAAAATAAATTAAACATTTAATTAGAAAAGTGCAGTATCATTATTTCAGCTCTCCTTAAATGTAAACTATTGAAGACGAGGAAGTAAAAGATAATCAGGTATTATTTAATAAAATGTTTTGTTACAACTTCTTCATCTGCCAAACAGCAATAAACATTAATCAAACTCTAACTCTACCCTTCAAGGACTTCATATCCTCAGGCAAAGCACATTTAAATAAATAAATTAATTAATAAATATAAGAATCGGGCAGACGAGGAGGGGCGAAATAGCAATATATATATATATATATATATATATATATATATATATATATATATATATAAATTGTAATATACACATTTTTTCATATTATAGGTACGTTGTAAATAATTGTTTTTAGATATCTTAAATTAGATTTAATATTTGGAAATAGGGATTCTCAGGGAAATAATACAACATTTATTTATCCTGACTGCAATCATCATAAATTATAATGAAAAGTGTGTTTGTCATCATAAATGGAACCAAAAGAGACGTTAATATTTAAAAACATGGCAGCTCTATTTTGGACTTCAACAGAACCACTGCCATAATGATCGAGTGGATGAAAATCATTAATTTGTCAATACTTTGAAAATAAACCTGATCTTAAAAAATCAAAAAGAAGTAGAAGAGATTTTCAGCACATGAAAACTTCTGAAAATCATAAATGGTCCATTCGTATTGGAGAATCAAAATGGCAGTTCACCATTTTGAAACCTGTAGATTGGTGTAACAGACAACAAAGGGAGAGTACCATTGTTGTTAGGACCAGGGACCGGCGTAGACGTCTTAAGAGCTCCCGTAATACTAGATCCACATTCAAGATCATCATTTTGGTAACACACATTCATTATATCCCGTAAACCACCGTCGTCGTTCTTCAAAGACCTGATATCGTTTTTTAAAGTGTAAAGTGTTAAATTTAAGATAATTGACGCTTCACGTTGTATTACGTTTTGTATTAGTAATAGTTCTGTGTCTCTGTGTCTGGTTGTCTAGTAACCCACCCTGAGATTAGGGTCAAACTTATATAAAACAAATAAAAATATAAAAAAAGGGAAAATAAGTTGAATTTATTTATTAACCGAAAAACGTAACATTACAAATTTGTCGCCCAATAACGCGTGGCCTTATTCGTTAAAAATTAGGTCACGACAATCAGGACGCAGCTCACAGAAATTTTTAAAGTGTTCAATTTTTGTTTACAAATTGAAAATTATGGATAAGATTCAGGAAGAGACGGTTGTCCAATGCCTAGGAGATGAGAATGATTCAGACTCGGGAATTTATAAAAATAGTGAAAATCTAGACATTAATAGCATGTTCAAACTTTTAATATCTAAAATGCAGGAACTGGATAAAAAAGAGGATGCAAGATTTCGTGAATCCAATAAAAAAGCCGAGGAAAGATTTCAGGGACTTAAAAATGATCTAAAAGAATTCGATAAAAAAATTGATGAAAGAAGTCCTGAACTCAATAAAAAAGTTGATAATTTAAATAAAGAATTTAAAACTTTTAATTTTATAAGTGATGAACTAAATTTAAAAAATGAGAATAAAACAAATAATTGAGTAATACCAGAGAGATGTAAACCGGGACTGACAATAATTAAAGATGATCCAGTTGAAACTAATTTAACAACAAAATTGACCTCACAAAATGCTGAAATATCGGAAAAAGTTAATGAAGGTCATAGAGATGACTCTGAATTATCAGAAAAAATTTATGAAAGTCTCGTGGAAGAAAATAAGGCAAGCAACATGATTGTGAAAATAGAACCGCAAAATAAACATGAGATTGGGCGGTTAAGTAAAAAACAGGATGAAAATCGGAATGTCAGAGTGTTTGGGGATCAAAAATCCAATCTTGAATACACTACACAAGTTAATACCCCATTAAAGTGTTTAAGCAATAACGCCGCCCGGTTTGCCACCAATAGATGGAATGATTTCCTATTGGTTTTGAATATTTCCCACATTTTAACATACATCAGATATGCACCTATACAGGGTATGTTTGGAATGAAACTCTTATGCTTTTGGAGCACATTTAAAGTGTACGACCCGGGTGGATTGCATTTAGATCATGAGCCGGTACAGAAATTTATTAAAAATAAAATGGAAAAATTTGGATATAGAAATAACTTGATAGGAAATTAAAAAAAAAAAAAATAAAAAAATAAATAAATAAAAAAAAAACAAAAAAAAAAAACACCCTTTTCAATATTGTTATTGAGTAAAGGTCATTTTGATTTTAATAAGAAATGTTTAGTTGATTTATAGAAAAATATTTAAGAATTACATTTTAAGAGTTTATTAAATTATCAAGAAAAATATCTCTCATTTAATAGGTGTTGATTTTTTGTAACCAATAGTCAGATCATCGATTATTCATGAATTGTAGTTAACTTAGGAATATTTATCTCTAAAATAATTTTTAGTTTTTCACTTAAATTTAAAATAATTATTACTTTCAACCCTTGTTTTTGTTTGTTTTTTCTTATGGTGTATTTGTTGCAATAATAATTCAAAATTCTCATTTAAGATGTACCATATATGAGAATCCATATTTTCTTTTTTCTTAATAATCATTACATGTTTTAGTGATATGTTAACCAGCTATTGATGCTATTTGTTTATATGTAAATTTAAAATAATTGGGGCTCAGCGCAGAGCTAACATTTTTTGTTTTCTTGAAAAATTATAAGGCCTTGCTCGCAAGAGCTGTAATACAAATTCAAGTAGAATACTTAAATAAAATTTAATTATTAACAATGACAGTGATTATTTTTGGTATAATTAAATTGTTGTTTTACTCATTTTCTGATGGACAATCTTCTCTTGCTCATCCTATTTTCTTTGATTTGGTAGAATAACAATGTTTCTCATTTAGTCACAATATCGTTTTTTTTTTATAAATAATAGAACCACATCTTATTGGGGTCTCAACAAAAATTAGTTTGTATATAATGAAAATGTAACTGTCTTCTCTCATTTGTTCTTTTATATGATTTATGTATAGTTTTTGAAAAAATGTTTGTATATAGTTTAATTGTATTCTGTTTAGAGATAAGAAAAATTATGTAAATCAATAATTAAGAAGAAAATGAAGAATAAAATTTAACTTGAATTTAGTATTTAAGGAAATCAAAAATTGTAATTATTAGTACCTCAGAGGCAATTGGGGATTAATGTTTAATTGAATAAATGGAGTATGAATGTTTCAGTATTCACTTGTATAATTTAAAGATGAAAAAAAATAAATAAATAAAAAAAAAAATAATAATAATATTTGCGTGCAAAATATCATTATTATTTTTTTTTACCTAGAAGGAGGGAGAAATGTAATATACACATTTTTTCATATGATAGGTACGTTGTAAATAATTGTTTTTAGATATCTTAAATTAGATTTAATATTTGGAAATAGGGATTCTCAGGAAAATAATACAACATTTATTTATCCTGACTGCAATCATCATAAATTATAATGAAAAGTGTGTTTGTCATCATAAATGGAACCAAAAGAGACGTTAATATTTAAAAACATGACAGCTCTATTTTGGACTTCAACAGAACCACTGCCATAATGATCGAGTGGATGAAAATCATTAATTTGTCAATACTTTGAAAATAAACCTGATCTTAAAAAATCAAAAAGTAGAAGAGATTTTCAGCACATGAAAACTTCTGAAAATCATAAATGGTCCATTCGTATTGGAGAATCAAAATGGCAGTTCGCCATTTTGAAACCTGTAGATTGGTGTAACGGACAACAAAGGGAGAGTACCATTGTTGTTAGGACCAGGGACCGGCGTAGACGTCTTAAGAGCTCCCGTAATACTAGATCCACATTCAAGATCATCATTTTGGTAACACACATTCATTATATCCCGTAAACCACCGTCGTCGTTCTTCAAAGACCTGATATCGTTTTTTAAAGTGTAAAGTGTTAAATTTAAGATAATTGACGCTTCACGTTGTATTACGTTTTGTATTAGTAATAGTTCTGTGTCTCTGTGTCTGGTTGTCTAGTAACCCACCCTGAGATTAGGGTCAAACTTATATAAAACAAATAAAAATATAAAAAAAGGGAAAATAAGTTGAATTTATTTATTAACCGAAAAACGTAACATTACAAATTTGTCGCCCAATAACGCGTGGCCTTATTCGTTAAAAATTAGGTCACGACAATCAGGACGCAGCTCACAGAAATTTTTAAAGTGTTCAATTTTTGTTTACAAATTGAAAATTATGGATAAGATTCAGGAAGAGACGGTTGTCCAATGCCTAGGAGATGAGAATGATTCAGACTCGGGAATTTATAAAAATAGTGAAAATCTAGACATTAATAGCATGTTCAAACTTTTAATATCTAAAATGCAGGAACTGGATAAAAAAGAGGATGCAAGATTTCGTGAATCCAATAAAAAAGCCGAGGAAAGATTTCAGGGACTTAAAAATGATCTAAAAGAATTCGATAAAAAAATTGATGAAAGAAGTCCTGAACTCAATAAAAAAGTTGATAATTTAAATAAAGAATTTAAAACTTTTAATTTTATAAGTGATGAACTAAATTTAAAAAATGAGAATAAAACAAATAATTGAGTAATACCAGAGAGATGTAAACCGGGACTGACAATAATTAAAGATGATCCAGTTGAAACTAATTTAACAACAAAATTGACCTCACAAAATGCTGAAATATCGGAAAAAGTTAATGAAGGTCATAGAGATGACTCTGAATTATCAGAAAAAATTTATGAAAGTCTCGTGGAAGAAAATAAGGCAAGCAACATGATTGTGAAAATAGAACCGCAAAATAAACATGAGATTGGGCGGTTAAGTAAAAAACAGGATGAAAATCGGAATGTCAGAGTGTTTGGGGATCAAAAATCCAATCTTGAATACACTACACAAGTTAATACCCCATTAAAGTGTTTAAGCAATAACGCCGCCCGGTTTGCCACCAATAGATGGAATGATTTCCTATTGGTTTTGAATATTTCCCACATTTTAACATACATCAGATATGCACCTATACAGGGTATGTTTGGAATGAAACTCTTATGCTTTTGGAGCACATTTAAAGTGTACGACCCGGGTGGATTGCATTTAGATCATGAGCCGGTACAGAAATTTATTAAAAATAAAATGGAAAAATTTGGATATAGAAATAACTTGATAGGAAATTAAAAAAAAAAAAAATAAAAAAATAAATAAATAAAAAAAAAACAAAAAAAAAAAACACCCTTTTCAATATTGTTATTGAGTAAAGGTCATTTTGATTTTAATAAGAAATGTTTAGTTGATTTATAGAAAAATATTTAAGAATTACATTTTAAGAGTTTATTAAATTATCAAGAAAAATATCTCTCATTTAATAGGTGTTGATTTTTTGTAACCAATAGTCAGATCATCGATTATTCATGAATTGTAGTTAACTTAGGAATATTTATCTCTAAAATAATTTTTAGTTTTTCACTTAAATTTAAAATAATTATTACTTTCAACCCTTGTTTTTGTTTGTTTTTTCTTATGGTGTATTTGTTGCAATAATAATTCAAAATTCTCATTTAAGATGTACCATATATGAGAATCCATATTTTCTTTTTTCTTAATAATCATTACATGTTTTAGTGATATGTTAACCAGCTATTGATGCTATTTGTTTATATGTAAATTTAAAATAATTGGGGCTCAGCGCAGAGCTAACATTTTTTGTTTTCTTGAAAAATTATAAGGCCTTGCTCGCAAGAGCTGTAATACAAATTCAAGTAGAATACTTAAATAAAATTTAATTATTAACAATGACAGTGATTATTTTTGGTATAATTAAATTGTTGTTTTACTCATTTTCTGATGGACAATCTTCTCTTGCTCATCCTATTTTCTTTGATTTGGTAGAATAACAATGTTTCTCATTTAGTCACAATATCGTTTTTTTTTTATAAATAATAGAACCACATCTTATTGGGGTCTCAACAAAAATTAGTTTGTATATAATGAAAATGTAACTGTCTTCTCTCATTTGTTCTTTTATATGATTTATGTATAGTTTTTGAAAAAATGTTTGTATATAGTTTAATTGTATTCTGTTTAGAGATAAGAAAAATTATGTAAATCAATAATTAAGAAGAAAATGAAGAATAAAATTTAACTTGAATTTAGTATTTAAGGAAATCAAAAATTGTAATTATTAGTACCTCAGAGGCAATTGGGGATTAATGTTTAATTGAATAAATGGAGTATGAATGTTTCAGTATTCACTTGTATAATTTAAAGATGAAAAAAAATAAATAAATAAAAAAAAAAATAATAATAATATTTGCGTGCAAAATATCATTATTATTTTTTTTTACCTAGAAGGAGGGAGAAATGTAATATACACATTTTTTCATATGATAGGTACGTTGTAAATAATTGTTTTTAGATATCTTAAATTAGATTTAATATTTGGAAATAGGGATTCTCAGGAAAATAATACAACATTTATTTATCCTGACTGCAATCATCATAAATTATAATGAAAAGTGTGTTTGTCATCATAAATGGAACCAAAAGAGACGTTAATATTTAAAAACATGACAGCTCTATTTTGGACTTCAACAGAACCACTGCCATAATGATCGAGTGGATGAAAATCATTAATTTGTCAATACTTTGAAAATAAACCTGATCTTAAAAAATCAAAAAGTAGAAGAGATTTTCAGCACATGAAAACTTCTGAAAATCATAAATGGTCCATTCGTATTGGAGAATCAAAATGGCAGTTCGCCATTTTGAAACCTGTAGATTGGTGTAACGGACAACAAAGGGAGAGTACCATTGTTGTTAGGACCAGGGACCGGCGTAGACGTCTTAAGAGCTCCCGTAATACTAGATCCACATTCAAGATCATCATTTTGGTAACACACATTCATTATATCCCGTAAACCACCGTCGTCGTTCTTCAAAGACCTGATATCGTTTTTTAAAGTGTAAAGTGTTAAATTTAAGATAATTGACGCTTCACGTTGTATTACGTTTTGTATTAGTAATAGTTCTGTGTCTCTGTGTCTGGTTGTCTAGTAACCCACCCTGAGATTAGGGTCAAACTTATATAAAACAAATAAAAATATAAAAAAAGGGAAAATAAGTTGAATTTATTTATTAACCGAAAAACGTAACATTACAAATTTGTCGCCCAATAACGCGTGGCCTTATTCGTTAAAAATTAGGTCACGACAATCAGGACGCAGCTCACAGAAATTTTTAAAGTGTTCAATTTTTGTTTACAAATTGAAAATTATGGATAAGATTCAGGAAGAGACGGTTGTCCAATGCCTAGGAGATGAGAATGATTCAGACTCGGGAATTTATAAAAATAGTGAAAATCTAGACATTAATAGCATGTTCAAACTTTTAATATCTAAAATGCAGGAACTGGATAAAAAAGAGGATGCAAGATTTCGTGAATCCAATAAAAAAGCCGAGGAAAGATTTCAGGGACTTAAAAATGATCTAAAAGAATTCGATAAAAAAATTGATGAAAGAAGTCCTGAACTCAATAAAAAAGTTGATAATTTAAATAAAGAATTTAAAACTTTTAATTTTATAAGTGATGAACTAAATTTAAAAAATGAGAATAAAACAAATAATTGAGTAATACCAGAGAGATGTAAACCGGGACTGACAATAATTAAAGATGATCCAGTTGAAACTAATTTAACAACAAAATTGACCTCACAAAATGCTGAAATATCGGAAAAAGTTAATGAAGGTCATAGAGATGACTCTGAATTATCAGAAAAAATTTATGAAAGTCTCGTGGAAGAAAATAAGGCAAGCAACATGATTGTGAAAATAGAACCGCAAAATAAACATGAGATTGGGCGGTTAAGTAAAAAACAGGATGAAAATCGGAATGTCAGAGTGTTTGGGGATCAAAAATCCAATCTTGAATACACTACACAAGTTAATACCCCATTAAAGTGTTTAAGCAATAACGCCGCCCGGTTTGCCACCAATAGATGGAATGATTTCCTATTGGTTTTGAATATTTCCCACATTTTAACATACATCAGATATGCACCTATACAGGGTATGTTTGGAATGAAACTCTTATGCTTTTGGAGCACATTTAAAGTGTACGACCCGGGTGGATTGCATTTAGATCATGAGCCGGTACAGAAATTTATTAAAAATAAAATGGAAAAATTTGGATATAGAAATAACTTGATAGGAAATTAAAAAAAAAAAAAATAAAAAAATAAATAAATAAAAAAAAAACAAAAAAAAAAACACCCTTTTCAATATTGTTATTGAGTAAAGGTCATTTTGATTTTAATAAGAAATGTTTAGTTGATTTATAGAAAAATATTTAAGAATTACATTTTAAGAGTTTATTAAATTATCAAGAAAAATATCTCTCATTTAATAGGTGTTGATTTTTTGTAACCAATAGTCAGATCATCGATTATTCATGAATTGTAGTTAACTTAGGAATATTTATCTCTAAAATAATTTTTAGTTTTTCACTTAAATTTAAAATAATTATTACTTTCAACCCTTGTTTTTGTTTGTTTTTTCTTATGGTGTATTTGTTGCAATAATAATTCAAAATTCTCATTTAAGATGTACCATATATGAGAATCCATATTTTCTTTTTTCTTAATAATCATTACATGTTTTAGTGATATGTTAACCAGCTATTGATGCTATTTGTTTATATGTAAATTTAAAATAATTGGGGCTCAGCGCAGAGCTAACATTTTTTGTTTTCTTGAAAAATTATAAGGCCTTGCTCGCAAGAGCTGTAATACAAATTCAAGTAGAATACTTAAATAAAATTTAATTATTAACAATGACAGTGATTATTTTTGGTATAATTAAATTGTTGTTTTACTCATTTTCTGATGGACAATCTTCTCTTGCTCATCCTATTTTCTTTGATTTGGTAGAATAACAATGTTTCTCATTTAGTCATAATATCGTTTTTTTTTTATAAATAATAGAACCACATCTTATTGGGGTCTCAACAAAAATTAGTTTGTATATAATGAAAATGTAACTGTCTTCTCTCATTTGTTCTTTTATATGATTTATGTATAGTTTTTGAAAAAATGTTTGTATATAGTTTAATTGTATTCTGTTTAGAGATAAGAAAAATTATGTAAATCAATAATTAAGAAGAAAATGAAGAATAAAATTTAACTTGAATTTAGTATTTAAGGAAATCAAAAATTGTAATTATTAGTACCTCAGAGGCAATTGGGGATTAATGTTTAATTGAATAAATGGAGTATGAATGTTTCAGTATTCACTTGTATAATTTAAAGATGAAAAAAAATAAATAAATAAAAAAAAAAATAATAATAATATTTGCGTGCAAAATATCATTATTATTTTTTTTTACCTAGAAGGAGGGAGAAATGTAATATACACATTTTTTCATATGATAGGTACGTTGTAAATAATTGTTTTTAGATATCTTAAATTAGATTTAATATTTGGAAATAGGGATTCTCAGGAAAATAATACAACATTTATTTATCCTGACTGCAATCATCATAAATTATAATGAAAAGTGTGTTTGTCATCATAAATGGAACCAAAAGAGACGTTAATATTTAAAAACATGACAGCTCTATTTTGGACTTCAACAGAACCACTGCCATAATGATCGAGTGGATGAAAATCATTAATTTGTCAATACTTTGAAAATAAACCTGATCTTAAAAAATCAAAAAGTAGAAGAGATTTTCAGCACATGAAAACTTCTGAAAATCATAAATGGTCCATTCGTATTGGAGAATCAAAATGGCAGTTCGCCATTTTGAAACCTGTAGATTGGTGTAACGGACAACAAAGGGAGAGTACCATTGTTGTTAGGACCAGGGACCGGCGTAGACGTCTTAAGAGCTCCCGTAATACTAGATCCACATTCAAGATCATCATTTTGGTAACACACATTCATTATATCCCGTAAACCACCGTCGTCGTTCTTCAAAGACCTGATATCGTTTTTTAAAGTGTAAAGTGTTAAATTTAAGATAATTGACGCTTCACGTTGTATTATGTTTTGTATTAGTAATAGTTCTGTGTGTCTGTGTCTGGTTGTCTAGTAACCCACCCTGAGATTAGAGTCAAACTTATATAAAACAAATAAAAATATAAAAAAAGGGAAAATAAGTTTTATTTATTTATTTCCCGAAAAACGTAAGCATTACAAAATATATATATTTTTTTTTTCTGTTGGCATGATAGACCATGTAGATCTTTGGCCGTGCGATGTGGTCTTCTTACAGACATTTCATCGCTTTGTGAGTCCAGACAGCCTGGAGGGGTTCACCCAACCTCCGGCCGCTGTGAACCATGGTTTCCATGATGCAGCGGCCGGCTGCCATTGCTCCATAGCCAGTCCCTTTGGGGCCAATTGGGCAGTGTCCTTCCCACCGACTCGCTCGGGTTCAAGGCCAGTGACAAATTGGTGTAGACCCACGGATTATGGCTGTTCGGGATCAGCAGGCGCATGAGGATATATTTCTTTTCCTGAAGCAGACTGTCCATAGATCAAACCTCCGGACAGCTATTTAACATCCTGGAAGACCACAACGCGATTCACAATTTAGGTACATGGGATAGGGTTATCGCTCCTACGCCAGGTCTGTGTGAGCTGCCTCCAATAGGCTGATGGGCCTCACATCCCCGGGGGAGGGGAGGATCGTCGCAGGCTGCGTGGATTTTCACCGGCAGATGATCACCCATCCAAGTACTAAACACGCTCGACGTTGCCTAACTTTTATTACCTATTGCCTTGGCCCGCTCGTCCACCCCAATCACCCGTGTATAATATATATATATATATATATATATATATATATATATATATATATATATATATATATATATATATATATATATTGTAGCATCCTAAAATAGGGCCCTTTTCTTTTATTGTATAATACCTTTAAAAAAGGCCCTTCTGCTGTGTCATTAACAATTAATACGTGATATCTCTTAAAAGAACACATTAGTTTAATTAGATACTAAAGATTAATGTAATTCAAATATTTATTGTAACACGCAGAACAGCTGTTAGTCAAGCCGGCAGAACCTTCTTGATCGAAGGCCGGTATAAAAATGACAAGGGATGTGGACTACGGGAGATGGTTGGCAGCGCGATCTACTGGCCGACGGTTGAACTAAGGCCGCACTGTGAGCAGCTGAACGACCACCTCCTCGGTCAAGAGCTGGCATAGAAATGACAAGGGCTGTGGGTTGCAAGAGTGGGTTGAGAGCGCCATCTACCCACCACCAAGTGAACTAACTCACTATACTTTTAGTAGGCTTTGTTTTTATCGACGATTAAAATTATATGTAAGATGGTTATTAACTTTAAATGTGTTTTAAAATGTACTGTAATGAATATTGTACTTATAAAAATAAAAATAAAACCAAAAGGTGTGCTGATATGGCCAAGAAAAATATATATATATTAGACTTCTCAAAATAGAGATTACCCAGCAGTCATTGCATACTGGTATAAATAGAGCTCCCATTTAAAGGCCAAATCACAACACGTCAGCAGTCAGCAGCCACAGTGAAAACACCTCTAGGAGTGCCACCTCGTGTGAAGTGAACCAGTTTGTATCTTTTCCCCTCTTGCTTAGTTAGCGTCCTAGAGCTGCTGAGGTCCATGCATATCACTTGGATCTAACCTCGGCAGCCACCCCATTGGGTAAGGACAGCGTAGCACTGGCAAGATTTCCCCAGAGTGACAGTGTATGTGCGTTGGTTACTCCTCGTTGCCTTGGTTGCTCCTCGTTACGGTCCGTCCGTAGGTGCTCTCGTCCGACTAGTGCGCGAGATAGGACAATAAAGTGCGCGAGATGGAGACAGCACAGATTGCCCCTCTTCCCAGGTCTGAGGATGAAGCAGCTGTAGAAGCAGCTAGTTCTTCGAGCCCACTGGGACGTGAAACACGCGCCATGCGTCAGAGGAAGAAGAGATAACCCAAAACTATACAGGCCAACGGGATTGAGACCTCTAATAGGTATGCGGTACTCGCCAACGCAGATACCGAGACTGTGACCCAGGACTCCCAGAAGCCGCTCCAAATACCACCTGTCATGTTGGCTCCAGAACACACCATTCCGGAGGCCAAAAAATTCTTAACAAAGTTAAAAATCTCGGATTACTTGTTAAGGCAAACGCGTGCTGGAGTACACATCCTGCTTGATAATGTGAAGGACCGAAACGAAGTCCTTAGGGGACTTCGCTTAATGGACATACGTTTTCACACGTATGCACAAAGAAGAGGCCTGACACAGAGTAGATTTGTGCTAAAAAATCTACACGTCAGCATCCCGATAGAGGACGTAAAAGAGGCTGTTAAGCCTCTTGCAGCAGTGGACGTGAGGAGGCTGCAGAAGACAGATGAAACAGGAAAAAAGACCCCTCTGTCACCAATAGTAATCACGGTACCTGTCAAGGTCACCATTGAGGACGTGCAGGCGATTAGGCACGTCAATAAGTGCATCTTCTCGGTCTGTAAATACATACTGAAGAAAGATAACGCACCCCCGCAGTGTTATAGATGCCAGAAGTTCGGGCATACCAAAAATTATTGCGGGTACGCTTTGGCATGTGTGCGTTGCAGCAGGGGACACAGCGTCGACAGTTATCCCAGAAAGGGTGAGCCTAAATGCACAAACTGTCAGGGCCACCATGTGGCGTCTTACAGACAGTGCAAAGCCCGGCAAGAACTTATCAAGATTGCCGAACAGAAGGGAAAAGAACAGGCTGCATCCAGACGAGTGCAAACCAGCAGCACTGCCACAACCAATCACATTAGAGAAAACAGACCTGTTAGTACAGCGACAACGTACTCTTCTCTATTGCGTCCCTCAGAGCCTCAACCGCCATCAGCGACTGGAACAGACAAGGAATCCCCACCACCGGCAGAGGAGGGAGCGCCACAACCTCAGCTGGACCAATCACAAACTTTCATGTTGACAGTGATAAATCAAACCATCACCCATATGTTTTCAGAGATGAGGACTTTCATGAAAACACTCATTACAGACCTGAAACAAGGATGCCAGTGTCAAAAATGATTGGTTACAGCATTGTAAATTTCAACTGTTGTGGCCTCGCCACAAAACTAGAAGAGGTGGAGGCTCTCCTGGCGCTTACCGAACCCACTGTGGCCGTCATCACGGACACTAGAATACAAGGGCGCCCCCCCCGATTTCGAGGATATGCCGTAGCTACAGATGACTCACACGATCCCCATGGAGGTGTGCTCATAGCGGTACGGCATGGAACGACGTGGAAGAAGATGCCAACCCCTATGAACACCAGAGACGCACGGACCAGTCATGTCACCGTTCAGGTGCTCATGAACCAGCCTACCTACATCACAGGCATATACCGGCGTCCATGGGGGTCACTGAGAGAGCTACGGCAACTCGACACATGCGGGACAAAAACCAATCACTGGTTGGTAGGAGACCTGAATGCCAGACACAGCCTATGGCATAACACGACGGCAAACCCGGCGGGAAGGCAGCTGGTTAAAACAGCATTTACAGTTGTACACCCAGCCACTCACACCTTCCACCACTTTCGAGATGGCTCTACGTCGACAATCGATCTCCTGTTAACAAGACAGCCACACCGTATCACTGAGTGCACTGTCACAGACTTCATCTCGTCGGACCATCGCCCGGTGATCTATGAAGTGCAAGGAAGAAGACCCGAGCTGACGGTGAAGAAATTTAAATAGCAGGAGGCCGACTGGAGCCGTTTTAAAGCCGAGGTATGCCATAGGCTGCAGCAAGTTCCGACCCTGCGAACCGTGGAGGAAGTAACTGACTACATCGAGGACTTCACGGCAGCATTAGTCGAGTCTGCGCAGACGGCCATCCCCACCTACTATCCACAGCCTCCCCACTTACAGAAACCCCCACCCCACATCATGGCGCTCATAGAAAGTAGGCGGACACTGAAGAACCGTCATTCCCGCACCAGAGATCCAGACACCAAAAGAGCCCTGAACGCAGTTACCACCCAGATTAAAAATCTCATGCGCCAATGGAAGACTGCGACCTGGCACGAACAGCTACGGTCCACGCATGGTGATTACAGGAAATTCTGGAAACTCACAAAAGCGGCAACCAAGAAGACCTCTAATGTCCGCCTACATGATGGAGACCACCTTCTAAATCATGCTGAGCAAGCCGAGCTACTAGTTGGGCACTATCAGCATGATATAGATACGCGGACAGGGGCCCAGCTCTCAATACCGGAGATGGCTAAGGAGAACAATTACATGTTCGTCACTCCGAAGAAACTGAAGGCCATCCTCAGAAGAGCCCACGGAAACAGGGCCCCTGGCCATGAGGGGGTACAGACGATACTCCTGAAACAACTACCGAGAAAAGGGATTGCTCATCTCACAAACCTGTACAATTTGTGCTTGAGGCTGAGATACTTCCCCGAAAAATGGAAGCATGCCATCCTGTTCCCACTCCTCAAGCCGAATAAGCCAGGGAACGAGGCAGATCACTATAGACCAATCAGCCTGTTGCCGCACCTCGGCAAGGTATACGAAAAGATCATCCTGAATTACCTTAGAGAATTCTGTGATGAAAACTCCGTAATTCCTAACGAACAGACCGGTTTTCAAGCACACCTCAGTACGGAACATCATCTTATGAAGCTACAAACTGAGGTGAACACCAGCTTCAATCGGAACAAGGCAACGGCTATGATCTCCATCGACTGTACAAAGGCATTCGACTCAGTGTCTCACGGTATTCTATGCCGTAAACTCTTAGACCTCGAGTGCCCGGAACAGCTCTACAATGTCATTGTCTCCTTTCTCGGCAACAGGACCATCTCTGTGCGAGTTTGTGATGAGCAATCCCGGACCATCTCACTGAAGTGCGGAGTGCCGCAAGGAGCAGTCCTCTCTCCGGTGCTGTTTTCAATATATACTGCTGAGGTAGTTGGCAAAAACTACAGAATAGCGAAGGTCGCTGCATATGCAGATGATATAGCCATCTACAGCACCAGTATGAGCGCCAAACATGCACTGAAACAGGCCGAGGAAACCTGTAAAGAGATAGTTCAACAGCTGAAAAACCTCAACATACAGGTCAATCCAGCAAAAACGGACTGTGTAGTGTTCTCGCACCAACAGGGCAAGAAATCAACACTGCCGAGGACTCTCCAGGTGGCAAACACCGTCATCTCGCCTTCTAACTCCATAGTATACTTGGGTATGAAGCTTGATCGGCATCTCAAGCTTAGTACCCATCTATATCAAAAGACCAGGATGGTCAGGCGAAGATCTTACCGTCTTCACCACCTACTGACTTCGCCAGCGCTTTCACTCCGCCTCAAATTGCAAGTGTACAAGAGCATACTCAGGCCGGCACTGCTATATGGGGCTCCATTGTTCACACATCTCACCGGTGGCACGCAGCGGCTCCTCCAGAGGTTTCAAGACTCGATGCTCCGGAAGATGGTAAGGACAACGGCGTGGAAGAGGAAAAAGGCTCATGAACTCCACACCCTGCTAGATTTACCAACGGTCCCAGAATTTATCAGGAGGAGGCATATCAAATTCTTGGATTCGCTGGGATATCTAGCAAACCCACTATTTAGGACGCTAACACCAGCACCACCCCCACTTAGATGGCAGAAAGTAGTGGAAGGAAACAGAATGTGAAATGGACACTAAATTTAGTTTAAGGTATTAGTTAAGTTGATTAGATTAGGATTAAATTAGTTGTATAAAAGAAAAACAAACAGAAAAATAAAGTGTGCCCCAACACTTTTGTTATAATAAGAATTAAATAAGAAATAACAATGTAAAACCAATACCACAAAAATTCCTTAAAATGAAGCCCAGCTTCAGCAAAAGGAAAAACATCAAATTAAATGTATATAACTGCAAAAATAAGTATCCAGGGGTTTGGAAAAAAAAAAAAAAAAAAAAAAAAAAAAAAAAAAAAAAAAAAAAAAAAAAAGGCCAAATCAGAACACCTCCGGGTCGAAGCTTAGCAAGACCTAGTGTGGCTGACCGCCAGTGTTCTCTTTTCCACCCTTACCTACCTACCTCTCTCACTCTCTCTCTCTTCTTTCTCTCTTACCTTGTCCCTTCCTGTGCTAGATTAGTTAGCGCCTTCAGCTGCCGAGGTCCATGCTTATCCCTTGGAACTAACCCCGGCAGCCACCCAACTGGGTAAGGGCAGCGTTGTGCTATCAAGCTCTCCTTCCTTCCTCGAGATTGTCGGGCTAGCTTACACCGGCACTCGGCACCTCTACCTTCCTTCCTCCTTGAGTGGTCGGGCTAGCTACCCCGGTCCTCAGGGTCCCTCGAGATTGTCGGGCTAGCTTACCCCGGCACTCGGCAGCTCTACCTTCCTTCCTCCTTGAGTGGTCGGGCTAGCTACCCCGGTCCGCAGGGTCCCTCGAGATAGTCGGGCTAGCTTGCCCCGGCACTCGGCACCTCTACCTTCCTTCCTCCTTGAGTGGTCAGGCTAGCTACCCCGGTCCTCAGGGTCCCTCGAGATTGTCGGGCTAGCTTACCTCGGCACTCGGCCTCCCTTCTCTCCTTTCTTTCCTCGAGATTGTCGGGCTAGCTTAGCTTACCCCGGCACTCGGCACCTCTACCTTCCTTCCTCCTTGAGTGGTCGGGCTAGCTACCCTGGCCCTCAGGGTCCCTCGAGATTGTCGGGCTAGCTTACCCCGGTACTCGGCCTCCCTTCTCTCCTTCCTTTCCTCGAGATTGTCGGGCT
Organism: Rhaphigaster nebulosa; assembly: GCA_948150685.1. Taxonomy (NCBI): domain Eukaryota; kingdom Metazoa; phylum Arthropoda; class Insecta; order Hemiptera; family Pentatomidae; genus Rhaphigaster; species Rhaphigaster nebulosa. Next base: position 219,679,517 of record OX411306.1, on the reverse strand, counting down.
AGCTTACCCCGGCACTTGGCACCTCTACCTTCCTTCCTCCTTGAGCGGTCGGGCTAGCTACCCCGGTCCTCAGGGTCCCTCGAGATTGTCGGGCTAGCTTACCCCGGCACTCGGCCTCCCTTCTCTCCTTCCTTTCCTCGAGATTGTCGGGCTAGCTTACCCCGGCACTTGGCACCTCTACCTTCCTTCCTCCTTGAGCGGTCGGGCTAGCTACCCCGGTCCTCAGGGTCCCTCGAGATTGTCGGGCTAGCTTATCCCGGCACTCGGCCTCCCTTCTCTGCTTCCTTTCCTCGAGATTGTCGGGCTAGCTTACCCCGGCACTCGGCACCTCTACCTTCCTTCCTCCTTGAGTGGTCGGGCTAGCTACCCCGGTCCTCAGGGTCCCTCGAGATTGTCGGGCTAGCTTACCCCGGCACTCGGCCTCCCTTCTCTCCTTCCTTGCTTGCTTAGTTAGCGCCTTCAGCTGCCGAGGTCCATCCTTATCCCTTGGAACTAACCCCGGCAGCCACCCAACTGTGTAAGGGCAGCGTCGCACCGGCAAGCTACCCCCCTTCCAACCCTCTTATAAATACTTCAGGACAGAGGAGGGCAGTAGGTAGGCGGATTATTTGACTGTGAGTGATCCCTCTCACAACTAAGGTAACCTTACGGTGTGTCTAAGATAAAAGACAGCTAGAGAAGCGACCGACAACCAAAGGGCGCATCTGAGGTGAACCGTTATAAATACTACATTTGGCATCCCTTGTGGGGACCATTGAAGCTCAAATACTACAATATATATATATATATATATATATATATATATATATATATATATATATATATATATATAATTTTTTTATTTGTTAAAAAATAATAGAATCTGCTCAATCTGCTCAACTCCTTTGCTGCGATGAAGAGCAATGTCGGTTCCTTCCCAGGTAGAGTTAAACCCATTGTTTCTGTGATCCAATGGACTGTAGATGTAGTGGTAATATAATAATTCATCTTCATCATCACTACTCGATGAATAACTGGACATTTTTAAAGAAATCCATTGAAAGTTGGGGGCATCTGCGGATGTGAAACAAGGGGGACAAGAATAATTTGTTTGCATACAGAACTCACGCATTAGATAAGCAATGACCTGTGTATTTACGCACATTATCTTCGTCTCTATAAAAAATTTCAGCCATATTTGAAATTTGTAATTAAAAAAAAACAAAAAAAAAACATAGATAGAGCGGCTACTGAATCGATATAAAACACTATATTTCATTAAGTTTTGGAAAAGATTTTTCCTTTAAAATCCCTATAAAAAAACAAACAAAAAAAACAACATAAAATGCAAGATTTGCAGCCAGACTGAGTCAATTAGACTCCAACAGAGAGATTGTCAATGATAGCGATGCGTCAAAGTGACTCCTCTAAGTTATACTCTATTAGTAGAGTGGAGTCAAAATGACTCCTGAGATTTAGAAACTTATCTAATATGAAGTTCCCTGATATAGTACAGAGCCAGCGGCTGGGCCGATATCGAAGACATAGTTGGGCCAAGGAAAAGCTGAGAGGTAGGGGTCCTAATAGTCCTGTACTAATAGTCAAGCTGTTTAAGTGAATTCATGGAGTCGACACTTACTACTAGGGCTAGATACTTAGAAACTCGTAGAAGTAGCATTTGTAATGCATTAAAAAATGCAAAATCAACTTTTTTTTTATCTTGTATATGGATAAATTTTAAATATTAATAAATATTGCCATCATTAAAGGCCTCAGCAGACGACAAAATCAGACTATTAATGAAAAAAAGTCAGAAGAAAACAATTCAGATTAATAAAAAATCAATGATACAACAAAATTGTCCATAACTGAAAAAATGATCAATTCATGAAAAATTTGTTTTGTTGATTGACCTATGTAGAGTGGTGAGACATGTTTGTAAAAATCTCTGATTCATTTCAGTAGACAGTATATTTCGGGGAAAGGAGGGAACTGGAGAGGGGGGAGGTAACAAAGGGGCATTTGTCCCGTGTGGTAGAATTTAGAGGGCGACAATAACAGCAATTTTTATTATAGATCTTTAAGGGTTCATGCTGTTAAATCTAATGTATAACCATAACACTGAACTAACCATATAAAGAATCAGATATTGTTTGAGAAGAAGTATCAATAGTTCATTAACAGATATTGATAATAACTGATATAATATTTCAAGATATAATTCTGAACTGTTAGTTTGCAGGTGAAATATTCTAATTTCAAGAGAGGGGCAAAGATGAGATAGGGGCAAATATTGAAAAGACACCTCAAGAATAAATAATTGTGGAAAAGCTCTCATAAATTAAAATTGTCTAACAATATGAGTTCAAAAACAGGACAAGGTCTTAGCAATTTATAATTTGGCTTGAAGAAAATTCGTAATTTATTATTCTGTCTTAATAAGAATCTAAGATTAAATTTCAGTTGAATACTTCATTAGTAATTAATTAGCTAGGAGGAATCTCCACCTAGGAATAATGGCCAGCCATGTCTTTTAAGCCAATTTATACACATATTTTGTATGTCATCGTATTAGTAAAAAGAAAAACAAAATAAATAAATTAGCAGTAGTGAAACACACCTTAGTAATTCCACGGGTGCTTGGGCACCATAGGTTTCAAGTTTTGGCATATTTACATCATCGACAAAAAGTGCTATTTTTTTTCCATATGGAGGTCCCAACATAGTCCTTTTCTTTTTTTCCATCTTTAACTCAATCATTTCCTGTGTACGAAGAGATGAAGTTTGAGCAGAAAAATTTAATATATTGACAACCCAACTTCCTCTAGAGCTCATTGTGTCTAATACGGCTTTAGCAATTACAGACTTTCCAACACCTATAAAAAAAAAAAATCATTACTTGTTAAATAAAGAGCATATAATAAATAAATTGGTCAAAATAATATTAAGAATAATAAAGCTGTAAAATAATAAAGAAAAATAAACTTAAGGTCCAGCCCATTTAGAAAAATAAAAATGTACAAGTTATTAGAATCCTAACTACAGATCAGCTTCAGAAACAGACTGAAGACTTAAGCCCATAGTTATAGGAGGAGATTTTGAGACAATATTAAAAGGAGAAAGGTGCCATGAAAATATGATGAAATCTAATATCATAAACTCCAATATAAAACAAGACCGCTGGCCGCTGGTAAGAGGTTTCAATTACTATTTGAGTAAACAAATTTAATAGGACTTGTTTCTTTTATTGGGAAAAGAAAAGAGAAATCATAATCAAGTGAAATACTTGAACTGATAGAAATGTAATTTATGTTATTGAAGATAGATTTCATATTTTAAAATTGGATTAAAATGTTATTTGGTTATTTTAATAATAAAATATGACACACTTTTTCACAGAGTTGTTTATTCGGGTAACATGAACAAGAAGATTACATATATTGCCAGTATGACAATAAAACATCAATAATTCTCCTTAATGCCCTCTCTTAATGAGATGTAATGATACCTATAAGTTACATTGGTTACAATGCATGTAAAATATTAAAAGTTTCTAAGAAAAATACATTGAATTGAATAACAGCAATACAACATCCACAATTGAAATAATTGATGAAATATTAAATGTTTAATAGAAATAAAAAATATCTGATGAGGACACCCCATGATTTTCTTATATGCCTATTAAACTATAAATCAGTGACCTAAAAAGTGACCCTGAATTTGGTTACTAGTATCTGAAGATAGCAGTATCTCAAAAACGACACTCGACGTCGCGATCTCAATCTATTGACACACACACATAAGCTCTTGTTTCTGGAGGTCTCATTCCGTTATTATATGTCGTTTTCTTTCGGTTGGAAACAAGTTCCCAACAGATTTCTACGTGTTCCTTGACAACATTAGAACTGTCTATGTCACTAGATAAAGCATTGGAAAGCGACAGTTTCAAAATTTTAGCTTATATCTTATTCTCCTGCTGCAGACTTGTTCACCATACAAATGGAAAAGAAAAAAAAGTATTTTACAGTCAATTTTAATACTTCAAACAAGTAATATAATAGTCTCATTAGAGTGGAAAAAAAATGGCATTTATATCTTTATCACTGAACCATATGGTCTCTGTATTAAATGCCAGTATACCTACCTTTTGATGTAAGTTTATTATGACCTTCATGTAAAGTACTCCTTTCGACTCTTCAATTTCATCCAAAATATATTATTTATATTGATATAAAAGTCTAATTTACCAAATTTGAGATATTTTACATTATATTTTGATATAATTTTTGATGAAAGTCTAATACGACCTTCAAGTAAAATACCACTTCCAGTTTGCCAATTTTAACATAAATTTATTATGTTATTTGTATTAATATGTAAGTTTTAAATACTAAATTTGAGAAGTTTTGCATTATATTTTAATATAATTTTTGATGAAAATCAATAACGGCCTTCAAGTAAAGAACCACTTCTGGTAGCCATGCAGTAACCAAAAAGGGAGGTTCACAATTAGATTTTACAATAATTCTAAATACCAAATTTTAACTTACTACGTCTAATCATTTTTGAGTTATGCGAGATATGTACGAACGAACGCACATACAGATGCCACGGGGAAACTTGTCAAAATGGATTCAGGGATGGTCAAAATAGATATTTCTGTTGAAATCTGAAAATCGGTAATTTTCATGATTACAATACTTCCTTTACTGCGTACAAGGAAGTAAAAAATGGCATTATTTCCAAAAATAAAATCAATTAGTAAGCAGAGAACTTCTAAATGTTTCAAATTTTTCAGCTCCTAGAGCTGTGGTAAGTAAACCAGCTATATTGTCCTTAGAACTAATATAGTAAATTTTAATAACAAATTTATTTGAAAATATATTTGTTAAAGATATCGCACTAGCGTTATATATTTTAAGAACGTTTTTATTTTATCAAGATTTTGTGCTTTATCATTGAGCACATTTTTAACGGATTTTAACTTTTTTTCACTTATGAGCACATTTTTAACGGATTTTAACTTTTTTTCACTTATCACTTCACTACTTGCTCTTTTCACTTGGCTCAGATCACTTAACACACCACGCAGATTCATTAACTCTAGAGCAGCAAACCCAGCTGTGATGTATTCAGCTTCCATTGTTGATTGAGCAACACATCTCTGCTTCTTTGAGTACCAGACAATAGGGTTTCCAGCAAGGAAGCATATAAATCGATTGGCACTTCTTCAAGAGTCATTTTGATCAGCTCCCTAATCAGCATCATTCATACCTTCTAAGCTTCCTATACATTTAGCCATAGATCTTTTGTACAACTTAAGTATCATAGAATTCTTAGGCCAGCTTTCCATGTCTGACTGGTTGGCTTGTCAAGAAATCAACTCAAATATGATACAGAAAAGCTATTTCTAGTCTGGCTATAGAAAGGTACATTAGACTACATATCAGTCTCCTGTATGGCACATCCTTTACAATATCCAAACTTTCATCTGCCTTGAACTTAACTTCCATCAGTTTTGAGATTGCCTTACACAACTCTAAGCCAAACTCTTTTTTCAAAGCTCTATCATTTTAGTTTGAGACAAGTTTAATCCATTTTTAACATGTTTGATTTCCATTCCTCTAAACGATTTAGGATAACCTAAGTTTTTTGAATTAAAATCCTTCTGTTGATCTTTCAATAGTGAATTCACATTTTCCTCTGTCCCAGCCAGTATTGTATTATCTACAAATAGAAATAGAAAGTAGATGTTATCTTTTAGTAAAGACAATAATCATAATCAGATTGTGTAAATCCAAGATAAGATTTTTCATTATGTTGGAAAATCTATTGTTCTAACATTTTGGAGCAGAGCGGAGACCATACAGAGATCTATGAAGAACAAGATTATTTTCTTGACATTTTAATCCTTTAGGTGTTTTAACCTAAACCTCTGTATCTAAATCTCCATTCAAAAAGGTGGTGAGTACATCAATTTGAATTAAAATCCAGCTACACTGGACTGCTACCGATTAACAGGAGTCGAACCGTAGGGATCTTACATACATCAAATTCCCATTCTTCTTGAGGAACTTGAAAGCCACAAGCTACAGTCTTCCCATTTTAGTACCATCTTCTTTGATTTTAAACAACCAATATGTTTCTATAGCTTTCATTCCTTCAGGAATTTTTTAGGAGTCCAAGTTTCAAGTTTCCCGGCAACTCTTAATTTTGAATCTATAGCACTTTTCCATTCTTCTGATTCCATAGCCTGTTCAAACATTTTCGGTTCTTCGTTAGTTGACTATCAAGCATTGTACAATTGTAATGTCATTGAAAACATAAAGCTGTGTACAGATATCCGTGTTTTTTTATTGTGTGTTTTTCTGTTGGTAGTAAGTATTTCCTCTTTCGCACTTTGTATCAGTAGAACCCTTTTGTAAATTATTCTGCACCACTTATTCACTTTCTTCGTTAGTTTTTATCACAAGTTTATTTTCTATTACTTGAATTGGCTTGACAATTTCTTGAGCATTTTCCTCAAACATATTATTACCTTTGTACTCTATGATAAACTCATCAAATTTGACATCTCTTGACTTAATTATTTTTCTTTCCTTCAGTAGCCACCTCCAGAGTAACCGACCATTAAAGCACGAACTGCTTGGGGTTCCAATTTTCCAGTCTCAGGTGTCAGAGTATGCCATGCTCTACATCCGAATATTTTTAGAGTTTGCCATGCTCTACATCCGAATATTTTTAGAGTTTGCCATGCTCTACATCCGAATATTTTTAATTTGGACAGATCATTTCGCTCATTCCTTAGATCCGAGGGAGTTTTATCTCTATGTAAAACTGAGGTTGGTGGTCTATTTGTTTTCATCCACAAATTGAAAGCTCCACTTCCATTATTTGCCACTTCCATAATTTTGTTTTTATTGAAAAATAGTTTCAAATGTTATACATTCATCTTCAGTTCTAAAAACACACGAAAATTCAAAAACAAGCAATTCAAAATACAGTTTGGTATTGTTATACATTATAAATTAAATGTAACAAAAATTAGTATTATAAAGCATTTATAAATTATGAATTTAATTAAGATTAAATCTCTTGCCTTATTTAAATTCACATTTCATAAATGTTTTATAATACTAATTTATATTACATTTCATTTAATATGTATAATAATGCCAAACTATATTTTGAATTGCTTATTTTTGAATGTTTGTGTTTTTAGAACTGAAGATAAATGTATAATATTTGAAACTAGTTTTCAATAAAAACAAAATTATAGAAGTGGCAAATAATTTATCAATCCCTAATTAGTAGTTTATGATTTTTTAAATTTTCAATGTTTTTCAAAATTTAAGCCTTAATATCTCCGATGGGACTGGAGTTAAAAATCTGAAATTCACAACAGTTACAGTATTTTAGAAGAGGTTTATGGTAAAATAAAATGTCACTTGTTTATTTGTTTGGTTAAACCTTAGCGACTGTCCGCAAATGGGGAAAAACACGTTAAGCAAACAGCAAGCTGGTGACGTCTGAGTGGTAACTGAAATTAATAATTAATATTTTTAAGCAAAAAAAAATTGACTTACAAAATTATGAAATAAGATATGAGCATAATTTTGTATCAGTTTAAAGATGGCGTAATAGGCAATTTTATAAAATTGAAAATATACTATAAATTGTGGTGATCCTATCAGATAATAGCGTAAAAAATATATTAAGAAGAAATACCATAGCATCTGTTATAGCTGCCACCAAAAGAATCACATGTTTGGAACTGGATTCATAGTAAGAGGACGAATGAGACATCAAATTATTGGATTTACTCCCATTAATGAACGACTTTGTACTTTTCGTATCAAAGGAGTATTCTATAATTACAGCCTTATTAGCTCTCATGCCCCTATCAAAACATCATGTGAAGAAGAGAAGGAGAACTTCTACAACGCATTAGAAAGAGCCCACGATGTATGCCCTAGGAGTGATATGAAGATTTTGTTGGGGGACTTTAATGCTAAAATCGGGAAGGAAGAAGTGTACAGACCAATCATTGGCTTCCACAGTATCCATGAAGAGCACAATGAGAATGAGAAAAGTATTATAAATTTTGGTACATCACGAAACATGATTATAGGAAGCACAGTATTCCCAGGACGATGAATCCATAAGGCTCTGTAGAGATCACCTGATGGAACTACCTTCAATCAGATAGACCATCAGCTAATCAGTGGGCAACACAGAGCTAATCTGTTAAGCAATAGAGTATACACGGGCGCAAACGAAGATTCTGATCTGACCTTCATTTGATCATTGCTCGGATTAGGGCAAGAATTTCAAGTGCAAAGATTCAAAAATCAACTGCAGTAAAGAAGTGGAATGCAATGAAACTGAAAGAACCTGATACACTCGTTTCATTTCAGAAACAAGAAGAGGAAGGAATGACTTATACACTCATTTCATTTCAGAAACAATTAGAGGAAGGAATGACTGACACACTACTCATAGTCAATAAGGAGAATATTCAGGATGCATGGAATGGTCTGGAAGCAGTCCTAACCAAGATAGCAGAGGCTATACTCGGAGTAAAAGATACCGAAAGGCAGGATCGGATCCAGGGGAGGAGGGCAAAGGGGGCACTTACTTCGGGCAACAGATTTTAGGAGGGCGGCAATTCGAGCGAAGTTTTATTTATTTATTTTACATCATTTTATATATTTATTTATGCATAATTTAAATTAATACAAAAGAACAAATCTCAAATTTACGGCTTTGTGTTTGGTATCTCCCAATTGTTTCCTCTCAATTTGAATAATAACAACTGTCAGAGATCTAAATACAAAATGTAAAAAAAGTGCAATCCTATTTGAAATGGAAAACACGAGAGAATGAGACAATTGTTTGATAATGTTGGGAATTTTTTCATAGTGTGGACGTCTCAGGAGAGGTCTCCAGTTATTCTCTTTGAGCTTCCTCCAACCGAATTATTTTTGTATTAACATTACATGATCTACAGAGAAAGTATAATTATTTATTGGAGATTTTCACATGGCACCATTTTTTTTTGTGGGAATTCCGAATATAAAATTGTATCAAGAAAAAAATATTTATCGAAGAGCTAAATATAAATTGTTTGTAGTTATAATTAAACTGCAACTGTAACAAGGACCTCTTTTTTCTCCTCTTTTCAGTCCATGATAAGAACTGCGCAAGCAGTGATCCCAACAAGGTCAGCCATATATAGCAAATTACAGTTATAACAAACTAGTATACCCGAGCTAGAAATCTCGCATTAGGTATCAATCCTTCTTCTAATCCCTAATGCATTAGAGGTATAAGCAATAATAGGGAAACATATTTATTAATCTAAACAATAGAATATTACCAAAATGTTTATTTAACATACACATCTGATGAATTAGAGTTCATACTTAATGTATTCATACTGAATTGATAAGTAATTAGTTAATCCCATTGTAAAACATCTCTTCAATTTAGCAGTCAGGCAATTAGATTCAGCTGATTTTCTATGCGTAGTATTTGTATTTAACAGTGCCCTTTAGAGTCGGACATGGAAAACAATATATAATTTTCCAGTCATTAAAAGTTTTTGTAAACACACTGAAATTGATATAAAGTTGTCATGACAAAGGCATGTATGCAAGATGGCCATGCGGACCTATACTGTGTGTTATCTCGAAAAAGGTAGGTTTTTGAACTTTAGAACGCTGGAGCAATACATTCCAAAGGAACGTATATGATCTTGATGCCCAAGTTGAAATCTTTAAAATGGGACCCGTCCCATCTCGATCCAAAGACTCACCACCTTCAGAATTTTGAAACATTCCAGTTTTTTCATCACTTTTATTTAAGCCCTAGTACGAATTTAAGAAATAAAATTGGAATTCGTCACTTCTCCGTGAAATTCCCTTTCTTTTAATAATATATGGTAATGATAGTGATTTTATTTATTTTTTGCAAAACCTCGGAATTGAACATTACGATCCGTCATTTTGTTTCAAAATGGCGGCTAATTAGAGATTTTATAAGCCAATAACTAAAGGAATGTAGGAGGGTAACTGAAGCAAAAAACATATCTTATAAGCTAATGGTACAGAAACGGTATATAAGGCAGGCAATCAAAAAATATAGAACGGAAAGACAAGCTGAGAAGAGACTCCAAAGATAGAAAAAGAAAGAATGGGAGAATAAACAGCTTAAAGAAGTGGAGACACCCAGAGATACAAATAGGAATAGAACGTTTTTCCAAAAAGTTAATAAGGCAGAACCCCCTTTAGACCGAGACTTCAATCTTGTAGAAAGGAGGATGGCTCACTTCTCATTAATAAGAACGATGTACTTGAAAGATGGGCAAGACATTTTAATGGCCTGCTCAATGAGAGAGTAGCTGAACCAAAGGAGGATTATGGGAACCCCAACATTAGGCATGATAATATACAAATGGAACCTCTTCTAGATCTATGAGAAATAGAGCCTCCTGAGCTCAAAGAGATGGGGTAAGATCGCCCAGATGAAGAATCATAAAGCACCAAGAGGTGATGGAATACCGTCTGAATTATTTAAATATGGTGGCAAAGAACTACATAAGACCATTTATGATATAATATTCTCCATCAGAACACAGGAAAGAATGCCTCTTCAATGGAAATATGCGATCATATGCCCTATACACAAGAAAGGAGAACAATTGGATTATGCTAACTACCGAGGAATCGCACCACTTCAGTGCACATATAAGATACTCTCCAACATCCTCTATAACAGATTAGTCCCGTTTGCCGAAAGTGATACTGGAAAATACCTATCCGGTTTTCGAAAGAGCAGATCAACTATTGATCAAACATTCACCATCCGTACGATTCTAGAAAGAAGTCAAGAATATAAAATTCTCACTAATCACTTGTTCATTGATTTTAAGAGCGCCTACGATATCATTAGAAGACACAAGCTGTATGAAGCAATGGAAGAACTGAATATTCGCTCTAAACTAATTCGCCTGGTAAAGATGACAATGCGAGACGTACAGTGCAGCATGTGCGTTCAGTTGGAATGCTCCTTGGAATTTTCCACCAATAAGGGGCTGAGACAAGGTGATGCCTTAGCATGTTTATAGTTTAATTTGGCACTGGAGAAGTTGGTGAGGGACTCTTAGCATTCAGACTAGGGGCATAATATTTCCAAATCTGGTCCAACTGCTAGGCTACGATGATGACTTAGATATTGTTGTACGGTCCTTTACAGCTCTCGAGACCTCCTTCTGGAACTGCAGAAAGCAGCAGCAAAGATGGGACTCCATATAAATGAAGCCAAAACGAAATACATGCACACAGGCAAAGAAGTGAATCACCAAAACCAAACCATATCTATCGGTCCTTACACGTTTGAGAGTGTCAAGCAATTCTTGTATCTGGGATCTCAAGTTACCATCAAGAATGAAACAACACTTGAAATAAAGAGGAGAATAGCAGCTGCCAACCTAAGCTATTTTGGCCTACTTAAACATATTAGAAGTTCACTAATTAGTAGACGTACCAAGCTCCAACTCTATAAAACCCTTATCTGTCCAATTCTTACTTAAGCTAGCCAAACATGGATGTTGACCAAAAACGAGGAAAAAGATCTGCTCGTCTTCGAAAAAAAAATCCTCCGAAGAATGTTTGGACCTGTGAGAGAGGGAATGGCCTGGAGAATTCGGAAGAATATAAAAGTTTATGAGCTATTTAAAAAACCTGATGTTGTTAAGTAATAAAATTGAGAAAATTAAGCTGAACAGGACATATAGCTCGGATGGAGGAATCTGAGATCCCGATAAGAATTCTTGAAGAGCCATTGCACCACACAAGGAGAGCTGGCAGACCGAAATTGAGATGGATAGAGGTGTGGCAGCTGACACGAGAGACCTGCTGGGAATCATACATATAAACATTCAAATGTTACATGTAATAACTCTTCATTGAAAGTTTCATACTTTAACAAAGCATAGTGAGGTTGTTGAAGAAAATCACTAAAAGAACTAGAACAGCGATAAGGAACGGTAGCTGTTGGAAGTTCAAAAGTGCCGGTTGATTTGCCAAAGCCAAGTGCAGATCTAACTTATAAGATTAGGCATATCTACCTATATATGCCTAATCTACTCATTAAGATTTACCTGTTTGTCAAGAAAGGGTTAATAAAATTAATTTGTTCATCCCGGAATGTCATTCTGGAATGCAAATGGCGGTGTTTATCCCCTGAAGGGTGGCATTCCTGAATGTTTACGACTGTTTATGTTTTGTGGAAAAAAATTCCGTTTCTGGACGAAAAATACCATAACATTCTCCAATGAAAGTGTTAAGAGAAGTAAATTTAAAAATACCTGTAGTGCCAGTGAAAAATACTGGATGATTTTCTTCAAGCAACATCTCCATAATAAATCCAAAGCACACAGTGTCCATCGTAGGAACCAGCATGTCAAAAAAACGAATATTTGGATCATATTTGAACTTTGGCATAATACTGGTCCAATTCCTTAACATAGATTGTTCAATTGCGAAATACATATCCCATACTGAGCCGGCCTGAGGTAACCTGTAAAAGACAAGTAATTCAGTAATCAATATATATATTTTTTTTTTCTGTTGGCACTGTAGACCGTGGAGATCTTTGGCTGCGCGATGTGGTATACATACCATACCACGATTCTCAATTTAGGTACACGGGGTAGGGTCATCACTCCTACGCCCGGCCTTTTTGTGAGTTGCCTCCAAGTTGGCTGACGGGCCTCACATACCCGGGGGGGGAGGGGGGGAGAGGGATAAATTGCTTGAAGTATTTAATTTACTTAAATTAAATTCATGCCGGTGCCGGGATTCGAACTCACAACCTTTGGGTTTGTGAGTAAGTGCGTTAACCCGCTGGGCCACCTCAACCCCCAATCAATATATTAATCAATATATGAATGAATCAATATATATGTATCAATATATATGAATCAATATATGAATCAATATATATCAATGAATCAATATATTAATGTAATTAAATACAAAATAAATTTATTCTGATTCAAAATTATCAAGTTGTTATTTTCATAGCCCAGTCACGAAAGGAGAGGTAGAAGCTATTATTTATTTAATGTCTACAGAGGGTAGAGTATAAAGTATCATGTAAAAAATAAAAATGCTAACACAGTTGTCCTCGGGGAACATTTAGCAGCCAAAAAAAGGTTTTTGTTTTTTCGCCTATAATTCCTAAATGGTGAATCGCAGGGAAAAAGTCACAGTATAACAAATGGAATTCCGTGAAAAATGAGTACCACAACTTAATAAGTCGTTCAGGTGGTATTGTTGAAAAACGGCCAAAAAGCAACAATTTTTCCAACTTTGTCAAAAAATGACAAATACTTTATATGAGTCTGCAGCTTAGAATTGAGCACTCTAAGAGAAAGACTCATAAAATAAAAATTGTAGAGCATCAAATTCTGCGTCCACAAAGTACCAACATTTTTAAATTTAGTCAAGTACTCCTCTTGAAATTGGCAATCTCCCGATCTTCAACAATCGGCATATTAGCCCAATAGAGATATCGTTTTGGATAACAAAAGGAGGAGTAATTTTGATTTTCAGATATGTTGTTTGTATAGTCCCAATCATGAAAAATTGCAAGTTTTTGACCTCCTTCTTCTTGTGCGTTTTTCAGTATCTTGAAAAACTGAACAGCCAAGAAAAAACACTTTTTCATTTTTTTTTTCTCAGTAACCCACTTTCAGCCCATTTAAGGTAAAAATTTGCCATTATCAATTTTAAAAAGAATGTTAAATTTTCTGCAAGTTTTGTACATAACATTTTTGAAAATAGGGAATAGCTGGGATATGGAAATATGGGAAAATATCACACATGGAGAAATGGTGCCGTGAAAATCTACAGAACTTTAAAAAAAAAAATGCAAAAGGTTAAACATGCCAGTGGTTGGCTTTAATAACTATTTTTTAATGCAGTATAGCGCAAAATGCATAATAACCAATATTGTAGATGATTAAATTTCCTACAAGATTCATGAAAAATATTTGTAATTATTCTCAACAGAAGCCAAGAAATATTGAAATAACAATTAAAAATTAAATAATGAATATGAAATAATCAACAAATAATTGAAAATTACAAATAATTAAAAATCACAGTCCAGCCACAGACGATTAGTGGTAATACCATTCGGTATGCCTACATTCAACAAGGGAAACAGTTAAACATCATGCTTGTAGAACTGATCTGCAAGTTCAAACATTGTTGTGGTATGAAAAAGATGTCCTCAACTGGGGTTGAAAGAAGTATAGTGGTGGCCTGGCTCCAAAGTCAAAGAAAAATGAACCAGTCCCACTGGCATTGTTGAACATGATTTAGTGGTAATGCAAAAAGACTTGTGGCAACAAATACAGCTGCAAAAAAAGCAGGACTTCGATAATCCTTTGAATGTCTATGCATTTTCAAATTGTATTTTCTTGAAATATGTGTATTTGTAATTTTTTTTTTATTTTTCATAAAATTATTATTCTCATTATTAAATTATTATTATACATTAATCTCATGAACTACATATATATATATTACATATGTAATGGATTAATGATGATATTACATTCAGCAATACTAATACTAATTTGAACAGCGGGTGATATTTTCAGTTTATAGTCGACTTTCTCTAAAATTGGGGAAATCCCTGTTTCGAAAAGTTTAACAAAATGAAAGCACCACAAACTTGATTCAGAAGTTTGTATGGATTCCTAACTAATCATGCTATATTGGCCTCATATTGAATTGATGAAAAAATAATGGAGGTTTATGATATTTATTGAAAATATGCCATAGCTTTACCTCAGTGATATATATTTAGTCAAATTAATCTCCATCAGAATATATACATGTTTGCCAATGTACAAACTTATTTACCCCAGCAGGAAAGAAATAAGGTTCTCTGGAAAAAAAATGAATTCCCGAAAAGCATTTTTAATATCATCCTGGTTTTGCAAGTTTTCATTTCATAAAAAGTTATCCAGATGATTGAAAGAATGGAAGTCAGTAAGGGAGAGGTCAGACGAATAGGATGGGTTTGAAGGAGTTTGTAGCACAACTTGTGTAGTCGTCGCAGTGTTGGTTGTGCAACGTGTGGCCAGGCATAATCGTGGGATGCTGGGCAAAAAATGTGCACCTGCCGATACATGACATCAATTTCTCGACAGCAATTGTCGGCAGTGATAGTCTCTCCACAATTGAGAAAGCTCTAATGAATAACACTGAAAGTAGACCACCATACTGTCTTTGTTGGTCAGGAAAATGTCGTGGTGGTTTGCCTTTGTCTAGCCATTGACTACAACACCTTCTGTTATCAAGTAAGATACATTTCTCACAAACATCACTATACGATCGAGAATTGGATCATTTTTAAAGCGTGTGGAATAGATTTCAAAGTAGAAATTTTTTTTTTTCAAATTATTTCAAAGTAGAAATTTTTTTGGCACTTGTTTAACTCGTGTGGCACCCATTTGACAAGCTTTTTTGTTTTACCAATGGCCTCCAAGTGGCGTATGATGGTGGATTGGTTCACATCGATTTTTCCTGCCATTTCTCATTGTGGTTTTGGGTGGGTCTGCTTCCACTATTGACTTCAGCTGGTCATTGTCAACTACTGAATGGCACCCATGACTTTCTTGTCTTCCAATTTGAAATCTCCACAGCAAAACTTCTGAAAGCAACGCTGCACTATGCACTTGTTAATGGTTTCCTGAGCCCACACTTCATTGATATTACAAGCCATTTGTGCTGCACTGTGCCCTAGTTTAAATTTGTAAAAATAAATTTGATAAAAATCGCTCTTTTTTACATTTTCTTTTCAAAGGCTTTAAACAGACTGAACAAAATGATTTTATTGTTTATATTTCAGAATAAGGTTTATTATAATATATATTGAATTAACATTAAGGATTTGTTTTGAGAGCACAATTGATTTTAATGCATAACAAAGGTGATGGGCTAATACTGAAGCATTTAATTTAATTTTAAAAACAAATAAAATATTTAAATAAAAGTTTAGGGTTATATAACAGTTAAGCTCAAAGCCTTTTGAAAAAATAAAACAGTCAAGATTCAGGTTGTCAAATTACAGTTTTAAATTTTTTTTTTTTTTTTTAAGCTGTTTCTCAGAGCTATTGTATCAAACTATTCTCTAAGTCAGATTAATATAGATTTTTTCTCTCTAAATTTCAGGAAACAAATCATTTTCTTGAATTATAAAATATTTTTTCTTATTTTTCCTATTTTTTTTTAATTTTAAATTCTTAGGCAATTACTTTTAAAAAAATTACTTACTTGACATCTTTAACTTTTTCAAATTGGGATTTAATAAAATAGCTGTATGCCTCTCTTGAACTTTCAACTAAGTTTCCTCCAATAGCCCAAACAAGTGCAAAAAGAAAACTTTCAGAAATGACTTTTCTGATTTCTGCATCATCTTTTGTTGTCCACAGTTTTGGATTTTTTAAAATACTTTGCATCATAGAACATAGCATTGCAATCTTGCTTATTTCCACCTGTTTAATATTATGATATGGGGAACAAAAAATAAAAATGAATGTGAAATAGTTTAAAAAAAGATTATTAAGAATTAAAAAGGATTTATACCTGATGAATTCCCACAATGCATTGTTTTTGAACAAAATTGAAAGCATCATCTACATATTTTTCAAAAGTCGAGATGATCATTCTATACATATTTTCGTTTATGACTCCTTTAGCTAAAAG
The DNA here is from genome assembly GCA_948150685.1 of Rhaphigaster nebulosa. Taxonomy (NCBI): domain Eukaryota; kingdom Metazoa; phylum Arthropoda; class Insecta; order Hemiptera; family Pentatomidae; genus Rhaphigaster; species Rhaphigaster nebulosa. The sequence continues at coordinate 219,662,748 of OX411306.1, read as the reverse complement.
TTTTTCAGCCCATGTCAACATAAAAGGCATCCATCTCAATTCATTAGGATCAATATAAACCATTCCACAGCGGGAAACTGTCGCTGGAGAAGCTTGTGCCAAGTCTTGCACTTCAAAAAGCATATGAACCTGTTAAGAGTCATAAACAGATCTTTTAAGATAATAATTTCAAAATCATACAATAAAATGTAAAATAAATGTTATTCATTGATAACTCACCCAGGATGTTAATTTTATTCTCTCAGAATTTGCAAGGCATAACATCTTATTATCATCTAGTACAGTATTCATATTTTCTATCCAAACTGCATCTACTGGTCCATCACAAACCACCCATTGATGAATTTCTTCAGTAGTCTAAATAATAAGTAACTAATATTTATTATAACTATGTAATAAATAATCATTAACTAACTAATAACTTCTTAACACATAAATGCGAACTAATAATAAATCAGCCATTTATAAATCAGTTACACAAACGTAATACAGTAAACATCAACCGAACTAAATATATTTTTTAAATATTAAAAAAAAATTTATTCTGAGACAAAGATCCTTGAAAATAAAGCTAACCATTCACGGTCATGCATATAGGACTAAACTAGATATCAGACTACCATTGGACTATGAATAGGAATGTAGGACTACATAGAACGTGCCCTACAAGTATTTTCCCCTCCTAACATCCTACCGTGTTGGATCGTGAGTAGTGTTATTGTTTTACTAAAAAAACGTGAACACTTAGTTAATTTTTATCAAAATTTGTTTACTATTACTGCCGTGATAAGCTAAAAGGCCCTAACTCCAAATCATTTTTTTAAATACATTGTTGTATTATACGTGAAAAATCAAATCTTTTTATGACGTTAGAAAGCCCTAAACCAATGATTAGGATCTAACCATTGGTTTCCGGCCTGATATAGATCAACATAAAATCACCACTCTTATCCTTCTAGACTTTTTCAAGGCCTTTGATTCCACTAACCACAATAACCTCCTTTCCAAACTTCATCACTCTTTGTCTCCCAGTGCCCATGGTTCCAATCCTTCTTCACCCGTCATTCCTAGTATGTAGTTGTTCCCAATTTTCTTGTTCTTCCCAGTTCCCGATTCTCTACCTTTGTCAAAAGACGTACATCAAGGTTCCTCAGAATCTCCTACCCTTTTTTCCACATTTATTAAAGACATACCACTTTCCATACAACATTCTCAATACCATCTATATGCAGATGATGCCCAAATTTATCTTTCCTTCAACTCCACTGATTCCCCCCTAAAGCCATTTTGAAACTGCAGGAAGACATCAATAGAATAAGTGCCTGGACGTCCCTCAATAAGCCCATGCTAAAAGCTGAGATATGGCCATTATTGATTGGATCTCCCCCACTCCTAAAATCTGCCCCCGAACCTCCCAACCTTTTCCTGAACAACATACGTACCTCATTTCACATATCAGTCAAAAACCTCGGTGTCATCTTCGACTAAACCCTCTACCTTGAAGCAATTCCATTGTCTCCGCCATCTCCTTCCACTCAATACTCGCCAAATCCTTGTTTCCTCCTTGTTTTCCCTCACTTTGACTATGGCTGTATGATGTACGGAGGACTCTCAGGTGAGCTCGAAACTAAACTTAAACGTCTCCTGAGTTGCTCATAACGACTTGTTTTTGGGACCAACAGAGATAAGCTTATAATCTTAAGTATTATGTTGAGTTAAACTGGCTTTACAGAAGAGATCAATCTTGATTTGATCGAGAATGTCAAGATGCAACAGTTTCAAAAAATTCAGCATACAACCTTATGCTTCAGAGATGTCTGATGAGAAGGTCTGAAAATAACTTACATGGAAAAAAGAAAAGGTTATGGCATAGGAAAGAGCTGGAAAACATAGAAGAATAAAGCTTACAAAATGAAATAAGAAAATTCTACCATCTCGAAAATATTGGAAGGAAATCTTTCTAGCCACGGATAAGTGCTTGTAATGACTTGAACGCCAACCTAATATCAGATATTCCAGGAATTCTAATTAGATGGAAGGATCATTTTTGCACTTTGCTAGATGGAATGATATGGAACAGGACCCAGATATCCAATTACCTGAGGGCAATATTGAATCTCCAGATGAGGATGAAATCCTAAATGCCATCCAAAAACTTAAAAATAGTAAAGCACCAGGAAGAGATGGATTGCGCGGAGAGCTATTCAAGTATCATGGCGAGGAAGTAGTTAAATATATGCATAACCTACTTATGGATATCTGGCAACAGGAGGAAATACCCACAGAATGGTATGTCGAATACAAAAAAAAGGTTATGTCCTACTTGACGTGGCATTTCACTGCTCTATATAAGATATAAGATGTGCATATAAGATCTTCTCCCACATTCTTTTGGAAAGGCTTCTTTCTTTTGCCCAAGAGGCGATTGGGAGATGCCAGGCAGGCTTTATGAAAGGGAAATCCACAATTGATTAGATCTTCACCCTGAGATTGGCATTGGAAAAAGGCAGAGAGTATAATATAAATAGCCATCATCTCTTCATTGAGCCGTCTATGACGGTAAAATAAGAGAAGAACTTTACAGTGGACTGTTGGGAATGGGAATTCCGGCAAAGCTCATTCGCCTTATACACATGACAATGAGAAGGATAAAATGTATGGTCCATATCCGAATCCAGGGTATGACTTCAGAGTGTTTTGCACCCATAAAGGGCTTAAATAATGAGATTGCCTCACGTGCCTACTTTTTAACTTGGCCCTTAAGTGTGCAATAAGGCGATCTGGAATTCAAGTCAGAGATACAATCTTCAATAGGACTGTGATGATCTTTGGCTTTGCTGATGACATTGATGTAATCTGAAGAGCCTTTGAGGCAATGAATGATGCATTCCTGGGGTTCCAAAGCACTGCTGAACGAATGGGGCTCGTTATAACGACGCTAAAACAAAGTATATGTGTACAGGAGAACTCTATGTACATATTGAGTTGTATTCCTTCCAGCAAGTGGAGGAATTTATCTATTTAGGATCTCAGATCAATCTCAGAATGACATTGCCCAGGAGATTCAGCGCAGGATTGTCTCTGAAAACAGATACTACTTTGGGCATTTCGAGAGTAAAGCAGTATTTCGAACTATAAAGGTCTACCAATGTGAGATTCTAGGCAAGGCCGATATTCACATATGTGGCAGAATGCTGGACCAGGAATCAGGAGATGCCACTGCTGGAATTTGAGAGGCATTTACTGAGGAGAGTCTTGGGAGCAATCTATATTAATTATATATATATTAATGGAATCTGGTGACAGTGGACTAATGCTGAATTAATGGAGCTGCATGGGGATGTTGATGTTATAACCTTCATTAAAGTAAGCTGCCTCAGATGCGCTGGACACGTCGCAAGAATGCCTGAGGATCAGGTCCCTAAAAAAGTGCTATAGGAAGAAATCTATGGCATACGAAGGAGAGGCAAGGTTGAGATGGATGGATGGTATAGCTGAGGATGCCCGATCCATGGCTGGGATCCCGAATTGAAAAGCGGCAGCGCAGAACAGAGATCACTGGTGGTCAATGCTGCAACAGGTCCTGCTCCCACACAGGACGTAGTGCATCATAAGAAGAAAATGGCTTTACCCTTCCTACTATTTTCGGTATTTCCTTTCATCCTTCCTGTACCAGGTGATCAGAACTCATGTGTTCCATATATATCCTACAGACTCTTCAAATTAAATCCTCCATTCAATTCCATCCTACCAGAGATCCCGTCTATCTGGCATTTATTCTCCTCTCCAATGAACTGCCGCGTTTGCTAAGTCCTTTCTAATTAGAGCTATCATACCCTGGAATTCTATCCCTCCTTCCTGCCATACATTAAGACCAACAGCCACTTCGTTCAAATCCCTCTTCTTCAATCGCCTTCTCCTCCCTCAATCGGAATAATTATGGCACTGGACATATGACATAAACTTTAATATTTTTTCTTTAGTAGTAGTTTCTCTTTTCTTTGTTTGTTTTTTTTAAATATTTTTCTGTTGTTTTTCTTTTTCTTTTATTATTTTTTTTTTATTCCACTTTTCTGGTTTTTCTTCCGTAATCACCACTTATATAAACTGGTAAATATGTATATACCACTTATTCTGTATGACCACACTGCCTGATCATTACAAATGGCGTTACCTGTAATTTATACTAAAGGGAATCCAGTCCAGAATAATAAAAAAAATTTCATTTCATTTCATTAAACATTTTTTTTTTCCAAACCTTTTTTTTCCTTTTTTCAAATAACGCTATAGCAAGACTAATTGCCGGCATTTTCCTATTTTTTAAAACAGTGAAATGCGATGAGTACAGGTTATAATAGCTGATCGGATCTTTTGTAGGACTGTGAGTGGACGAACGCACCCAATTAAAGTCCTACAACGTTGTCCTACAAAGTTGGACTGTGCATGGGTAGCTTAAAAAACATGAACAAAAAAATAATGATCATTTTCAGCCAAAAGACATGTTATATAATAATTTTTAAAAACATAAGTATATACATCAAAGGAAAGAAAATAAATTCATCTAATAAGAAAAAATATCTGATGTGAGCAACACATGATTTCCTTGTACGCCTATTACATTATAAATCCGTGGCTCAAAGAGTGATACTGAATATGGTTACTAGTTTTCGAAGATTACAGTAAAAACGACACTCGGCGTCCCGACATCCATCTATTGACACACACAAAAACGCACACTCTTGTTACTGGAGATCTCATTCCGTTATTACATGTCGTTTTCCTTCAGTAGGTAACTAGTTTCCAAGATATTTCTTCATGTTCCGTGTCAACAATAAAACTGTCAATAACACTGGATAAAGCATTGGAAATCGACAGTTTCGAAAAACCCACTTAACTAATATCTTATTCTCATGCTGCAGACTTGTTAATCTCACAAATGAGGAGGAAAACCAGTATTTTGTACTCAATTTTAACATTTAAAACAAGTAATAAAAATGTTTAATTGGATTGGAAACCAAATTGCGTTTGTAACCTTTATTCCCGAAACATATGATTTATGTATTTAATTAAAATATAATTTTTGATATAAGCTTATTATGACCTTCAAGTAAAGTATCCTTTTCGTCTCACCAATTGTAACCAAAATATAGTAAATACATTCATATCGATATAAAAGTCCTATTTACCAAATTTGAGATGTTTTGCATTATATTTTAATATAATGTTTGATGAAAGTCTAACATGACCTTCAAGTAAAGTACCGCTTCCGGTTTTCCAATTTAGACCAAAATCTAATATGTTATTTAAATCAATATATAAGTTTTAAATACTAATTTTGAGAAGTTTTGCATAGTATTTTAATATAATTTTTGATGGAAATCAATTATGACCTTCAAGTAAAGTACCACATCCGATAATCAAGCAGAGACTAAAAAGGGAGGTTAACAACTAGATTTTACAACAATCCTAAATAAAAAATTTCAACTTTCGACGGCTAACCGTTTTTGAGTTATGAATGTATGTATGAACGTACAAACGTACAGACGCCAAGACGAAACTAGTCAAAATGGATTCAGGGATGGTCAAAATGGATATTTCCGTTGAAATCTGAAAACCAAAAATTTTCGCGATTACAATACTTCCTTTACTTCGTACAAGGAAGTAAAAAAGCCTTTCTAGTTTTTTACCTCTACAACACAAATTGAAGCTATCAATAAATGATAATAAACAGTGCAAATAATTACACAATTGTTTACTATTTACAAACAGTTATCTATCAAAAATATCTAGTGTATCCATTCACACGACTTTACTTAGCGTATTGCATAAAAGTTCAATACAAAAATTGTTTTAATACCTACGCTAAAATTATATTATCATTTTTTTATTTTTATGTTTAGCTTTAAATGAACATCTGGAGAAATTTATAGTTTTCGAGTTATCAAAAAACTAAACAAAGTGCCACTAAATAATTCAGACAAAGCTGGAAATAATGTTAATCGACTTTGGGCATCCCAAATAAGAGGAATATAACTTTGTGATGGGGTTTCTGAGTTGAGCTCAATTTTTAAGAGCTAAAAAACTGCAAAATTTCTTCTCTTTTTTCAGTTTTTGGTTTATGACATAACAAGTGTGCATCATACAGAAAATTGTATTCCAACCTAAATTAAATTTTGTGTTGGATGATCTCCTTAAACATTAAATTTGGTTCAGCAGTTTTGTCAAAATGGATGGTTAAAAAAAGACAAATTTTACCATTTTGAATGGAAGTTGTAGAGCATCGAGTTCTGCGTTTATAGCACTCCAACCTTTTTTATTTGCTCAGTCCTATGTATAGACAAACGTAAAACATTAGAAGTAGTCACGGCACTTTTTCCATTATGTGGCTATTTTTTAGTATGAACATCTCTAGCCTCAAAATCATTAATTTTACTGTCTATGAAATTGAATTTTAATACATTTCACTTATCTAATTTTGTTCTCAAGATTATATCCAGAAGCGGCGAGTTGGGTTGGGTGGTGAGGGGAGGCATTTTTGTGTTGTTTTGTTCCCATTGTGATGTAAGGTCCTACACAAAAACTTAATTAAATTAATAATTTAAATTTCATTTATTGAACAATTTGTACTTGTGTGAAAAAAATTATCACTGCTGAAAAAAATTTTGTTTAAGGAAAGCAATGAATGCGGAATTTAATGATCTTTAATTTAGGTAAGAATAAATAAATAAATAAATAACCTGCTGTGTTATAAGCCAAAATCTGAACAAAATTTGCAGTTTTTTGGCTCCCAAAAGTTTAATTCACCTCAAAAAGGGTCACTAATTTACAATATTCTTATTTGAGATGCTCAAAGTGGATTAAAGTAATCTCCAGCTTTGTATGAATTAATTCTAACCAAAAGTCTAATTTGAATGGACTATACAGGAACATATGCAGAATACTTCATAAAACATGTATAGAAAGTTCAGTTATTATGATTATTATTATTTCAGCGCAACAACCCAGTGACGGGTTTTGGCTTCCACCAATTGTCATGATCCTATGCATTTATCCAATTCCTGATACCAAGAATGTCCCTCAAGTCAGTCACTACTCCGCCGATCCATCTCAGCTTAGGTCTGCCTCTTATTCAAGTCCCATGGAGCGGCTCTGTAAGCATTCTCTTTGGTATTTAATTTTCTTCCATTCGTACCAGATGTCCTGCCCATCATAATCTGTCTAATTTTAAAATCTGGACGATGTCAGGCTGTATAAATGCTTGGTATATTTCCTGGTTAGACCGTCTTCTCCAAATTCCATCCACGAACACTCCACAAACATCTTTCGGAGGATGTTTCTTTCAAAGATAAGGAAATCTTATTCAATGGCTTTTGTCCGAGTCCAAGTTTCTGAGCCATATAGCAGAACAGGCCGAATCAGGGTTCTATACAGATGGAGTTTAGTCTGTCTAGAGAGAATGTGGCTGATGAACTGTTTTCTAAGCCCAAAGTATCATCGGTTGGCAGAGATGATTCTCCTCTTCATTTCAGCTCTCCCGTCATTATCTTGGGTCACCAAGGAGCCCAGGTACACAAAATCTTGAACCTTTTCAAAGCTGTACTCTTCAAAGGCTGCACTCTCATTCAAGCCTCTGTTGTCCAAACAATAGGTCAGTAGCGGAGCAAATGGTTTTCTCCATTGATTTACTTGGCAGAAAAATTCCTCAGCTCTTTAACACCATGCATTTCTTCAATTTTCTTAAGTTTTTCTTAATCTTTATTTCTCTTTTTCCGTCGTGGAGCTTCTTTTCTTCTCTACGAAGTCAACTGTATTCGTTGACCTTCTGCCTTGTACTTCATTTATGGGTTGCATTTTCACAATCGTTATCAAACCAAGGAGAGTGAGGTTCATTCTGCTTAGGCCAAAGGATAGTACTTGCTGCCCTTTCTATTGCTTGTGAGAAAGTTTGCCATTCTTCCTCATTTGTCTTTTCTCCCAAATTACATGCACAGAGCTTAAGGTCCAGTGGTGACGAATATTGACTATCTGGATCCTTTAGATCCCTAGAGATTAAATCTCTTCCTGGGATTTTTCGGGAGATTTCCAGGACTCAGAAGGGAGATCCTTTCATTTAGATGTGCTATAGAGAGGTAGTGGTCCGTGTCTACAATGGCGCTTCTGTAGATTCTCACATCTAGAAGTCTAATTGTCCTGGAATTAACTGTGACTTTGGTGCCAAATCTCATAAAAATTGGCCCAGCAGTCCAGGAGGAAAGCTGCAGACGAACAATTTTTTTTTTACTTTTGTATTCTATGTATCTTAAAATAATAAACCAAACAATAGGAAAGAATCCAAATATAACAAGATATGATATTAAATATTTAGAGATAATTTTTATTTCAAAAGAGTTAAAATCTCATTACCCTGACAGCTTTTCTAACAAAAATTCCTAATAAGCCATCTTTCCATTCCATTGTTGAAAGATTCACTTCACCATAGAGTTCCCCCATAGTAACAGCCTTAGGGTTTACTGTGTTAATAAGCACAGGTCTATAGTAAGGTCCTTCAATTTTTAGTTGGTGCAATGTTGCGAGAGTATCTTTCAAGACCTATAAAAAAAAATATATGAAAATATTAAATCAAAACTGATAAGACAATTGTTTCTTTTAAAACTATTTATAATTAATTTATCTACCTCAATTAACTTTATCTACTTCATATGGCTGAAGGTGCCACAACACTGAAACGTAAAGTCACATGATGGGCTAGCAAATTTTTGGTGGATTAAAGATTTATTTTAATATTTTTCTTACCAAAATAACAAACTAAAGTTTTATATCTATATGAACTATATTGCCTTACCTAACATTTGGAGAATCTAATTTAAAAAACAAGGAAAGCATCATCTTGCTCATTATAATTTTTTAGGGATATTCTGTGGTCCATGGTATTGGTAACGATAAGAAAAAAATGAAAATATTTTATCCCAATTACAGAAGCAAAATAAAACTCCGATTCAATATCAACAAAATTTCTTTAATAACGTTGAAATTCGCCTAGCATCTAAACATAAAATTAAAATGTAAATAAGATTAAATCAATAAATAACTTAAAATATATCATAAAAAATAGCATTTCAATATTAAGCAAATATTGACAACTGTGAACTGTTCCCAATGAGTATGGTTAAAACACTTTTTTTTCATCTACCTCCTCATCCAAAAAATGAGAAACAAGTAGCAAGAATAAACAAATGTTGACCTAAAGTTAACCTAATAAAGCATGTGTTGTGAACTTCCTTCCATAGATATGAAGTTGTCATGACGACGACGGACGCCTATGTAAGTTTTTTCCTGATTAATTGACATTTATGGTTACTGCTCCATTCTTAAGGGAATGATATAAGAAGCCTAAAGCCTTCATTAATGCACGGTCTATCTAAGAAAAAAAGGAATTACCAGAAAACTGGTAGTTCCTAAAATTACCACATTCAAACAAACAAATTCTTCAGTTTTATATCAAGAGTGTTAATGTAACACAGATAATGTTTTTACAATTTTTTCTGAGGGTTGGATGACTGAAAAAATGTACTTGAATGACTACAAAAGAGTTGGATGATGCAAAAGTCCAATTTTTAAAAATTGAGGATTACGTCCTTTTGTATTGACAACCTCAATATATTAGTATAAATAATGATTCAGATATCTATTTCTAATTTTATTTGTAATATTCAGTTTACAAAATAGATATTAATTAATTAAATATTGCATATTTAGCATGGAATGTTAAATATTCTGTCAATATAAACAAACTTAAATTAATGATTTACAATGCTTCTCCTACATTTAAAACAGTAGTTTTTCCACCTCCTGTAGGACCCACAGTCATTACACCATGCCTTACAATCATTGTTTCATACAGTTGAATTGTTTTGGTAAATGTACACGGAACTGGTTGAAGACCTCTATTTTTTACAACTGTCTCCATCGCTTTTTGAAAATGGCCATAATCGTGTTCAGGCAAAGTGACACCAGGAAATAAATCATTTAAAATTCCCTAAAAAGTATAAATAAGTAATTACTTATGATATATACTTGATTTTTTTAATAAAGATCAAACAATATAACCAAATAAATGATTAAATAAATTTTATTTTTGATTAATTTAAAATGTTTCTAGCTAAAATTAAGTTTTTCATATTCACCAGATTCCTTCAAATGTCATCCAACACAATTGAAGGGGTAGCTGGAAAAAGGGCGTCTGTCCAAAAACCATATTAATAAGAATCGCCATGTGAAGTTTTGTAAATGATGTAACTATAAATGAAATCAGCTCTCATTCGTTTTGGTATTGATTCTCAATACTGAGTATCACAAAATAATAAAACACTTAATTTTAGGCGAGTCGACTGTAGATTGTAAAATATGTACCAAAGAAGAGTAAGTGGTCACACACCTTTTTTTCCATAGACCACACGAAATAATGAAAATAAATTTTCAATATTATTTTATTTATTGATGGTGGTAAAGAACAACGTAAAATAGTGGTAACTATTTATTACTCAGTTTCCGCCTATTTGTCTAAGGTTGAGCTCTTATAAGGACCTACAAAGTGGCTCTAAACGACGGCATTTAATAAATAGTTATCACTATTTTTATTTTTCGTTATTCTTGACCAAATATATACTGAAAAAGACCAAAAAAAAATAAAGATAAAACAAACGTTATTTTATTCAGATATAAATATACATTTTTTTTTTTTTTTTAAATGACAGTTAAATATGATATTTCTACATTTTTCTAACTTCAATTCAAATCAAGAGGAACTAAATCTACAAAGAAGAAAATACCTCCAGTAACACTCTAAATAGAATAAAATGTAGTAATAAAATTTGTACATGCTCCTTTTTAAATAAAAACTAATAGTCACTTTTTTGAAAAGTAAGGAACAAAGGCGATCAATTTGTCAACATTTTTCTTCTAAGAACCAACAAAAAATTGTTTTTAAAAATCCATACTAAACCACAATTGAAGCTTTCTTTGAATAAAGGCTATGTAAACTTCCCTCATTAAAAAAGTTCAATTGAACGCCTCAATCATTTCCTTCACTTGTTTTGCTGTGTGTGATGGTGCATTATCATGAAACAAAATCATTTTTTGTTATCTTTTTTGATATTTTGGTCGTTTTTCACACAATACATAATTCAAATCGATCATTTATTGTCGATACCATTCAGTATTAACAGTTTCGCCAGGTTTTAGCAGCTCATAAACTTTTTTGGTGATCTTCCATGTTCTTCGTTTCTCATGTCAAAATCGCCACTTTTGAATTTTTTAAACCATCTAAAACACTGTGATTTACTAAGAGCTTGCTCACTGTAAGCTTCAAAAAGCATTCGATGCGATTCTGCACTAGTTTTTTTTAATGGTAGCAGAAAACTAATGCTGTCCATAAATCGTAGTTTGTAGGCATAAAACTTGGCATGTTCAACACTATTAAAACGATGCTGTTATATAAACTTGTATTGTAGTTTGTTGAAAATCTTCACCAGCAGTCGAATAAACAAAATAGCGCCAATAATGCAGTTTAACGGTAACTACATTAACAACTAGAGCCATCTATTGACGAATTTCGGTTTTATATTTACACACCGGGTATATTTACACATGTTTTGTTCAAAGCTTTCAGTGAGGAAACAGTTTTTTTAATTTATTTCTTATTTACTATAAAATTCTTAGACTTACAGTCAGAAATATTCATTTTAAATTTATTTAGTAAAAACTGCAAAATCAGTTTTGTTAAAAAATCTGAAAAATTGATTTATTTGATTATTACTTCATTATCATTGAATTTTTTTTTTTCACAATTATTCTTGAAACATGTATTTAAAAATAAATATATTTTCTATAATAAATTATATGCCCCCTAATTTCTTATTTCATAAAGATATACCTTAAACAGTACAGCATCATCGGCAAGAAATTTTGGAAGATTTGAATCTCGTAAAGCTCTAATGAGAACAATGTCTTCTCTCACATCAGGATTTTGTCGTTTCAAAGAACCAGCCATTACAAGAACACTTTTGACAGCCCTAAAAAAATAATTTAAAAAATTTGATTTATTGATTAACCTTGGAATACTAATGTTCCCAGCATAAGCACTTAAGACTAATGTACGTAGTGGTGACGTTGATAGAATTTTTGTTTCCACTAAAGGTAAATATAAGAGCATATACTTGTAATAACAAATAAATTTTATTTTATCTAACATTAGACATCACTAATACAGTAATACTAATCCACCTAGAATCAGTGTGTTATAATTATAACCCACTATTACAAATGTATTAAAGATGTAGCGCCTTTCCGAATTCATTGTTGATTATGGCACGACTGACTTCATAACCTTGTTTCTTTGACGACAATAGGCAATTAAACTAACAAATACATATATATCTATTGATAAGACATTAGCAAGTGAAATTAATTAGTTTCAAAAATTTAATTAAAATTAACAGCAAATTTTTGACAGAAATTTAATAGAAAAATGTATTCAGAAAAGAGTTTATTAAAACAAATCATTCTCACCTCATTCCAAAATCATAATGGTCTTGCTGAGATAATTGTTCACTGCAAAGCTTATACATATTAACCATCTTTTGTGCTAATCCTTTTGATGATTCAAACCCTTCAGAATAAAGGCTCACTTCAGCAATAAGGGCATAATCAGGAACCATCATAGCGAAAGGACGAAAAACAGATTTTAAATTATCAGGAAGTTCTGTTCTTCCAGCATAACCTGGATTCATTGTTATAAATGTAGCACACTGTGGAATAAGTTTGATCTCACGGCCCTCAAACATAAACCTACAGATAGATTAGTAACCTATAATTTGATTTATATCATTAGCTAACGGATCAATGCTTACCTACTCAGCTTAGCTGCTTTAGCGTTTCGGATAGTTATTAATTGTTGAGCTATGACTGACAGAACCTCGATGTCAATTCGATTGAATTCATCAAAACAACACCAAGCTCCACACTGAGCTAGCCCAGAAAAAAATCGCCCCATCATCTAAAACAGAAAAATTTTTAAAGACAATTTATTTAACAATTTTTTTATGCTGTTGGATAATTATATAAAAATTATGACTGAAAATTTAACTTTTTAAGAAATTAATTAAAATATTTACCTTATAATCAATTTGTTCAGAGCAATTGAAAACAACACACTGGATAGCTAATGCTTTAGCTAAGTCTTTGGTAGTTTCTGTTTTTCCTGTCCCAGCAGGCCCAGCTGGAGCGCCACCTAAATGTAAAAATAATCTCTAAAAGTGTGATGAACACATCAATATTAAAAGTAAATGAATAAATTATATAAAAAAATATATAAAAAACCTGAAACCTCTCACTTTATTTTTTTTTTAATATACATGCTATTTCAGATAAATTTCTAATGTAAGCATAGCTAGTAATGATGTTAGCCAAGCAGGGTGGGGTGAGGATCCCAAAACACCAGGTTTGGAGCAGCACGAATTTGATTCCCATCTGAGTCAGTTAATATTTATTTTGTAACATATTTAACATGTAACATTCGGAAAATGACTCTTGATGCTTCCTGGGTGGTGATCTCAAGCCAGCCAGCAAGATTGACAAAAAGAACTAATATGACAACTTCCTGGGATAGTTTCCCCAGTAATAACAGTACCAGTAGCCAGTCGTGAAATAGTTATGATCAATTAAAACAATTTGAAATTAAATAATCAAGTTCCTTCCCAGCGCAGTACAGGATTCTAGGAGATACCAATGCTTTAATCCAGGGGTGCCCAATCTTTTCATAACGTGTGCCTCAACCAAGGGTTCCCATATTGAGGCGGGCCAAAATTGTACCCTCCCTCCCTCTTCTATATCCCGTCATCTTCTCATTAATCATTTCTATATAAGCCGCTGATTTTTTAATACATTTTTCCCTTTTGTATGTCCCTTTTGTTTATCCCTTTCAGAATATTCCTACATAATCAAAAAGTTAATATTTTTTATTCAATAAAAATATATATTAGGAGTAACCATGTATGAAATCCTTACTAATCATTAATTTCCATTAAACCAAAGTTATTTCAGCCTTTCAGAAAACTGATACCATTGCAAAATGTAGAATAAAAAATCTAAAAGCCTACTGGACAACCGCGTGCCAATTCCAAACCACAACTGTGCCACATTGTGGGTTGGGCACCCCTGCTTTAATCATAAGCCTGTGGAAGTTACAGCATTATAGGATGCTCTTGATTTCAGTGGTCACTTACCAAAGTCACAAAAGGTTTTGGGGACAATATGATTTTAGCTTTCTATGATACAATACAACTTTAAGGTGCCATATGGTATCCATGTATGTATTGTAATATCTACCAGAGGTAGCTGGTCTAATCGTCAGAACCGCTGGGTATTCTCTTTCCTTTTTCCCTCAAAGGTGGCTGGTTTGATCACCAGTACCACTGGGTGTTCTCCTTCCCTTTCCTCTCCCTCTCTCCTCCCCTTCCAATCTTCCTCCCTCTCCCTCCTCTCCCCCGAGGTGGCTGGTCTGATCGTATCACTCATCTAACACTTCAGCAGTGTACCGTGTATGATTTGAAGGCTGAGTCTCCAACATAATAAGATACAGCCCATTAGCGGAGATTATAGTATATGTATTAAAGAAGTATGTAGAGAGTAATGGGTAAGACCAGTCGAATACAATCTAGCTAATAGAAATAGGAGAGGACCGATACCGCATCAGTGTTATACGCATTATTGCCGAATCCCGTATAGCCGTATAGGCGAGATAGGAATGAAAATAAATAAATGTAGAGAGTAGTAAGTCCTTTACCCATGGCTTTATATAAAGTGGAGTAGTCGCCAGACAGAGTTGGGTAAAAGTTAATTGTAACTAATAACTGAAAATTATTAACTAACTAATATTACATTCTATGGAACTTACAACTAAACCATTAGTTGTTATTCTTTGACAGACAACCAACTTTTATAACTAAATTAGTTATCAGTTGCGATGGGCAACTAATTTTTATTTGCCTATGAAATATTAGTTGGAATGGCAATTACAAATATTTAATTTAAATTGTATTCGACAAATAACAACTAACAACCATTTAACTAAAGTATTACTTTTTCAAATACTTATCAATTTTTTTGTTAGCTGCTTAGGTACTATATCAATTTGAGACACACTCCTGTATCCTCCGGGAATTCATTCTATTTTATTATTGAAAAATAATTATTTTAATTAGAATAATGACTTTTGAAAGAATATTGGCATATTCTTATCATATTTTTTCATTTATTGGATAATTGATATTCAGTGATAATTTCAACTAGTTAAAATTTTTGAAAAAAAAAAATGTTTATTTATTTTTAAAGATTTATTATTATAATCATTTTTGTTGGGAAGAGGTGTGGAATTTATCGATTTGGTGATCGTTAATTAGTTTTTGAAGTTGGTAAGGTCAAATTTACTATAAAAAATTTGTTCGGCTACAAGTTCTAACCTGCTTCTAGTTTGCAAAATTCTTGGGCATAGGTATCGTTAATTAGGTATTCAAGGATACTATTTCAAAATTTAGCATCAGATTTCCGATCGAGCATGTGCATTGCAATTATCTGTTGCTGTTGAAGTTGAATCTTCGTTTGGGTCAAAATTAAAATGGAAAATTTACATTTAAATTGGAAAGGGATACAATTGAAATGGAAAAGATTACAACTGAAATGGTAAAAATTGCAATTGAAACTAATAATAAGTTACCAAATAATAACTAATATCTAAATTATTTGCATTTCAATTTGCCATTAATTTAACAATTATTAGTTATTTACTAACAAATTTATTAACTAATGCCACACTCTGTCACCAGAATGTCCCCTTCTCAAAAGTGTTAGAGGTAAAAAACTTAAGGAAGAACCTTTTAGTATGCATACACCAAATAATTACCTTTTGTTATTGAAATAACTATCAACTTATGAACAAATGCTAGCGATTGAAAGAATCAAAAATCAAAATGTTAAAAAAAAAAAAAATTCAAGATGGTATATTTGACAAGGTAGTTGTTTGAAGTCATGTAGATGGAGAAGGCTTTTCTCTTCCTACTTACTATCTCCTTCTATTGGCCTTTGATCTGCCCACAAGGTTCTCCTTTAAGTCGTTTTCTTATATTATTGTAAATGTCACTCCAGCAACTCCACAATGGTTCAGAAGCCATTTATTTCGTGGACAAAAGTAATACTACATTCTATAGCCTTCAAAACTTATCCTGTGGTGATTTAATAAATTAGTTTATAACAATATTAATTCCTTTGAACATTTTGGTCGGTGAGGGAAAGAGAGGATCAGTAATTAATATTATTTTTATGACTAAGATAACAAATTAACTAAATTTGTAAAACAAACTAAAAACTAAGTATTGGACAGTGCAACGATACAAAATAAAAAATTCATTCACTATCTACATCGGAATCCTCATAAAAACTTAAATCTGAGTCCTTGAAAGGTATTGAATTAACAAAGTAGGCAAACATTTAACATGACTGCAGTAATTTGGAGCATGACTGTAATAATTGAGATTAATCATGAAACGTGCTAGAGATAAATAAATAAAAATAATAGGATTATCACTGTGCGAAAGTTGAAAGTGAACTTATAATCATTAATAAGTCAACAGGTCAATAGCCAAACATCACAAAATTTGTAAATACCTAAATCCAACTGCAAAGCACCCATAAGGCAAAGGTAACACTTGTCTGTTAATGGTGTAATAACTAATCTCGGTGTAACTCCAAGATACTCAAAGCCGTAAACATGCCTCGCACTAGCCATGCAGGCAATGCAAGAATCAATATCTGTGTCCCAATAATATCTTAACTGCTTCATCCAATCAAAACTATTGCTGAAAAGTTAAATCATTGTTAGTCCATTATTTTTATAATTAAGTTTTTTTTTTAAATACTTAATAATGATCATAAGTTTTTTTTTAATGATAAAAAGGACAACACCATTGTAAAGCGTGTTTATTTATAGCCATAACGAGGGATGTTTCAATAACTACTAACCCCTACTATAATTATCTAGCACCACCACCAAACACACAAACACATTCCTAAATGTTCAAAACACTATGTTTAGGAGGTGTACAATGTCTTTGTCATTGTTCCTGATATAAGCTAGTACATCTAAGAATGTCTGATGTTTTTACTCATGAAGCCATGATTAAATGTTTGTAATAAACGTAAAAGTTTGCAAAAAAGATAATCTTGGACGGCTTCTCAGATACCATAAGTAAGTAACACATGATTTTCTGGTATTTTAAATGAAGAATCACAGGTTTTTACAAGATTCGCTTTTATAGAGTAAAATTTTATTTACTCTCATTGTTTCATAACTTATTACATACAGTGAATTAGATTTAAATAAGAGATTTTAGATTTCACTCACTAGCAGCCTAATTTTTAATTTGTATATAAGATGGAATAAAAAAAATTAATAGAAAAAAGAAAAATTAATCAAAGTGCTAATTGTTCATGAAAGTTTAAAAAGAATCTGATCATGAAATAAAAATGTAAGATTCAACTAAAAATAATGATCTTGGTAATGACTACAAGCAGTGTACCCCTCTACAACCGAACACGTTTCTCAAATATAAAAATTGGTGTGTGAATAATTTTGCATTAGTAATTAATCAATCAATAAATCGGCACGACAACTCGATGCCGAGTCTTGGCCTCCTGCACCAGCCTCCACCAATTGTTCCGATCTTGTGCTGCTGCCATCCAGTTCCTCAAACCCAATATGGACCTAGCATCTCCAGCAACTCCATCAGCCCCTCTTCGTCTTGTTCCATGTATTACCTCCGTCATTATTTTCTTTGACAGATCATTCTCAGCCATCCGAGCAATGTGTCCGACCCATCTCAATCTACTGAGCCTCATAGACTGCACCACATCTATTCTTTAAATAGATCTTTGAGTTCCTGGTTTGTTCGATGTCTCCATACCTGGTCAGCCTTCACAGCTCCAAAGATTTTACGTAGAATCTTTCTCTCAAAGATCACCAAATTCTACTCACCAGTTTTGGAATCCACGTTTCTGAGCCATAAAGGAGAATTGGCCGGATAACTGTTTTGCATAACAAAACTTTTGTGTCCTTAGTCAATGCATGGCTCCTAAAATATGGACTGAGGCCATAATAACGGTTGGCGCATAGCACTCTTCGTTTGATTTCAGAATCTACAATATTGTCTTGGGTTATGAGGGACCCGAGATAATGACAAACTCGTCTGGCGATATCAATATCATCAGCATAAGCAAGAAGTATTCAGCTGAATACAGTTCTGCCCACTTAAATACCAGATTCTCTAATGGCCTTCTCCAGATCTAGATCGAATAGGAGGCATGGCAGTGCATCCCTTGCCTCAGCCCTTTCCTAGATGTGAATTCCTCAGATCTTGCTCCTCCAATCTGCACCAAGCATCTCACTTCTCTCATAGCGAGTCTTACCAGTCTAATAAGCTTTTCAGGGATTTCAAGCTCTCTCATTGCCATGTACAGCTGTTCCCTGTGGACACTGTCGTAAGCTTCTTTAAAATCCACAAACAGATGGAGTGTTTTAAGCTTATATTCGCGTCCCTTCTCAAGTATGATGCGTAAGCAGAATATTTGGTCAATTGGGGATCGTCCGTTTCGAAAGTCACACTGGTACGGACCCAAGATCTTTTCTGCAAAGGAGAGTAAGCGCTGAAAGAGGATGATGGACAGCACTTTTTATGCACAGGAGTAAGGAAATGCCTCTATAATTGCCACAGACCAGCCGGTTACCCTTTTTGTGTATTGGGACAGAATATAGACTTATTCCAAGATTCCGGCTTTACTTCATCAGTCCAGATCCAAATTATAATATTCTGGATGATTTTCATAAGTTCACCACCTCCACACTTTAGTAATTCTGCAGGCAGTTTGTCAGCACCAGGCGCGTTGTGATTTTTAAGCCTTGTCAGAGAGTCCATAATCTCCTCTTCATCTGGGGGTTCTATAGACTGATAATTAGGAAAATCTTCACGGTTGTCGTTCTCTACTTCATCCGGTAGATCATTGTTAAGAAGCAGAAAGAAGTGTCTCTTCTATTCTCCAAGTACATCCACCATGTTTGTGAGAAGCTTTCCGTCTTCATTCAAGCAGCAGGTAGTTTTGCTTTCAAAAGGTTTTCTTTTCTGATTAACTGCTCTGAAGAATTCCCTAAATTGCTTGTTGCCCCTTAAAAGTTCAGTCTTATCCAATTCGTTTTTTTCTACTTGCCTCTTCAGTCTATATATATCGACCTTCCTCCTCATCTCTCGCTGAACCTTGGCTTTATATGCTTCGTTCTTCAGATGTGTTGCCCTTTCACATTTCTTGTCAAACCATGGAGATCTCTGATCCCTTTCTTGTGGTCTAAGCAGTTTAATAACTGTATCTGATATTGCTTCTGAATATGAAGCCCAGGTGGGGTCAATGTCATCCCTCAAGACATCAAATACCTCACCTGCCGAATACACTTGTCCAGTTCTGATTCGTATTGTGCGAGAATTATCGGATCCTTGAGCTTATTAAGGTCGTAGCGCTTAGGCTTCTGTGCTGGCACGCTTGTTTTCCCAAGCATTATTCGTGCTTGGACATGGGTAATACTTAAGTAGTGGTCAGAATCCACTTATCACATATTTGCCCCTCTGAATACTCTCGCATTGAGGAGATTGGGTATGTGTCTACGGTTGATTAGGATATGATCTATCTAGTTCAGTGTTGAACCGTTAGGTGTTTTCGAAGTTCCTTTGTCTATTTTCTTATGAGGGAAGAGGGTACTGCCGATAGTAAGATCTTGAGAGGCAGGAAATTTTATAAGTCTTACTCAATTGTCATTGCTTGATTCACGCATACTATCTCGACCAATATTTGGGTGAAATATTGATTCCTTCCCCACTTTTGCATTAAAATCACCTGCAATAATTTTCAAATCATATTGTGGGCAAGCAACCACAGTTCTCTCCTAGAGCTCATAAAAGGCTCCTTTTTCTCCATCTTCCAAAACTTCCGTGGGGGCATGCATACTTAAAATGGAATGGTTATAAAACGTTCCTTGGATCCTTACTACACAAATTCTTGGACTTACAGCTCTGAACCTAATTACTTGTTGTCGAAATCTTCCTTTTATCACAAATCCTGTACCATATTCATACGACCTCTCACTACAGCTGTAGTAAATGGTGTGGCGCTTTTTCTCCATAATTCCCTGGCCAGTCCATCAGATTTCCTGGATGGCAGTAATCTCCAGATGATATTTCCCGATTTGTTCCAAGAGCAATTTTAGTGCTCCAGGTCTGTAGAGAGTTAGGACATTCCAATATCCTAAGTTAAAGTTAAGCCTGGGGTTGCCGGGTCATTTCCGTTTTAGACTATTTGATTCCGAGGCTGTTTTCTGGATAGATTTATTTTCAAGTAGCAGGGCTATCAACTCAGTCTACGTACCCTAGTCTGCTGGTGGAGCTGCCACTTCTGAGTCTACAGACAGTCATCCCCTCCAGGGCGGCTACCTAGGAAAGGTGACCCTAAGGTGTATACTGTGCATGACCTTGTGTACATTGTGCTGGATTTGTGTACTGTGTGTGTGATAGTGTAAGTGTACCACCAACCTGGAAGACCAGTGGTTGATTGCGGTATTACAATCGGGTGATGGGGCCACCACATCCATACGCCATGCATTAGTTATTATAGTTCAGTTCCATATGGGTCATTCTCCAAGAAAGAGCTTTTATGGCTTCTCTGGCATTGGGATACGTCAGATTTTTTTATACCTTTTTTTTATAAATAAAGGTATGATTAGTAGGAAAATAATTAACAACAAAAAAATGACATCATTATAATGATTTGAGAGAAAAAAAAATATATCAAATTTTTCATTCCTTCACTTTGTCACAAACCAAGTATTGAAAAAAAAAAAAAAAAATTACTTAGGCACAATGGATTTTTTTTTTTCATCATTATCAGGTCTGATAAGGTGTGGTTAGAAAATTTTAAGTTATAAAGACACCTCAAAATGGTAGGCATCCTATAAAAAGTGTCCCAGAGTTTTGTTTCATCCCCTCACCAGGTGCTAATTTGAATTCAAGCGGGGACTTAAATTATCAAATGAGCACTAAATGACGGTCATATTTTCGCTCTTTTTCAAGTTAAGTAAGGGACATGCATGCCCTTTCATGTTCAGCCCGGTCTAGAGGTGCTACCTACTTTCATTCGTTTTGAGGCAGCTCTGTATTTTTATTGTGGTTCATTCCCTTGCACTAATTAAAAAAGTCAGTAATTTTTATTTCACGGTAAAAAAGATTTCTCCTCTTAAACGTGAGCTTATTGAAAGTTAATATTCATTCTGTCATGGAGAACATTTGTTCGCAAATTTCCTATTCAAGAAATACGCATGCAACTGAGTTGTGGGTATAATGTATTTATAATATATTGGGTAAATTGATTTTCAGAGGAAAAATTATAAGGTAATACTAGCAAAATTTCAGAACTGCAATTGGCCCTTTGTAGGAGAATGACCTATATAAAAATAAAATTAAAAAAAGAGGTCTGGAAATAACTACAAAAGCATCCTATTTAGTATCGGTGTTGATTTTTAAATTCATTGTGTCCATTAGAATGGTTGTTCTATATGAATGAGCGTGAAACTTCTCAATTTAGATTGGGAATTTATGTCAACCAAAATATTATAGATTAATAGGTTCTTATTCTAATTAATAAACAATTGTTGGATCAGTATTGTACCAATTTAAGAGACATTTATAAAGCTTGCCATCTTATATTTGACTTCGTTGACTCCTTTTTTTCAGAATTCTCTCGAAATTAATCCCTTTCCTATATCAATATTGTTCTAAGCACCACCTTTTCCCTCCATATTAGGCCCCCTTCTCGCTTTGTCATTTCACAGTATCTTCTGCATATAAAAAAATCAATTTCTGTGACACAATTTAGCCTGTTCGCGTTAAATAGCTGTCATAAAATATCACACGTTGATTTATTATAACCAATAAAAGTGATGCTTTGTAATACTTCAATAACAAACAACGTGTGACATTCTCCTACTGTTACGGTTCATCATGCAGAGCCAAACTTCCTCTACCACGGTGGTATAACATAATATATGCATGCTAATTGTCCCCTCCTCAACTTTAAACACACAACTAAAAACAAACTTTTTAATATTTTAGTTTCAATCACACTATTTGAACTGTTGAAGCTCTAATACTACATAATTAAAGATAATAAAAGCATGTCTTCTTTCATTTTATCAGCAATGCAATGAATGCTTCATAAAACTGCTGAATTTTACAAGATCTCAAATTGCACCATTTATCTAAAACTCTTCATGCTTATTTAAAAGTATAATCTACTATAATGGATCAACCAGTATGGCTGATTTAAGTATGAAATCCTTATCTTAATGATAATTCTAACCTATTTCTGAATCAATTTATAAAATAATTCATACAGATAAACATATTAGAAATTCCATTACCTATTATCAACTTTCATTTGGACAAGGCCACTGATAATATCTCTAGCATGAACATCAATAGTAATTAATGCACCCAATGTAGTACGGTGAACAGACTTTAAATTCCCTCGGACAAGTGAGGCTAGATCATTTAAATCACCAAAACATTTTTTTTCAAAATTTAATACATCTTTCAATACATCTTCATTATCAGGGTTTAATATTAAATGAACATTTCTACCCCACATAATTTGAGAAACAGCTAGAATTATCTGAAAAATTATTAAATATTCTTTAAATTTGTAATTTACAGAAATAACTCTAAGATCCTGGACTAATCTGGTAAAAGAGTCCTATAAAAAGCAGTTTCTAACTATATATTTATAAAATATTTTAATAGTTATAGAAGATGAATTAATAAAAATATCTGTTTTGTTTTTACAAAATTGTATTACATAAAATAAGCTATTTTTTCTTGTTTTATTTTTCAAAAAAGAAACTATTTTTCTATTTTTTGCTTACTGCATGTGCTAAAAATTTTAGGAATATATATGTGATCTAAATCCTTTATTAAGTGTGCTATTAAAAAATAAATAAAGTAGCAGTCTTCATTTGCAAATGAAGTAGCTATAATATTTAGCATGGCAAGCACAATAGAGGCTTACAGTGCATCATCGATTCCATTGTTTCGATAGCCTCTAATCTATACAAGACAATTGATGTCCTTTAATTTTTAACCTCCAAACACTCTACGGATTGATCTCTTCTTGCTACTACAACCTGTAAAGGGTCCTGGTTTCCTCCAACAGCAACTGCCATGCATCCCTATTCAGTGCCACTGCCATCCAGTTTCGAACACTTAAATACTCTCTGGCGTCATTGGCCACACAATCTGTCCAGCACAGCTTTAGTCTCCCAACTCTGCAACGACTAAATAGGGACTCGGTCAGAATCTTTCTAGGTGGTAAATCGTCAGCCATTTGGCGAGATGCCCTGCCCATCTAAGCCTTCCAAGCTTGATGAAACGGGAAATATCCTGTTCATGATACAAATCGTACAGACCTCGATTGCTTAATAATTATGCATACACGCAATTTTTCGGACAAAAATATTAAAAATAAATTAATTAGTGGATATTCTAACAAACAACATCCTGAATAAAATTTTACGAGTGAAGGGAATTAAAAATCCGTACAATCTAATTTTTAAAAAATATTGGAAATTGGTCGAGCGAATAAATTCATGCTGTAAACTCATGATATTACCTAGTTAGTTTAGTTATCTTCTCATGGTTTTCATCTAATTAATTATATCGTATTGAAAAATAAACCCAAAATGGGAAAAATGGTAACAATTATAAGACAATCCACCAAAATGGATCGTAAATCCAAAGAGTTAAGTTCTATCGGCAAAAATGAATGGTTCAATTCTTTCAACAAGGATTGAGTTATGGATATATCAGCAGAAATTTGGGATTGCATCGCTTAACCATGCGATATATTATTAAAAAATTTATCAGTTGGCAATAAAAAACAGGTAGAAAACGCATTGCCATAGTGCATGAATCAAATATGATAGTGTTAAAAGTACCAACAAATACCCAAATAAGAGCTCATGAGGTTTTCACATTTCACATAAAAATGTTCCCAATCTACCTAATTTATTAAGAAAAAATTTTAATTTATGAAAGAAGAAAAATAAGTAATTTTATTTTTATTTTTTTAAGCATAAATGACGTAAACGACAAAATTTTATTTTTAGTTGCACATTTTTGCACGTTTTGGCATTTTTATTGCACGTTTTACAATTTTTTTACTGCACGAAATCCAGGCTCTACTCATTAGCAAGTTTTGCAAACATTTTAATATCTCCATAGATTCCTGGACCAGAGTTTAGGGTCTCCAATACAATTAAAACCAAAATGAATGAAATTTTTCCCTGATATTCCATTTATAATCTGCAGGTTGACAACTCTGATAACTTGAAGACGTATTTATTTAATCTGCAGTGACTAGTATATAGTCCTAGATATCTTAGGGTAGCTATGGTGAATAGTTTTCTTTAAAATAACTTGGGAAGCAAACTTACATTTCACAATTGATAACATTAAATTGATCCAACATCAGATTATTTCAGATATCGCTTTAATATTTACATTTTCTAGCTTAAAGGCCGAATTTCCTCTTTTCTTTGTATGCAAAAAGAATCGGTAGAAACAAAATGTTGAGTACTAAGGAGCTTACCATTGGATGCTCTCTGCACTAAAAATGTCTTTTCATGACTGTTGAGTTAAGTCTGGGAACTACAATATTTGTGAGTTAGCATTTCATTGGATGGCATTTCCAAAAACTTCATTTGTTTATCATTCACATTTTCTGGCTGAAAACAGGATTGCCTTCCTTTCTCATCTATAGACCAGGTAAAAAAACTCACCAACTAATATTTGTCTGGCACCATCTTAAGAGTAAGCTTGGTACATCAGGGGGTCAGTAGTTTTATACATTGCCATTACCACATAACTAACGAATGTCAAAAATCATATTTTTGGAATTTCTTAGTTTTATTAATTTATCATATGAATATTTGCAAAATAAAATCTTATACCAAACAAATCTAGGGCTCACAGAAGTAAAACGTCGAGAGATACAAAAATTATTCACCATGGCAAAATTAAAAGTAAAACATAAAGCTCATTTGGGTCTCTTGAAAAGTAGTTATTTTCACATTTGTTAATTAAACATGGTGGCAACGACATAATAGATTTCATGTCAAAATACAAGTAGTATAATTAATAAGTATGATGAGGTCGAAGTGGATATGGTAATTAAACATATATTGCTGGTTTAAACAAACATCACTGACAGCATTTAAAAAAAAATAATATTACAAGATCGTATAATTTAAACCAAGTATAAATATAATTACAAAATTGAATCAATTTTAGGGATATGTTATCATATTGAATGTTTTTAAATGAATCATTTAACTGTTAACAATTGAATGGTATAGTAGTCAATCAATATTTTCATATTTAGTTTATTTAGAATATAACAATATATTTTATGCTATTTAAAATTCTTATTAACTGCTACATACAAATAAAATGATTTCTAATAAAAATAATAACACTAATTCAAATTATACCTGTGCCGCATGACATAAAACCCATTCAGTCCTTTTTTTGGTGGGAAAGTCATCAATAGCTAATTTCATTAGTCGATATAATGATGTAAACATAGCATCTTCCACTTTTCCTAACCAATCTTCAACATTTCCTTGTGCTTTCAATCTCTAATAATAATATCATCATATGAATAATAATAATAATAATTTTATTGTATTCAGTATCAAAAAAAATAATAACATTAAAAATGCATTATATAGTGAGGCAAACATGTGTAACATTAGTTACACCTATACTACTACTATTGGACACAAATAATGATTAAACAAATAAGAATCACCAAAGGATGATCTTTTAAAATTTACAGATGAAATGTTACCTAATATAGAAAACATCCTTGGAAAGCAAAAAGTATACTCAATCAGTGTGATTTTCTAAAAATCCATAACAAGTAGAATATCTATTGAGGAAAATCCCAAACCATTTGAAGAAGAGTGGAAAGGATTATTGAACTACAAGCATACAATGAGTATATTCACTTTATGTGCATAGTTCTGGAACTGTATGCATAAATGTTGAGTCGATAGTGCGTGCACCTTCATTCTAATCCATAACTTTTTTACATACAACAAAATAGTCAACCTTCATTCTAATACATAGTCTTTTTACATACAACGAAATAGCCAAACAACTAAAACTTCACTGCATGTGCTAGGCCTTATGTCTACATATTTCTTTTATGAAGGAAATAATGAATTTGTACAAGATTATATCTTTGTTTTCTAATAAATTTCTACTAAATATTAAGAATTACAATTATACTAAACTAGCTGATTCCTGTCTGCTTCGCTGCACATAGATATAGTAAGACATAATTAAATTTTGAAACCTAGGCTTGACTTTCTGTAACAGGTTTTAGAATTTATAAAGGGGTTTCGGGAGTATCAAAGATGAAAATACTCGATTGTATATTTGATAGATTCTGTTTATTTAAATGCTTTCTGAAACACAATATTTTAAGTTTTACCATCTGTTGCATACACGAATAAATCAGAAGGTTTTCTGACGGGTGAGCAGGCTACATACAGCTGTCCATGTGAGAAGCTTGGATTTCCTAAATTTAGTCCACACAATTGTAGGGATTGTCCTTGTGCATTATTGATTATCATTGCGAATGCGAGTCGCATTGGAAACTGTAATCGTTTAAATTCGAATGGCATATCTGTGGCAATCAAAGGGATCCCTGGTAATTGAACATCATCTCCTTTGAATTTTCTATTTGAAATGATAGGCTCTATTATATTGCTCATCATCTTTTTTATTGCTAATCTGGTACCATTACAGTCTTGGTGGATAGATTTTTCGGAGAAGGATGATAGCTACGCCAATTTTCATTGATAAACGTGCGATGGCATGCCTGGTAAATCAAGTGAATAAAGGAAATCTGATGGATAAATGACAACTTCGTCTTGATTCATCACGGTATGCGGTGATATATGGTCGCTTCACCTGGTATCTCATTTTGAATACTGGAATTGATGGCATTTACATCATTGTTTTTGGCACTGAGCCATTTGATGATTTTTGCAATGCAGTGCAATATTAGGAAAAACTGGATCAATTCATCTCAGGTCGCTGTTATTTCAAAGATGTCTGTTCTCAGTTTGAAACATTGTATGATTGGTTTATTTTCATTTTCCTATCCCAAAATCCAACAATTGTTTTGTGCTCAGCGGATGCACCATGTTGACATTGTACTCGCATGTTAGTTTTCAATGTCAATTTGTGTAGGTGTTGCCATAAAATTCATCATTTGAGACATGTGTTGAGTTTATCAGCGGGTGTTGAGCGTGGTATAACTGGAAGAGTCTGTCGAAAATCACCAGATAACAAAATGAGTGCACCACCGAAGAACTGTTCATTTCCTCTCAAATCTGTCAAGGCTTCCAATGCCTTTTTATGCTTCGTAGTGCATTTGTCCTATATAATGAGTTTAAAAGAGTACTCCACCTATTCCAGATTTTTTTCTGATGTTGCATGATGGTGTCTGTGATTTGCATATTCAACAAAAATTTCAGTGCTCAATGTGCTGTTCAACCACCATCCAAAAGAACTGCTGCAATTATGAATGAGGTGATTGCTAGTGCGATATTTGTCTACGATCGTATAGTTTTCAAAATAAGGGAAATAGGAAAGGTTTTGGATGTTCCTCCTGATGCATCTAGAAAATACAGTCAGCCACTTTAGATGGTAATTACATGCATAATCTTGTCATCAGAGCAATTGCATCTATGGCATTGCACCTATTAAAATTGGGAAATATTTTTTTTAAGCAAATTTTCTCATTGCATCTGACATCACTCATGAGTGTATACTCGGCATAGATTTTCTTATTAATAACTTAGCTGTACTCAATTTGGGACTAACTTTATAATTTAAGAAAAAATTCAGATGGACAGTTATCATTCGTAAACTTTGACAATTTTGTGAATAAACCATTGCAATATATTACTCTAAAAATGAAGATGACCATGACCTTATGAAATCTAGTGTGGAACCAGTTGAGTTTTTTAATCCTAGTAAAAATGAAACTATTACTTCTGTAATAAATGATTATAATTTGAATGAATATCATGGTATAACATAAATAACATAGCATAACATAAATGATAAAATAAATAAAATCTGTGGAGAATTAAATCATGTTTTGACTTCTGAACAATTAATTGAATTGAAAAATATTTTGTGGGATAATAGAATGATTTTTAAAGAAAGACCAGGTCTTATAAAAAATTATTAACACATTCTAGAAGTAACTGCTATACACCTTACAAACAATTTCAATATAAATTAAATCCCAAATTAATTGACTTAGCTAAAATAGAAATAGAAAAAATTATTCCAGATGACATAATTGAGGGGTCTCATTCTCCTTACATAAATCCTATTATTCTGGTTGAGAAAAAGAATACAGAACCAGTCTCGGGTGAAGTGATTGATTTAAAATACCGTATTTGCCTAGATGGACGTTTTATAAATAAGCATCTTGTATCTCTTAATGATTCTCCACTATATATCGATAACATACTTTTTCAGATGATGTAGCGTGCTTACGTAAGATATCTTGCAACCTTAGATCTTAAAAGTAGATTCTGGCAAATTGGTCTAGAGTAATATAGCCGACCATATACAGGTTTCCAATTTTTAAATGAAACTTCCCATTACAAGCGTATTCCCTTTGGATTATCAGTTAAGTTTTGGTGTGCTGATTAAAGCCTTGAGGAATGTTATACCAAATTATTTATTTGATAGCATAAAAGTTTATGCAGATGATATTTTGATTCACGGGAAAACTATAGACGAATTTTTGAGCAGTTTAAGGAACTTATTTTGCGTTTTTAGGGAAAATGGGTAAACATTAAACTTGGACAAATGCAATTTTTTTAGAAAATCTGTCGTTTTTGGGTTATGTTCTGACAGATAATGGTATAGAGAAGAACCCTAGGAAAATTGAAGACATTAAATATATTAAGGTTCCTAAAAATGTAAAAGAAATACAAAGTTTTTTTGAGTTTAATAAATGTTTATAATAAATTCTGTCCTAGTTATGCAGATATCACAAAATTCTTTTGTAAACTCACATCAATTTAATATAATTTTGAATGGAAAGATGAACACCAACAAGCTTTTGAACACATTACAGAACCTATGTTATATGATATCACTTTAAACTATTCAGATTTCGGGAAAATGTTCTATGCTCTATGTTCATGTGGACAGTTCAGATTTCGCTTCAAAGAGAGTTTTATACCAATTAGATAACCAGAGTTATAGAACTATTATTTCATTTTGCAGTAGGACCTTAAAACGAGCCAAATTAAACTACCAACACCAAATATATGATCCGAGAAAGAATTATTGGGGGTCATTCATTTTATTCAACAATTTTATAACATGATCACCGGCTATCAAATTACAGTTCGAACAGATAACAAAGCTATCACTTTATTGCACTCTTATGAACCCGCCTAGTCGTTTGATTTGTTGGATTAATTATCATGGACCTCTTAACATTTCATACGAGCATATACCTGGTATTAATAATAAAATAGTGGATTTCCTTTGCAGACATCCAGTTGATTAACTAGAACAGAAGGATACTGATGTTCATGTTAACTTTCTAAATGAAACCATATTTTTTCAAGAATTAATAATAATTATTATTAATTCTTGAAAAATATGGTTATTATAATCAAAGCAATGATCCTGAACTCATATATAAGATGGATAAAGAACAAAATAATTATAGAATTTTAGAAGGTTTTATTTGTAAACATTTAAGGGATATATTTTTAATCTATTTAAATAAAGAATGGATGACTGACTTTATTAAGTTAGTACATGAACAATTCTCACAATTAGGAGTAAATATATGTTTTTCAATTACTATTGCTCATTTAGGAGTAAATATATGTTTTTCAATAAATATTGCTATCAGTCCATAATCTTACCATAGCATTCATGTAGAAGGAAAATTAGATTTAGTATCCATAGATTATTTGGGTCCATTTGTAAAGTCATATGGTAACAAATATATTTTTGTAGTTATTGATAATTTTACCAAATTCGTAAAATTATACCCAACCAGAAGAGCCAATTTATTTAGGGCTCAAAAACCCATTCTTGATTACATTGAACAAGTTGGTACACCATTAAAGTGTTTAAGCGATAACGCCACCTGCTTTATCACAGATAGATGGAACAATTTTTTATCGAGATTAACTTCTATCAGACACCGGCAACACCTCAGAAAGAATGAACAGGGATGTATTGCAATATTTGTACTTGATGGAAAACATAATAAATGGGTCAATAAATTACCTCAGATAGAGTACACTATGAATACTACATGCCACATTAGCACCTATACAGAGTATGTTCGGAATTAAGCCGTTACGCTTTTGGAACAAATTTATTAGGGATGATCCGGGTGGATTAAATTTGGAACATGACCACATACAAAAATTGATTAAAGGTAAAATTCAGATGTTTGGAAGTACAAATAAATTAAAATACAATAAAAGCAAAACATTCACTAATTTCAAAATTGGAGATAAGGTATTGGTGAAGGCCTTAAGGGTATCTATACCTGGAGTGGTCAAAGCAAAACTCCAACCACTTTTCGAAGGACTATATGAAACTGTAAACAGATTGAGTAAACATCGTGCAATATTCAACAAATAATCGTGCAATATTCGTCTGGATTGAGCATTGCATACTTGAATGGTTTCCAGTCTTGCACCAACAGGCTCAACTGTTTCAGAGTAACGGGCCTGAACAGCGTTTATTCAAAGAGTTTCTAGTCTTACACCACGTTGCTCAATTGTTTCAGAAGATTGGGCCTGAGAAGTGTGTACTCGAACGATTTCTAGTCTTTATTTTCATTGCTCATCTGTATCTGACTTTCGTGACCATTTTTTATTCTACGCATTACATGTAGTACAGCCAATTGCTTGTCACCTAGGTGGCATTTTTGACAGCGAGAGTAAGTTAGCGAAAATTTCACAATCAATAATACAATTGTAAAAATACAGTATGTTTTTTAAATAACCGCAGAGAAGAATTTTTTTCTCCCGGATCATTTATCCTAGAGCTATGTGAGTTATATTGTTGAATGGCGCAAACAAATATATATTAGATGGAATGGTTAAAACACATAGTTTTTTATTAATATTTGTTTATAGTTATTAAAATACAACTCGGGAACTAACTATTATAGAATGTTTTTTTTTATTCACAAACCATCTCAGACATGCACACAACTGACTGAAACTTCATCGCGATCGGATGAATATTATAGAAACCCGTTGGGGACAAACATGCATACATTCATTTTTATATAAATAGAAGATTAAGTAATCATTTTTGACATCAATCAAATAATTCTAATAAAAATAAGTTGAAAATATAGAAAAAATACAATTCAAATGTGAGAATGAAGGTTACCTTTACGAATTTGACCTTTTCACCTTCAGAAGAAATCATGGCTCTTATATCATTGGTCATTACAACTTCACTACTCTCTGGAATGGATGTGAAACTCAAAGCATCATTTATTATTTCAGCTCCTTCAGACAGCAATAGTTTAGAACAAAATTCTATTTTAGCCATGGCATCAAAGCATTTATTTAAAAATGGCTGCACAGCATGGGGGTTTCTAGTCTATAAAAAACACTAGAAATAATAATTTTTACAAACAAATAAAACTATCTAGGCACAAATCGAATGCTTTAATCCTGTCAATATTTAAAGTAAAACTAAGGATTTATAATTGGACAGAGATGTTCATAAATAATTTAATAGCTTCAGCTAGAGAGAAAAATAAAGTGAGGATTAAGCAAATCAAGTCATTTTGATTTCCTTTCTCAACAGAAAATTACTATATTATTTATTGAAACGAAACATAGTTCATCATAAATTATACATGAAGAAAAGGGAATGGTGTAACCAAATCACTAGATTAGGGGCTCAGTAACATAAAGATCATAGGATTGAATCCCGATCCCTCTTTCTTAATCCAGCTAGTCCCTGTAGGAAATTAGACTAATATCCATTTGAAAAAGAGGTATAGAGGTTGAAGAATATCTGAATCTAATAGGGTAATCCGTAATTTAAATGTCTGACATCTCATGTTAAAATATTCTAAGCTTTCAAATTGTTCTAATTCAACAATCGGAATCGAAATCTAGATTTCTCAATTAAATTTGTTACTTCGGCTGATATTTAAAAAATAAACTACTCCGAAGAGTCAAACTGAGATATTAACTATTTTTGTGCCAACCGAAAGTATCCTTTTATTTATTAACTATAACTATTTATCACTATATTTATTAATATTAATTTCTTCAGAGTTCTCTAACAATGCGAATATTTAGACGTCATCACATATACTATATATTTATAAAACATAAATAATATCATTTGTCAATGGCTCTTTTTGCAAATACTAAGAACAATGATATATTGCCATTCTGCACTGAAAGGGCTAATGTTTTGATTTGTTATTTAACAGTTGAATTGCAAATCAATTGTAAATTTAAATAAATATTTTTTTTTTTATTTTTTTTTTACTATTGCCATTGAAAAGTGTGTAGGAATAGTTAAATGGGGTAAAAAAAAAAAGAAAGAATGTATTGGTGTCCAATAGGGCAATGTTTAAAGGCTGATGAAGTGGTAAAATAAAAAATTCCGGTGGTTTCAATTTTAATTTCTATGAAAAATAGTAAAAGTAAAATATGTGCATAATTGTATAATTTCATTTTTGAGTTGTTTTTAAATTTATCTCTAACGGACAGCTCTGTTTAACGGATAAAATCATCTTCCCCATGGGTGTCTGTTATATAGAAGTTTCATTCTATATATAAGGGTATAAGAGTATATACATCATAATTATACAGATTAATTATAACATACTTGGGCAAGTATCTCAATCAATTCATCATTTGATAAGAAATAGAACCTCGGAAAAATAACTCGTTTGCATTCCAAATAAGCTTCCAGACATTTCAGAATTTCTTCTAATAGCGAGTTGTCTCTTTGCAGTTCTTCAAAAAGACCAGGAACAGTGCATGCTGGCATGGCTGAGGGATTCTAGAAATTAAAAATATTATTAAGCCAAAAATAAAAAACTGCCAGAACCAAAGTGTGAGATAAACAGGAGTCTTTAAATATAAGTGAGACATCAGTTGGCATCCGCATGATGGTATAGAAGAATCAATTTAATTAGAGATTGATAGATAAATTATTTGCCACTTCTATAATTTTGTTTTATTTAATACTAGTTTCGAATGTTATA
The DNA here is from genome assembly GCA_948150685.1 of Rhaphigaster nebulosa. Lineage (NCBI taxonomy): Eukaryota > Metazoa > Arthropoda > Insecta > Hemiptera > Pentatomidae > Rhaphigaster > Rhaphigaster nebulosa. Next base: position 219,629,226 of record OX411306.1, on the reverse strand, counting down.
CATTCATCTTCAGTTCTAAAAAAATACAAAAATTCAAAAATAATATCATTCAATGTCACAAATCTTTTCACAAGTATCCCACCACTAGAAACAACAGAAATTTTAGAACAGTTAATCTTCCGATTGAATCTATCACCGATAGAAAAACTAGATCTTTACAATTTGATGTCTATTTGCATAAACCATAATTATTTCCAATTTGATGGAAAATTCTTCAAACAGGAAGAAGGCTTACCGATGGGCTCCCCTCTATCACCCCTTCTGGCAAATTTATTTATGGACAAATTAGAACAAAAAATTCTTGACCCAAACATTTTTCAACTAGCTCAACATATCATACACTGGTATCAGTATGTAGATGACATTATATGCCTATGCTCTGGTACGACAAGACAAATAAATAATTTATTAAAGGAAATAAACGAAATTCACCTCTCGATTAAATTCACAATAGAACTGGAAAAAACAAAACCAGAAACTTTTTAGATTTAGAAATCTTAGTGAAAAACAAACATCATGAATTTGGAATTTACCACACGGATGTCATTATAAACAATGAAGCAAGGAGACTGATAGCACATAAACTCGTAGCCTTTAATTGCATGATTTACCGTCTTTTGAACGTACCATTAAATGAAAAGAACTATAATAAAGAAATTTAAATAATATATTCCACAGCAAAAAATAGCGGGTACAATAAAATCACTATAAATCAAATTTTAAAAAAACAAATACAAAAAAAGACAATCAATGATATCTATTCGACAACCCCCGAAGATAGGCCCATCCCGAAACATTATGTTTTGATTCCATATTTCGGCCCTATATCCACCAAAGTCGGAACTGAATTGAAAAAATTAGGATTAAATCCTGCATTTAAAATAGGAAAAACCCTATCCTCATATTTCCATTCTCCTGAAGATAAAATAGACCCTTTCCAAAAAAGTGGAGTATACGAACTAAATTGTAATGATTGTGCAGCCAAATACAAGGGAAAAACTGGAAGATCGCTAAATCAGAGATTAAAGGAACATATACGTGCATATAATAATAAGACAGAGAATTCCAACTTTTCAATTCATTTGAATGAAAAAAACCATAAATTCATCAAAGACTCAGGAGTTAAATTAATATATCACGTTGAAAACAGCCTCAAATTAAATACATATATGAAGCACTTGAAGTAATAAAATCCTTCAAATCCAATCCAGATTTTTGCTTAAATGACCAAATAAATATCTCCAATAGTCCAATCTTAAATTTATTCCCATCTACAACAGAAAAACCAATTACTCACCAGCATTACTGGAAAAACACCGACCCTTAAACCGTTTACCTATAAACACCCCACCTTTCTTTCATTGTTAGTTCAGTGCGAGAAAAAACCAGTACAAATTTTTCTGTTTGATATAATCCATTTAAACCTTGGAGAGTACCAACATGTATTTGACTTCTTGTCTTCATTAAATTCATTATTCATAAATGTTTTATAATACTGAATTATATTACATCTAATTTAATATGTATAATAATACCAAACTATATTTTGAATTGCTTATTTTTGAATTTTTGTATTTTTTTAGAACTGAAGATGAATGTATAACATTCAAAACTAGTTTTCAATAAAACAAAATATTAGAAGTGGCAAATAATTTATCAATCCCTGATAAGTGAGATATATTTTTTTTAATCTGAAACCCTCACTCTCCTTGCAAAAACAACCAATCTCAAAATTTCACAAATTTGTAAAGGAGTGATTTAAAAATTAATAGGAAATTTTATATGCCATGTTAAAAGAAATTCAGTGTTTTGTGGATTCCTTTGCTTATAGGTGCGAATGGCACAGAAAAATTTCAAACAACAAAAATTGTATATTTTGAATGTATTGAAAGAAATGATCATAAAACACACATGACAGTTGAGAATTCTACCCCTACCTTTTCATCAAAATGACTGAGTTTATGTTCAACCAAGATTATCTCAGTTAATACAGAGCATAGTGTACTTGAGTTTTTGTCTCTGTACTTGAGTTAATTTTACAGAAAATTTAATTAGCTACAACATTTATAATGGAGATGTTTTTAATACTCTTATGGAGGAAAATGAAAATTTATCTGAAAAATCAGAACTAGCATTTTTTAGGATTAGTGCCTTTCCGAAGTGTCAGATTGATATTTTCACTGATATAACATCGCTTTATGATGTGATTTCCTTAATGAATCAGAAAATATAGCCCATACCATTGAAAATTCCAGCTATATATACTGGAGAAAATTGGGGAGTTAAATATGAGCTCAAAAAAAAAAAAACTCCAGACAGCACAATTGTGACACACCAAATTTCATTCCTAAAATTCAAAAAATTGTGGATTTTAAACGGGGTGGGGTGTCAATTGAGTCTCGAGCACCCTATATATTATAAAAGTTTTTTATTATAACTGATTGCAAAAACAATCTCACATTTAACAAAATTTCCCAAAGATTCTTCTTACATTCAGCACGAGAAATGCATGTCGGCAAGTAAATAAATATCACATGTGCAAGTGTGTTTGTGAATGCACACACTAATATTTAAACATTCACATGTACAGAAAAAAAAGTCTTACCTTATAAGTATTTCTCATAATAGTTTTATATGATTTGTCCACAACTAGAAACATTTTAGCCTCGTTAGGCAACTGCCTCTGAATATCAGGGGCAGAAAAAATAGGTTCTAAATATAACCAATTAGTTTGACAATTAGACCATTCTTCCTGAAACAATCTTTAACTTTAAAATTGAGATAAATACAATTACGATGATATTAAACACATTATTGTTTTATTAAATAATAGCGAATGATGGATCATACTGTGTGGCATTAAGGACGATGTTCATTATGTCATTTTTCATGTCTTCGGCAAATTGAAAAAGTAACTTGTTTTGTCAAATATAAAATAGCTCAATCAACTTTTTCAATCCAAATTTTTTATGGTTAATAGTCATTTTCAACCTCAAGTATGAGTTGAAATATGACATATCAAAAACACAAAGAAGGATTAAAAAAATTAAAATAATTTCTAAAAATTGTAAAATGCCATATCAACATCTGGCATTAAGTCACACAATCCTACTTATATCTAATATAAGTAGTAGATATATAAGTATTCTACATATCGCTATCATGGAAGAGAGCCGGCACAACTCCAAAGACTGTACCTTTTGAGAAAACAATGCTTGAAGTTTTCATCATAAAATTTCAACTGATTATTACATATTTCCTTACAATTTTATAGATAATAGGGTGTATAAAAAATAATGACGTTTTATTAAATTTAATGCGAATGCAAATATGCACTTTAACCCAAATCAATGTTTACCAATAACTAATACTCTCGTATAAAGGATTAAGAAAGCTTGTTTTAAAATATTTGACCTGTGCAATAAAGCCTTAGTTTATCGTTAACTAGAACATTATAAGTAGGAAAGACAGGTAGCTCATTGATATAATTAAAAATATTTTTTAAAAACAAAGCAGATTCATAATGATTACCAAAGTTTTTGAAAATAGCTCCACTTTTTCATTCCACTCATCAACTTTTGGTTTTATTGGTCCAACACTCCTAGAACTGGAAATAGTACTTAAATTTATATGGGTTTCATCTAGGACTGTATTAATCTCGTCTAATGCACTAAGCATATAAACATCCTTTGTATCCTTATACGGTACAACAGTAAATTCAAGTGATTTCCAAGCATCTTCAACCTACAAATGCATAAATTATACAGGAATATTTCTTGAAAAAATGCTTTTACATTAATCAAAGAACTTAAGGAATATATTATTATAATATCATAGCAGTCACAATAAAAAATAAAAAAATTTCCAGCCACTAATATCCTAAGCACTGATTCAATTAGCAGTATGATGCCAAAGAACTAAATGATTGCTGCCAATCTTGACAGGGGGTACAAAATAATTAAACCTTAAAGATTAAGATGAGATTTAAAGATTTGGGAACTTTAGAGAAAGAAAACAATGATAAGAAGAAAATGTAAGGATTCAAGGATAATGCAAAAAAAGGATGGCAACTCATGCCTAGCAAAAGGTAAGCACGAAGAAGGCTATGGTTTGATGAAGAATGTCTAGAATAAAGACAGTAAATTAAATGATCTAAACAATCTAAATGATAAAAATCTTCGATATTTAACCTTCAGTCAGGTTCGGCAGATCAATTGGATAACTCAGAGTTCCATCTTCTTTGTATTGTTGAAATATGAAGAGAACAGCCCCTAGCTTCATGTTAGCTTCCTAACTTCTACTCCCCTTGAAACCAAAATATGTTAGTAATCAAGTACTTAGTATCAGCTAGTTGTTTTGATCTTGATCATATTACTGCAACACACCATTCTTCATTTTTTTTTTTTTACAGCATGGATGTTTTCATTTAAAAACCAGTTGCGTAAACTTATTATTATACTTATGCAATGGCTTATTCTTGATTTTAAATATTTCAGGTGTGTTGATAATTCACAATATGAAAAAGATATACTGCAAACATTTCTGTAACTTTCCGGTTACAGGTGTTCTAACAAAATTATGGAGAGAAAATATGATGTCCATGACCCACAAGACTTTAAGGCATTCACAGTATACCCTTCGATGACAACGAGAATGAAATATTTAAAAGATTTTAAAAGAAAGTAGATACAGATGCTGAGGACAGAACCAAGGAAACCCATGAGGAGGACTCAGTAACTAAACAATCAGAATGTAAAAGTAAATATCACAATGAAGTAGAAAATATAAGTTATTTCATAGAACAGCATAAAGAAATCTATTTTTAACAGAGTTCAAAGTAAATAAAAAAGTTACACGAAGTGATAGGTGAAGCAAAAAATCTCAAAAGCCTATTGAGTACTGAGTCAATTTGATGAGCAATGATATTTTGAATATAATTGTGAACTGCACAAATTTATAGACAGACAAAATAAAGAATATTTTTAAACATAAAAGAGACACAAGAATATGATATACTAAGTTATTTTTCTTTTGCCTGAAAATTATCATACTGAAAAATTCAATTGTATACTTCGAGGGTTCAAATGACAGATGATAAAATCATTTATAACAATGGATAATCCTATTCCTAGTAAAAGTTAAATCAAATGAAAATATCAAAACCACGTTCACTTGTATATGATATTTGATGATTTTTATAATTTACTGATATGTTAAAATTTATAAAAATATAAATACTAGATTAGTAAGTTGTTTAAATAAGTTGAGCAACAATATAATATACACCAACTGAATTTTGAAATTGCAAAGTGTATCATTCTATTGCTGAAACATTTAACACCGCACCTGATGGAAGGTTAACAAGCTTAATTAAAAAACAACTAAATTTCTTTACAAAATTACCTTGAAAACAAAACCAGAAAATACAAAGTAATAGGATTGAAAAGAACGTATGACATGTTCAAGAGCATCGATGGTCGGCATAAGATCATTAATAAGAAGATTCACCATTTCCAAGAGTCAAAAGCAATGTGGCACAGGTGTATCTTCCAATCTAATAAGGAAAAGAAAAGATGCCCCATTTCTATAGTTTGTAGTTAAGAAAGTGAAATGGAAACAAACATGCAATGTAATTGCTTTATATACCCCCAAGAAATATTTAAAGGATAACATATCAAAAGGTTTATTCTATTATGGCAATAGAAAAATTATAGCAATTGTTTTTCAAGCATATTGATGCTTTTCAAATAATGGGAAAAAAGTAAAAACAGATTAATTAGAATTTTTTATTTCATTTGAATATAATATACAACATAAGAAGTATTAGTTGTTGTTGATTAAGTTTAATGCCCTTATGCACTTCAACTAGGACAGGAAAGGTTACTTTATCCCACAGGTTACCAGGCTATTCTATCTAACCAGGGTGTGAAGATTATGATGAGTCTACCACAAAACAAAAGTCAATCCTAGGTACGATTTTAGCTGGTATCTCTCCTAACACCTCTCCTCAACCACCAGGATCTCATTGATAGAGGCACAAACATCTAATATTTTGCTTTATTTCGTGATGTCTGCAGTTGTGCGATAGTGTGGAGTAGATCATCCTCAATATAATAATAAATTAAGTCTCAACATCACATGAAAAGAATGAGCATTGAGCTAGTATATATGAATATGAATTCTAACAAAATATAGTCCATATCAAACCTTTTTTAAGAGTCCTTCCAGGGCAGATTCTGAACTGGCTTGAGCAGATAAATCCGCAATGATTTCTGGGAAATTAAACAATCCCATCTCATCTAATTTCTTCAATGTTTTAACCTCATCTGGTAAAAATTTGCAATTCAAAACTTTTTCTAGTAGTAGCCAATGCCTTCGTTTTATGTTGGGATTTAACATATTATTAATTACCGGAATCTATATAAAAGAAGTAGACAAAAAATTAACCAACATTTATAAAAAAAAAAAATTAATTAGAATACAACCAACATAAGCTTGATATACCTTATCCTTCATAGTTTCCACTTTTTCCCGTAATTCTGGAACAACTAGATTTGGTGGGAAGTTTTTCTCAAATTGTATAAGATTTTTCAGGTATTTACCAATGGTTTGCTGTATATCATCAGCGTTTAACGTTTCGAAACTTGCATTTTGCCATTCATTAACGATGTCATCCCACTGTACCACATTTTCCCATAAACGTTGTTTTAATTTTACATGTGTCAAGGCTTCTTCTAGAAATTCATATCTTTCAATTGCAACCTAAATTTATAAACAAATTGAAGTATTAAAGTATTAACATAAAAATTTAAGTTGCTTACTGATATTCTCATTCTGATTATCATACCTTCAGTGCTTTTCGACATTCCCTACACTTATTAAGTAATTGGGCTTGATCCTGTAGTTTATCCAATAAATCTTGCAAGCCAATTTCAATATCAATCAAATCAGTTTTGGGGTCAAGAAAACTTGGATCCTATAGAATAATGATATTTTAATCAATCAGTAAAAATAAGATTAAGTAGTGTAGAATTTTACTAAATTTAATTGTTAAATACATGAGTAGAATCATTTTGATAACTATTGAAATGATATTTGAGTATTATTATGATATAATCAAATTTAGGCATTGGTGGAAAATTTAAGTTTATATTTCTTAATTACCTATTTTTATTTAAATACAAATTGCTGAAAAAATATCAGTACAAAATTTTATTTTAATTAAATACTTAAAATTTAATTAGCTTATTTACAGAAGGAAAATATTATAGCATTGTTATTTTGTTTTCTGTTATTGACCTTTGACTAAAGTAGCAGTCATGAAATTAGATGCTTGACACCTGCACAACACACAGGGCCTTGTTGCTAAAAGCACTTGAGAGCAAGCGAATATTTCAGTGCTCTTCCTCTCCCATAAATAAAATTTAAAATTTTGAAAACTAATCATTTATTGCATGTATACAATTTAGAAAAATCAGTCACAGAATAATTTTTTTAAATCATAATATTGATAATTCACTCAAATAAAAATAAATTGCAAAACTGATATAATATTGCATTTTTGATCGAATTTCTACCACTGGACAATCCTAGATTAAAAGCAGAACAATCTTAAACACTGTTCATTAGTGTCAATAAACTAATATATATATATATATATATATATATATATATATATATATATATATATATATATATATATATATATTTATATATATAAAATATCTATAACTGGCTGCAAAACCCTCCTTTCCTACCATTTGGCGTTGCTTTAATAACTTATAAATTACCTCAGCCTCTTTTCTAATCCATTCAATGTTTTCTTTTAATTCATTTTCCTCAGCTTCAACTTTTTTTAAGAACTTTTCAATAATCTCCCTTTCATTATCATGCATATTATCAGCTACTCTGTAGACCTCACTTACGTTGTCGCATATATCCTTTAAAAAATAAAATAAAATAATTAGATGTAATCCTTATACCTAATAATTAACCATCCAGTTGTCCCAAAGGCCTCGCAGGTGCATAGTAAACGATATTTTGCTTCTGTATCTGAACGAGGGAATTGGGGGAGATGCCCCTTCAGCTATCCTCCTAACTTCACTCTCTCAAGAATGAGTGAGAGTTCGGGCTCTGTTGCATTCACCAGTACCATTGTAATAGACTTATGCACCTCATAGGTCCATGCAACAATCCACATAAATTTTTCCAACTTCAGTTTTGTATTATTTTGTTGTGTTTATGTACCTAAGCTGTAGCTATGATTGTTTTTATGAAAACATTTAATTCTCTCTCTTTTATACCCGCTTTGCACCTCTGAGGTCTATGTGACAATTTATGTGATATTTTTTAATTTAGAGTTATAGCGACTAAAAAAATATTCAATCTGATGATGACATGGCAACACTACACCATCTGCTCTTTGATGATCAAGATGAAGAGGATTTTGGTGGAAATCTTAATATTGGATAAGAGGACATTGAAGTAGAACAAAGAGAAGTTCGACGTTGGCTTATGGTAGTTTTTTTTTCTATGCGTCACCGGCATAAATGTCCAAGTTATCTATGCAGGAAATAATCATAAAGTAAAAAGAGCTTAAGAAACCCCAAATAATGAGGCGTGTATCATAGAAATACCACTTCCAAGAGGATTGAGAGACAGGATGTTATAAAGATTCGAAAATCCTCTAACAGTTGCTGCTACGAAACGTTGCTAACAGACGAAAAATAAAATGCTGCCTTCTGATTGAAAATGTGGATCTTGCAAAGACGAGAAGAAAAGAGAGAGCACTAAATACTCGAGCAGGATATGTGACATTTAGGTAAATAGGTATGTTTGAAGAATATTTCTGCGCTGTGCAGTAAATGTTTTGAAAAACATTGTATGGGACATGAATCTAGTGATTCAAGAGATATTGAATGATAATTGAAATGTTTGAATTATTTTTCTTGCTAAGTTCTGGACTAATGCTTGATGATTTTTTCTTGCTATTTTTTATGAGCCTAATATGTCTATCAAATTCATGGATGATAAGGAAAGGATTTACATGTATGTTATCCTCAAGTTAGAAGTTAAAAGACATTGGGAGCCTTGCCATTTGACTTTAATTTTATTGCAATGATGACTGTCTCGCTTAAATTTTTATTGTATACAAAACAACTTCGATTATATTTCAATTTAGAAAACACTATTTTTTCTTTCAAAACACATATTACCATTATTTATTAATATATGTATTATAATCAGTTGACATCCACAAAATGGTATAGAAGGATCAATCCCTAATATGTATTATATTTTCGTCATTTCTAACCGATAATACAGACATAAGCTATGGAAAAATAAATATGCATCACACATACATCTCAATTACTGATCCATAAAGGCCACCTAAACCTTTTTGCTGCAACTGCTCATTGTAAGAGCTAGGAGCAACTGCTGGTGGTTGCATACTGTTTTGTGGGATTTATTTATAATTTGTTAATTTTAACAAACATATTAAGGTGTGTTTTTTTTTCTAATATGTGGTGAATTACCATAATTGTAGAAGATAGCAACCAAGCAGTGGCTTTGGAAGGAGTGAAACAGTGGACATAATCACTTACACAAATGCATTGGACTTTTTAAAATGTAATAGTTTGTAGAGCAAGATGTAAAAGATTGCTACAGACCACAAATTCCTGAAGGAAATAATAATAGACTGTTGGCAAAGGAAACCTGAATATGGGGAAATAAATAAATAAAATGTTTTCTAGAATAAATATATCATATTTTGCTAACAAATGGTAATGTGGTACGTCAATGTTGTATTCATATATTTTCCAAAGCATCAGTCAGACAATAAATATATGAAGTATATTTACTGATATCTATCTGTGATATTCTTCCATGAAATTATCAATATATAGAATCTATATATTGACGTCATTTAAAAAAAAAAAAACTTAAGCGCCAATAATTCGAAATTTAGGTTTCAACTTATGGGACCTAAATAGCTCTTCTATCGATTCCAGCTTACGATATACTGGAAAAAAAAATTGGAAATGGTCTAAAAATCAACTATTGATGACTTAAGCATCAAATAATAACGACTCTCAGTAGTCACTCTGGCCTTAGACAGTGCTAGAAGTCTTAAAAATATATTGTAATTATAAAGGTTTTGCCACCTCAATAAACTCCTACAGTATACAATAAAGAATAAAATTGAAAAAAATATATTGTTATTTGGAGAAAAATTGTTTCATGTAAAGTTTGCTAAATGGCGCTTACGCCTTTTTCAAAAAACGGCATCGATATACTCTGTAATAACCAAAGAGAATTTAGGATTTAACTCTACTATGGTAACATTGAGTCAGATTTACTCCTCGTGGAATTTAAACTCCTTCCCTCCTCATCCTATTTTAGTGCTTCATCACCGCCAAGAGTCAACAGTATCAGTTGTTCTAAACTTTTGTGAGTAATATTTGGAAATTTTTACCATTACAATAAACTTGGCAGGAGTAATTTTGACTCAACATCACCAATAAGGCCTTTGTGTTGTTTAGTAAATCTATCTCATTGAAACTAATTACATGAAATCAAAATGGAGTAAAAATTCATTCCTTTGTTGTACATCAGGATTAACCTTTGTGATGTTTGATTTCAGTGGATTATAACATTAACAGCAGATCAAGAATATGAAGTCACAAATATACACATATCTTCAAAAGGTTCCAGAAGTCATGCGAGCAATAGATGATGATAAGCCTTTTTTTTCAAAAGATGAAAATGCAATAGATTTTTTGGAAGTAGAAGTAGAGGAAAGCAAAAATAGTTGTGGCAATGAAGATTATATTCCAACAAAAAAGGAAGTTGAAGACACTATTACTCCAGAAATAAGGAAAGGAAGATAAATATGGAAATGCATTTACTTTGTCGACAATATAATTATTTCAAATGGAAAAAAATGTTCTTCCCATAAAACCAGGCCCTGCTGAAGAAGCTAAAAATGTATTCAAGTGGACCAATAAATTACTTTCTTCTATTTTTGAGCAATGATATTCTTTGTGATACATGCATCAACACAAATAATGAAATGGGTCACACTTGTTCTCGATTTAAATTTAGCTTTATATTTTTTTACTGCAGCTTTCTTATTCAAAATACTGATTGTAATTTGTACAAAATGTTCTTAATGTTTCTTACATATTAAATTGAAATGAAAATCTAATTTTTGTAAAAACATTTAGTTAGATGCAATATAAATTGTTTTGTTAATATAAATCAATAAATTTATTTATGAAACCCATTTTTTTAAGAAACCACTCGATTTAATATGCCTAAAATTAGATGCTTGCTTGATGCTGATTTTATGCAGTTACCATATTCTTTACTTCTATGTGAGTAGAATTCACTCAATAATAACTACATGTGAGTATGCAATAATAATACCATTCTAGGATTAAAAAAAGTTTTTGGAATATAAGTGAGAGATATTACCACATCTAATATGTACAAAGAGATCCAAGTGAATTCTAAAGCAGAAAAAAAAATAGATATTCCTTAATTATTAGAAATTCTTTAAATTTCTGAAAATTAAATATATATACCATGTATGTTTGAATGACCTCTTCAGGTAAGAAAGCTAAATCAAATTCTGGAGTCATATTAAAAACTTCTCTGACATACTGAATAGTTTCTTCAAAATTTTCTTCCTGGAAAATATACACCATTACTATTTCTAGAGTATAATTACTATTATTAAATTAACAAAATCATGAGCACTGCAGGCCTGCAACAACACCAAACTATATCTTAGTTATATAGATAATTATAATAGATAAAAGTTTAACAAACCTGGAAGATTGATCCCGAAGGATTATAAAATAACAGTAATTAACTAACTGGGTTTTCAACATAGTGTGGACTTAATAAAAAAGTAAGGAAAGAAATTTTCAGTAGTTAAAAAAGAAAAGCTAAAATTAATTTATTTTTTAAAACGAGCTAGCCCTTTTCCATAACAACCAGCAACAGTCATGATTGGGGAGTGGAAGTCATTGCTCAATGAAATTCTGACTCATATGGAATCCGTTCACAAGGAGATAGACTTACATGGAGATCCGTTTTAGACATATTGTCATTAATGAATGTGATTATTATTATTATTGGAGGGAGTTATTGTTGACCGTATATTTATATTTAAAGGGAGAAGTTGGTCGGGGGGTGCGGTCAAAGAAATAGACTACTATAATGTGAACTTTTATAATTGTGGCTACGTTTCGGCCTAAGTTTTAGGCCATCTTCAGGGCTAAAAAGGAAAACAAAATAACAACAATGAAAAAAGGGAAAGAGGCAGTACCAGTAACAGTAAAAATGATAAATGATAAAAAACAGAAAATACAAGTAAGATAAAAAAGTATTAAGAATAAAAAGAAAAAGATAACACTAAATTACATAATACAAAAGACAAATGAAAAAATAAAATAAAATTAAATAAATGAAATAACAGTGTAAAAATTAAAAATTAGTTGAAAAAAAAATAAAAATAATGCGATATTTACACAGGGAATAGTGAAATATATGAAATCTATTAATTAAAAAGACAAATAATATGAAGGTTTGGTAATGTGTAAAGCATACATACATAGCAAAGCATAAAGCATAAATGCATACAGTATATAAAAGCATACAGAGATAGTTGTAAGTTATGCAAAAGATGACTATGATGTTAAAGAAGTTGACATTGTTGTAATTGATTGTTGTAATTATGAGATGATGGAGTAAAATATAAAATAATGTAAGCCCCAAAAACAAAAATAGATAAAAATCCTATGTGGTGAAGAAAGAAGAAGGATAGAAAACAATGAGGAGGAGGAAATGTAAAGAAAACGTGATAATTACATACCAGCGAGGCGTGTGGTCAAGCGCAAACTGAATATTAATAATGGATTACCGGGAATTAGGAAAACCGTTAAAACAATGCTACCAACTCACTGATTTGAAATAAAACTAACACTAAATTTAAATGCTGTGTGATCAAAAGACATAACAATTGATTTGAAAACTGTAAAAACGTATTGATATAAGTATATTTAGAAAAGTATATATATAAAAAAATTAATGTTAAGAAATTAAATTTAAAATTAATATCTCACCACCAAAAAAAATTAATGTTAAAAAATTAAATTTGAAATTAATATCAACACCAAAAAAAAAAAAAAAAAAAAAAAAAAAAAACTTACTCCAACTGGTGCAAAAAATGGCAATGGAAATAAATACAGGTTACGAGTTCAAAAATAAAATAATATAATAATAAAATTAAAGTTAAGTTAAATGTAAGTATAAGTTAAATAATATTACGGGTTAAATTTACTAAGGAAATAAATAATAAATACTTTGTATAAGAAATAACAACAATGAAAAAAGGGAAAGAGGCAGTACAAGTAACAGTAAAAATGATAAATGATAAAAAACAGAAAATACAAGTAAGATAAAAAAGTATTAAGAATAAAAAGAAAAAGGGTTTTTGTAGTTGTGGATGAGTTTGTTGATGGTATTGAGGGGAAAGTTATTGGTTAAGAGGATTTGTACCAAACCGACTTACTATGGCAGACTTCTAAACTACTATTCCCAACATCCTTACCACCAAAAAATAAACGTCGCCAAAAATCCTCTTAACCAATAACTTTCCCCTCAATACCATCAACAAACTCATCCACAACTACAAAAACCCTCCCCTTCCCATCACCTCTACCACTACTTCTTCACCACCTACTACCACTCCCTTCTATAGATCTCTTCCATACATCCCCGCCCTTTCTGAAAACATACAGAAATCCTTACGCTCCTCAATTCCCAATCTGCGAATTGCTTTCAAATCCCACAACAAACTTTCCAACCTCTACACACGTGTAAAAGATCCCATTCCTCTTAAACACCGTTCCCATGTCGTATACCGCATCCCCTGTTCCTCTCCCAACTGTAACTCTACCTATATCGGCGAAACTAAAAACCTCCTTAAAGATCGCATCACCCAACATAAATATTCCATCTCTTCCCGTAACCAGACTGCCTCTAAACTCTCAGAACACGCTTTATCCTTAAACCATACTTTTGATTTTGACAGTACTTCAATCCTCGCCACAGTCCCTAACCATGACAAACGACTCCTCTCAGAAAGCATCTTCATCCAATTAGAATCCCTTCCCGTCAATCAAAAAACTGATATACAAAACCTTTCTCTAACCTACTCCCAAGTATTCAATTTATTAATAAAAAAAACATAACTTTTCATTACCTCTTTTTTTTTTTTTTTTTTTTCTTATACAAAGTATTTATTTATTTATTTTTTTTATTTATTTTTTTTTCCTTAGTAAATTTAAACCGTAATATTATTAAACTTATACTTACATTTAACTTAACTTTAATTTTATTATTATATTATTTTATTTTTTGAACTCGTAACCTGTATTTATTTCCATTGCCATTTTTTGCACCAGTTGGAGTAAGTTTTTTTTTTTTTTTTTTTTTTTTTTTGGTGTTGATATTAATTTCAAATTTAATTTTTTAACATTAATTTTTTTATATTAATTAACTATTTTTGTTTTTGGGGCTTACATTACTTTATATTTTACTCCTTCATCTCATAATTACAACAATCAATTACAACAATGTCAACTTCTTTAACATCATAGTCATCTTTTGCATAATTTACAACTATCTCTGTATGCTTTTATATACTGTATGCATTTATGCTTTATGCTTTGCTATGTATGTATGCTTTACACATTACCAAACCTTCATATTATTTGTCTTTTTAATTAATAGATTTCATATATTTCACTATTCCCTGTGTAAATATCGCATTATTTTTATTTTTTTTTCAACTAATTTTTAATTTTTATACTGTTATTTCATTTATTTAATTTTATTTTATTTTTTCATTTGTCTTTTGTATTATGTAATTTAGTGTTATCTTTTTCTTTTTATTCTTAATACTTTTTTATCTTACTTGTATTTTCTGTTTTTTATCATTTATCATTTTTACTGTTACTTGTACTGCCTCTTTCCCTTTTTTCATTGTTGTTATTTTGTTTTCCTTTTTAGCCCTGAAGATGGCCTAAAACTTAGGCCGAAACGTAGGCACAATTATAAAAGTTCACATTATAGTAGTCTATTTCTTTGACCGCACCCCCCGACCAACTTCTCTCTTTAAATATTATTATTATTATTATTATTATATGAGGGATGGGTCAACCCATTCTCACCGTGATCCATTATGGATCTTTTGTGAGATTTATGAATGTGATGTTCATATGGAGGTTTATTTTTATGCATCTATCTATTTTTACAAAATGCAGGTGACAAAAGCCATATATCGTAAAAAAAAAAAAGGAAGATTCATCAAAAACTAAACCATATAAATTTGTTTTAATAAATAAAAATAAACAAATATTATGTTTGTTATTTGTTTTCTTCGCCATCGCTAACCAAGTGGCTGAATTGATTTGGAAGAAATTTGTTATACATTTATAATTATAATTCATTCACAAAAAGAGTGGTAGAGTAGGGAAGGGTTCCATCCAGCATCACAACCAAACATCAGAGGCAATTATAATCATACTTGGTATGTATATTTCTTATTAGCCAAATAAAAAAAAAAATGGTGTAAATCAAACCCTAGGCCTCCTTGTTGATAGGGTGATGTTTCTGTCACCATTTTAGGAACAATTGATACAATTTCAATGAAATTTGGTTCATAATATTTTGAAAATCTTATTTTATTATAAAATGATAATTTAATAGGAAACAAAAGAATGCAGTATAGCAGAATTATTTCCTCTCTTGATCTCTCTCATTTCACTTCTAACTGATTCCATTCCTATTTATACTTTGTTTTCTATTTATTTTGTTCAAATAAAATTGATATTATATTTGTTTGTTTGCCACAGCATCACAGGAAAACCAAAATAGTAAGGACCTTTTTTTTCATAGATTTAGAGCAATCAAAACTATTATGGGATAGGCCCCATTTAGTTAAAATTTTCCACCTAAATGATAACATGGCAGTCAGGGATCCTCTCAATTTTTATGCAGAGCAGAATCTGGGGACAGGTGTAAGTAGCTGACTTTTAAAATTTGAAGTGAGATTATGAAAATTCAAAGTGGCAGATTCAATACAATGACCAAAATCAACTCTATTTGCATGAAAATTACTAACTAGTTTAGAGGGTATCAGAATCCAAATCTGTCGTAACATTTCCAAAGTGCAGAATCTCAGATTGAGTCAGGGATATGGGCACTATCTGTCGAAAAATGAGAGTTAATAAAAATGTTCTTCTGAAATACAATCAATAGCTCCTTTGTGCATGTACTTCATTTTCAAAAATGGCCCCAAAAACCTCAGAGTGGTAAGTATCGGGGGAATTGGTTTATTTGAAATTTGCGATAACCATATTTGATCCATCCACGATTTTGAATTTCTGAAAATTAACTCCAATTTCTCCATATATCTCCGGTAATACATGAAAATTGAGAAGATCTATGACCATAAAGTCTCTGGCTTTTCCTTAAATGTTGTTTGATGATATTTCACACTGTTCATTGATACAAGGCTTGCTAAGCTTAATTCTGAACTTGGTTAAACTTAATTCTATTGTAATCAGATTTTTATACCCTTGCATGATGCCTTCGAACAACTTCCATTAATTGAACATAACCCTGAGCAGTCTTTGGCTCATTTTTAAGAATATTCAAAATGGTTGTAATCAACTGCATCTTTTGGTTGAGCATATCCGTAGTTATCCTAAACAAAAAAATAAACAATGATAATAAAAAAAGACTATTGGGTGTACAAGAATGTTTTGAAGGATTTTGGAAAAAGGACTTTATTGTGTAAAAACGGTAACAAATAGATTACTTAAAGTATTATCCATCACTAACCACTCCTTTTTCCCATCTTTCTAGCAACATACGAATACTGCGTTGAAAGGACGACTAGTCTTAGAAAACAATCCAAGAATCAACACATCAAAACAAGTAGCAATCGGAAGCAGTAATATGGTTTTTAATGCAAGAATTTTAAGCTTCTCCCTAATACTTTCGTTTCTTATGCAATCCCTTCTAGTTTTTCCTAAGTACTTCATTTCAGCTCCAGTAATTTGGCTAATCTGTTTGTCAAGCATAAGCCAGCCCTCGCTTCTATAATTAAGAGTAGGGAGGTACATTATCTTGTAAATGTGCAGCTTGGTCACCTGCCCCACTTCCCAATGGCCAACAATACTGTTGCTTGCTTATGCTGCAATAGATTTAGTTGGCTCTAGCAATCCTATTTGCTGTCTCCCATTATATTCTTTCATGGGTATTCATGCTGATATTCAAGTAGTCAAAGTTCTCAACCACTTCGAGAACCTCACCATTATAGTAAATCTCTACTGTCTCCTTAGAGGCATTGATGGTCATTCCTTTTCTTTGAAGTTCCTCCTGCCACTCCAGCAGAGCTTGCTCTAATTTCTCCTTTGTATCACAGAGGACGATATCATTCACATAAAAGAGAGACTGTCTGAGTATTGTCCTCATATTTCACTTTCCAATGGCTGCTTACCTTTTACAAATTTTATGGATTTTATCCACAAATATAATAAATATAAGTGGGCTTAGACTATCTTGACACCTCTCTGAGGAAAGGAACAAACTCTGTTCCATTGATCCTCATGACATATTGTATAGCGGTGATGAGATGTATACAAACAACTAAAACAATAAAAAAAAAAATGAATTTATCAAAAACATTTAATGCTTCTGAAAAGTACAAACTTACTATCAAGAGGTAGACTGGTTGATGTGAGAGTATTTTTTTAATTTTACAAAAATGTCTTCTGGCCTTTCTTCTAATTTTAAAAAATTAAAAGAAAGGTCAGTTATAACATTAGAATACGAAGCAGATGCATGCCTGGTTACACTGTCAACCTCACATTTAGTACAACATCAAATTTTCTTTGAAGTCTCAAAAATAGATGGATAGGGTTCGAACAGCCACAGGTAGTTTGCCAAATCTTATAGTAGCTACAGCTACACAATGGCTTGCTTGCTTTAATTTAGACCAATTAACAAGTTCACTTGTTCAGAAGTGTACACACCTCATACAAATTATTTGCAATCCATTCATTTTATATTTTTCAGCAAATAATGTTTAAGTATAGTAAAACTTTGATGATCACTGCTAGGACCAAGGGCGTGATGGTTAAGTGAATAGAATAGATAGAAATGAAATATGTTGCAGAATAGGGTGAGGAGAGTGTTGGCATCCAAGGATGAATTTTATCATCTTATAATAAAATGGCAACAATAATAATATGAAATTCTATATAATGTTTAATAATATGGAATTCTAGGGTTAATTTTATTTTCTAAATAGATTTTTCTTCCAGTACCGTTTATATTTCCTTTTTTTTTTTTGTTGTTGTTAGTCGTATTTTCTCCAAATAAAATAGACTATTACACTGGATCGAAGGTCGGCGGTGAAGGATAGGACTGCATTTTCTATTCGTTTAAGGGTCAAATGAACTGAAATTCGGTATGTTGGGTTTTCTTACAGGCAGAACAATACCATTAAAGTATGAGTAAATTGCAGTCAAAATTTCAGTATATTTATCTAAAATTTTGGCATTTTTAATGTTTTGCGTATCTCTACAGTTCCACCATAGTAGTTTATAGGGTTGAAAATTTGTATGTGAATTGGGTTAGTGCTAGGGAAGTATCTTTTGGGGGTCTCAACTTGTTTCCTCCATTTCCCGGGTTTCTCAATTTTTTTAAATATTTGCGCACCTTTAAAATCTCTCCAATATGAGTTAAGGGGCTGAAAACCTAATGCATTTAAAAGGAAATTAAATTACCTATAAAACAAAAGAAGTATCATCAAGAAGAAATTCGGTATGTATTACAATTTGATACTGATATCTTCAGGAACTAATAAATAATTTAGGATCACTTTTTGAGCCACCGATTTATAGTTTAATAGGCGTACAAGAAAGTCATCTGGTGTCCACATCAGATATTTTCTTTTAGTAAAAATACTACCTTAGTGATGGAGCTCTGCTGCTGAAGTTTTTTTGTTTTTTTTTTCTAATATCATTAAATTATTAATGCATAAATTAATAGGACATAAAGCAATTTATTGTGACATGGTGTACAACAGTGTTGCATACTAACTCACAAGGTGTGGACACTAGACATTTCTGTCACAACAGTATGGGACTCGTGTATGGCGACAATGTCCCATGTTAGGAGTGTACTAAGCTTAAAGAACATGCAGTATTGATACAGAATAGTTTACTTAAATCAATAATATGTACCTAGATATTTTTGAGTAGTTTACACTACCAATACTAATCTAAATTCTTATACTTTATTAAAGATCCATTAGAAGTGAATAATGATTTTGAATCCAGCTAAATAAATATCTACTTAACCCGTTCCCTGCGGAACAGTGCAAGGCTTGACCTTGACCGGGTGTTAAGTGTCTAGCGCCTCAGCAACCCGCCAGTGCTGAATTCTTTTTGGGAGCTTACCATCGCAAAATAATTATTTCTGATTAAAAAATTCCATCCTCAATTTTTTCATTCGGACTTTGGACCGGCATTGGTAGAATTAAAATTATTTTTTAAAATTAATTTGTTATTAATAATTTTGTTGTGTGTGATACAACTTAAAACATGGTAATAAACATAATCATAGTGTATGGTAATAACATAATCATAAAAATAAACATAGTGTATCACATATTTCACAAGGGACATGGCTGAGAGACTTGACCAAGGAAAAGGGTTCATCCCAAGCAGGTATAAAAGGACTGAAGAGGAACAGACAGAAAGCTGGCATAGATTGAAAAGGAGGTGCCTACACTATTTACGGGCAAGTTAAAGAGTCTATTAGTTGATTTAGCTACAGCTAGATCCAGTTTTGGAGGCACACATATAAGAGAGAGCAGCAGTCGTTCAAAATCACAGATCTGTGTTAGTAGCACTGGAGGCACGCTCGCTTCACCGCACATATTTGTGTTAGTAGCACTGGAGGAGCGCTCTCTTCACCACACAGATCTGTGTTAGCAGCAGCA
Source organism: Rhaphigaster nebulosa (assembly GCA_948150685.1). Taxonomy (NCBI): domain Eukaryota; kingdom Metazoa; phylum Arthropoda; class Insecta; order Hemiptera; family Pentatomidae; genus Rhaphigaster; species Rhaphigaster nebulosa. The sequence goes on along the minus strand of OX411306.1, from coordinate 219,609,134 downwards.
AAAGGGTTAAAAATATAATTATTAAACTGACTGAAAAAATACTAGAAGAACATAAATCCTTTAAAAAAATAATTTTTTTCCTGGAAGCTTACTCTGGAAGAGAAGATTTCAACACCCCTTGCATATATTGGCAAATAGGAATACACATTTTTTTAAAATTATTCATCATTAAAAGAAATAAACCAATGTCCTGATCAGAAAGGAGTTTGTTTAACTTACGAAGCTTGTCTTCATAATCTCTAAGCCAAAAGCGAAACTTATTAATGTCTGAAAATTAATAAAAATTAATGAGTTATATTTATATAATTGATGTAATACAATAATTTGAATTATTAAAAAATAAATAATTTACCTCTCTCAGCCCTTATATTTTCTGGTTCTAATTCAACATTCATCTTATAAAACATTGCAAATTCTTGCAATCTACCAATAAAGTGTAGGACAATCTGTACATTCTTTGTTATAACCATGACTATATGTTCTTTTAGGGCTTCCACAACATAATCATTTGCGAGCAGGTCGTGTAACTTAGGTGCAGTACCTATTAATGACGTTTCTTGAAGTCCACCTATGATCGGTCTAAAACCAGACTATTCAAGAACTGATGCAAATGAAACATAAAAACAATCTTTAGTTAATTAAGTTTATGAACCTTATGAATGGGTAGTAAACTTCTTCATCTGAAAATGGCTCAAAACTTTCAACACTCTTTATCCATAATTCCAAAATACCTTCAAATGCTATAATCCATTCTGAAGAGACGGGCTCAAAAATTAATTTAGTAAGATCTTCATTTGGTTGAAGATCAATTATAAACATTGGATTCTAAATTTAAAACATATATTGAATACCCTTAAATACAGATACTATCTTAGTATAAAGACATTGTCAACTTTCGGTTCATATCAAAATAATTCAAATGATAATTTAACTTTTCTTGTATTATCTGTTTTCATACTTGTTTTTTATTTATAGCTATGCTATAATTTAAATTAATCAAGTTTATATTAATTTTATTTTATGAATTTGTGATTGAAAGGAAAAGAATAAAGGAAGATATGCAATACTGAGTAGAGACTTTAACACAAGAACTGATTGTGATCCTAGAGTTGGGTATGGAGTCTTGGGAATACATGGTGGAGAGAGAACAAGAAATGGAAATGGACGACTCATGGAGTTTTGACAATGACTTGCTAGTGGGCAATTTCTTCTACCCCCATAAGAGAATAAACAAGATTAAGTTCTTGAGCCAAGATAGAAAACGTATTATTGACTGATTCATTTATGACAGTGGCGTCAGGCTGTGCTTCATGGACATCAAAGTTATTAGAGGAGCTGAAATCGGTAGTGATCATCTACTTCTGATTGCCGACACAAAAATTCTTCCAGAATTGCAGAAGAAGAATTATTTATCTATAAATGTAAGAGCATTAGATGACCTTGAAAAAAGGACTCAGCACACCGAAAAGTGTTAGAAGACATAATGAGAACCTTGGAACTCGAAGAGGATATAGAACAACTGTGGAATGCTCTAAAAGCATGCATCTTGGAAGTAGCAAGGGACGTATGTGGTCTGCACAAAGTTTCAAGTAACAGGATGCATTCGGAATGGTGGAGTGATGAAATTAAGTACTTTGTAGAACAAAAAAAGAAAGCATGGAAAGCATATTTGCAAGACAGAACACCAGAGAGGTTAAGTCTGTATCACTCAGCAATAAATGAAAGCAAAGCCAAAGTTCGTAAAGCAAAGAAAGAATCATGGGAGAAGTTTGGAAGAAGCTTGGACGAAGACCACCGAGATAATGTCAAGAAATTTTGGCAAAAAGTAAAGTCACTCAGAAAACGAAGAGGAAAATGAAGCAAGATAGTGAGGAATATCAAGGATGCAAGAGGTATAATTATCACAGAAGATAATACGTATCCTAGAGAGAAGGAAGAAATTTTATCAAGGGCAGTTTTCAAGGGATGTCAACGATACAGAAGATCAGTCGCATCATAATAATAATCAAGAAAGTGATGAGTGCATTGATGAAGAGATGATGGATGCCATTCAAAAAATAAAAGTAGGCAAAGCAGCTGGAAGAGATGGCATTGCTCCAGAGCTGATAAAATATGGGGGTCAAGAGCTTGTCAAAATGCTCCAACAACTTTTCCAGCAAATTTGGGACAGGAAAAAAATTCAAAGAGATTGGGAATACAATGTAATTATCCCTATCCCCAAAAAAAGCAGCTCCACCGAATGTGAAAATTATCGGCCTATAAGCTTGCTCTTAGTTTTCTACAAACTTTACACTAGCATACTAGAAAAGCAACTGAGGACAATGGTCGAAAATAAAATAGAATATGAACAGACAGGTTTTCGTCCTGGAAAGCAAATAAAGAACCAAATTTTTGTCCTAAGAAGCATAACAGAAAAGGCATGGGACAGAGACAAGCACATATTCATGGCAATTTTAGACTTAAAGACAGCATTCAACTCGGTGTCCAGAAAAGAAATATGGGAAGCATTATGGCCAAAGATATTCCAGGCGATCTAATTTCAGCCATTAAGTCGGCATACCAGGATGCAAAGGGAGTTGTGCGGATCAATGGAAGAGAATCTGAGGCATTCCTCGTAGAAAAAGATATGAGGCAGGGAGATAGTCAAAGCCCCCTCTGGTCAATTGTTTTTATAGATGAGATCCATAAAATTTGAAGCGCCGAACTGCATGGACCGCCATCGGAAAATGGAACTTAAGGACCATTCTTGTACAAAGCCTTTTGTATGCCGATGACATTATCCTAATTGCTGATTCCCAAGAAAAGATGCAGGAAGCCCTAATAGAATGGCAAGAAGAGCTACTCCGTAAAGTAATGGTCATTAACACCTCTAACAGCAATGTCCTTGTTCTGTCCCGAGAAGATCAAGAACATGTTCATCTTATCTGCAATGGGGAAGTATTAGAAGTTGTGCCTGAGTTTACCTACTTAGGGACCGTAATAAGTTCCTCTGGTAAGATTGACACAGAGATATCTCATAGAATTTCTAAAGCCAATCAATTTTATTACCAGATCTGCAATAATGTAACTGGTCACCGAAAAGTAGGTATGGAGACAAAAAGGCACATATATAAATCTGTTTATCTCCTGACCCTCACATATTAAAGCGAAAGCTGGTTAATGCTCGATAAGCAAGCCAGCCGCATTACTGCAGCAGAAATGAAGTTTCTCAGAAGAGCGGCTGGGAAGACAGAAGGGATAGCGACAGAAATGTACGGATAAGAGAACAGTTTGAGGTGACAGAACTAAAGACCACCCTCGAATCCCAACAGTTTAAGTGTGCCACATGGAGGATGAAAGAGAAAGTTCTAGAAGTTTGAACCTCTGGGAAAAAAACGCGAGGACGTCCCAGAATTTCCTACCAGAAGAATATCTAGAGGATTGGAGGGAAAAGAGACAAAACCCTCCAGCAGATGAAGCAGCTATGTAGGGACCGGGAGGAATGGCTGCAATTTATTGAGACTCCTCGATGCTAAGAAGGGCACAAGAGGAGGACAAAGAAGAAGAAATGATTGAAAATCCAATAAATACTTGTAATTCTCAATTTGGTGTTTGGGTTACTGTTTTCACTATTACAAGTAAAAAAAAAAACTTGTTTTCATTTGAATTATTATAATTATTTTTGTTTACATTTCTAAGATTAAACTTAAGAATTTGTAGCAACTTATTTTATGAATGTATATTCCAAAAGCAGGGGTCGAGGTGGCTGAGCAGTTTAACGGGCTTGCAGAGCTAAAGGTCGTGAGTTCAAATCCCGCTCCCAGAATTTCTCATGCAATTAATCCCTTCCTCCTCTGGGTATGTAAGGCCCCTTAGCCAGGAGATAACTCCCACTGCCCGGGCATTGGCGTGATGGCCCTACCCCATGTATTTTAGGATAGATAGAACTTGCTTTATTCTGGGACTTGAAACTTGCTTTATTCTGGGACTAGGTCCCTTCAGAATAACAAAGTAAACCACATCTTGCCAAAAAACTACAATAATAAAAGTACATAAGTTTTTACATCAATAATAATAAAAATAAATAAACAAAAAATTAATTCTTCTCTTAGTAAAAATGTACATGCATTGAACAAAAACGAAAAAAAAAAGTATAAAGGAGAGGAAATAATAATTATAAATAAATTCTAAAGGAAGGGGACAGTTAGTTGAGAAGAGGCAAGAAGATTCTGCGATGAATCAATAACATGTAGCCGAGCCAGGTATTGGACCAGAAGCTATGGTGGGTAGGTGAAAATGAAAAAATGAAGAAGAGATTTTCGAAGTAAAGTTTGTTTTTAGAGTCCGAAAGGAGATTGGTATTAAGATCACCGGAAACTATTATGTTGTTGTAGAAGGGAACATAATTGAAGAGAGTAGATTCAAAGGATGAGTCAAAAGGAACCAAAGGAGGGCAATACACTACAGCATACAGGAAAGTGTTCATTGCAGGAAATTTCTACGAAAAGGAATTCTATGTGTGGATAATCAGATGAGGATGAGGTATCTAGGTTTCAGGATTTCAGACTATTATGGATATAAAGACCTCCACCAGTCCGGTCATGGCAGATAAAGCAATAATCAGATAGGGAAACAAAAGATGAAGCGATATGGGGCTTTAGCTGTTTCGGAGACTGTCATAGAAAGGTAAAAGTTAGAGGTAAAATACTGAAGGAATTCATCGTAATGAGCTGTTAAGGATTGAGAATTAACGTGGCAGGTTAAGACGCTAGACATACTGGAGAGGGGATAGGAAAGTATAAGGAGGGAAAATGCTGTAGTTATAAATATATGATCAATCAGAAATTGAAAAAAAAGAAAAGAAACAAAATGTAAACAGTGACAACAAAATAATTAAAAAATGGCATGAATAAAATATAAGAAAATTGAATCTATTAAAATAAATAAATATACAAGCAGTAGTAACATATAGAACTAGAGACAGTGGGATAATCCTATTGCGATCGGTGGCTTGACGGGCGCCTAGATGTCAGCAGAAGACCTCAAGATCCTGGGGTTGGTCAAGATCATTGCGTGGCCGTCATCCTTCCGGAAGCGCACCTTTCTGGCTGCAAACCAGATGTACTTTATTTTCCCTGCCACTCTCTTCTGACGGGCGAGCCAGTACAGATGCCTATTTGTAGGAGACATCTCTTCCCCGAGATATATCTGGTAGGAATCATTCTCCTTCCAGCCGATATCCTGGATGGAGAAGTCTCTCTTTACTTTTCTTCGCTGTCTAACTCATCCTGTACAGATTATATAGGTGACCCTGTTCAGCCTTATTTAGTCTAACCTCCAATTCCCCAACTCGGGATTTTAATAAACAGTGGTTAGTTCCTCCATATGCTTCGCTTGCCCCTCAAGTTGTTTGTGGTTCTCAATTTTCGTAAGTCCCTCCTTCAGCTCTAAGCTCAGCTCACCATATCTTCCTAAAGAAGTTTTTAAGCTCTTGATATCATGGTTCACGTTGGCACTAAGCTGGTTTACCGGCTGTGGACGGTTCAGCAGCCTGTTGTTGATTGCTTCTTGGGCTATCCGATTTTTCTCTCATCCCTGCACAACCATATTTTTTTCTGAGACTTTATCGTATCAATTTCTTTATGATTCAGGTTGCAGCATTTGCCGTGAAACATTACATGGCATTTGTTGCAACTCAAATTACATTTGCCCTCTCTGGTAATAGGACCATCACAAATTGAGCACTGCACCATTTGAAGTTAGTAAATAATAAGCAGCACTCACGAAACACTGTGAGTGTCAATGGCCTTAATACCTCAGAGAGTAAGGGATTAACTACCACTTCAGAGTCTTCTGTACAGCCAAACTCGAGCTTTCTTCTTAAATTTTGTGAGTTACTCGTAAATATTTAAGGCAAGTGGCTACTGGAGATTTACAAAATATTATTCACTTTATAGAAATTAAAAAAAAAATTTAACAAAATAACGTAAAATTGGTTGCTTAAAAAATAAAAGTTGAGAAATATGTTAGCTGGTTGCCGTCTCTGGCCAGACTCTTTAATTGGGAATTGTGTAGTAGTTTTCCAGAATGCCAAATAGCTGCTCGGAGGTTTATTCCAGGGAAACAAACAAAGGCTCTCATGCACCTGCTGACCCTCAACAGCCATAATCTGTAGATTTAGACCGAGTTGTCTTTGAACCTGAGTGTTTGAGCATTCGTTGGAGGGAAGAACACTGCTGAATTGGCCCCAAAAGAGATCAGCTATGGGATGCCTGCCACTGCACCATACAAGATGAAGTTTGACGATTCCATCTAGGCTATCCGTTCTTCCACAAACAATAAATTACTAGTCAGTAAGAAGACCACATCATGCAGGCATATATCTTCATAGTTTGCAGAGCCAACCGGAAAAAAAAAAAAAAAAAAAAAAAAAAAAACTAAACTCATCACTGACATGGTTTCAAAGATTAAATATTACCTTCACAGAAAATATTATATTATAGAACTGTAAACTATTGTACAGTATGTTGTCACAGATTAGGTAAGTAATAGTTTGATATTTTAGTTACTTTGTTTTTTATGTCTGATAATATTACTCAATAACTAAACCTAATAGTTAATTAATGGGGTGCATAAAAAAAAAAAATTACCATTTTTCAACAAAAAGTTATACATTTTTTATTTCTTTATTATAATATTCAGATTATAGGTTCAGGAAAAAAAATATAATTACATGAAGTGCTGCGATCTCTTGAAAAAAAATCTTATTAAAACTCGGTACATTCAACCTTAACACATTATTTGTCCTTTTTCCACTTAGTGCATTTTTTTACTGTTAATGGTGATGGTGATGTTTTCCATTAATGGTGATTTGGAACTCATATTATGAGTGGCTGCTTACTGATAATTGATTTTATTTACATATTTATTTTGTTCAAAGGTAGATAGAGAGAGGATAAAACAGACTAACAGTGACAATATCTTTATACTGATAGATAAACACTAGTTATTTCATTCATACCATAGGCTTTGATTTTCTTGGTTTACTTAAAGGTTCATCTAACTCCCAGTTTGAATCAATAAATTTTTCATACAAATAGCCAGTATGTTTTTTTAGAGTAGTATTAAAACATTCTATAGAATTTTTAAGTAAAGAATGAAGCATAAACTGTACCAAGTAGTCAACCATTCTGATAGTCCTAAAAAAGAATTAAGGAAGCAAATATTACAAACCAAAAATAAACATAGGTTATGATCCAAATCAAAATAAATAATTGATACAGATAACCTGAATGCTATTCTTGATTATCTTGATGGCAAAACACTGTATTTCTAGTACTATATATAGTATGATTAACATTAAATTGGCATTAGTTATTTGATAAAGTAATTGATGTAAATGTTACCAATCCAACCCCTAACGACAAGTACTTCTGTCTCAGTAAGGTCTTTGTTTTTCTAGGGATATGTCTATTTTATTAGATAGCAAAAGCAAACACCTGTGATCCACATCAATCTATAACAATGCCTCAAAAATCTTTAATAATATTAAAAGGGTAATTGATTTCAAATTCAAAATACAAATGTGCAAAAGATTAACTTCCAATAGGGTATTTACTTTACCTATTTGGTTGAAATATTACCAAACAGGGTTACTAGTCTGAGAACTTTGGATGAACAATACTTGTCAAATATAAGGATAGACACTACAGGCGAGTGAGTAAAATGAAGGAAAGAAGTTTTTAATAAATACTAAGTTTTATTTAGAGATTTTATTCATGAGATTAGATAAATTAGCTAGAAATAGATACCATGGGAAAAAAAATTTCATCATTATTGACCTGAGACAGGAAAAATTGGCAATTGAGAAACCTGCTGAGAAAAGACTAGTAAAAATCTATTCTGATTCGGTTAAAAGGACAGAACAATGCAGTCAAAATCTATGGTTTTGTGTTACAATAATTTATAAAACATAAAATACTAAAGGACTAATACCAGCTATAAATTGTCTTTTTTTAATTTTAATCCCAGATATAAATTTTTTTTTTAACATTCAATATTTTCCTTACTTATATTTATAATAATAGTAAAGGTAAGTATTGTTATCATAAAAAAATTCGAATCTTAGTTTTCAAAAAATACATCTTTATACATCTCTGAGTCCAAATAATTAAGTTTCGCATATTGGTCTGAGTTAAGATCGGACCACACATGACCACACCGTGCCCGGGTGTGTACGCCGGCCGGGTATCGGTCAATACATGGTGGGAAATTGCCTCCTACAACAGGATGGAATAGTCCTAACATCATTCCACCGAGGGCATGCCATCTGACAGCAACAAGGGATGCCTGAATAGTTTGGCTTACTTTTTGCCAGTGACGGTGGGGTCGATGAAATGGAACAACTGGTCAAAAAAGTTCATAAATTTCTAGTTCTATATGACCAGAAAAATTAAAAATATAGAAATGTTGACAGGAAGAACAAATTTGGATATTTACAAATTAAAGTCTACATAAAATTTCTCATTTAAAACTTGTTACTATTTAGTAGGTACTACTTGAGAAGAATTCTCAAAATTATTACAATTTAAGTATAATATTCTAGAATTTACTTAGATATCCCAAAAGTTTGCAAGTTTTTTTAATGTCTGAAGCCTTGGATTTATCAATATTAAATTCCTATGATAATTACTTTATCATTTTTAAGTAGATTTAACAATGACTATAAAGATATTCATTGGCGTGCAGTGAAACGATTGTTGAGATACATTAAAGGTACCCTGGATTACAAATTAGAATTCAGTAAATAAAATCCACAAGACCTTATTGGTTTTTGTGATGCTGATTGGGGTAATAAAAATAATGGAAGATTTTCTGTGACTTGATGCTGCTTCTTAATTCAAGGGTCTGCTGTTTCTTGGTGTAGTAAGAAACAAAAGACAATAGCATTATCAACATGTGAGACAGAATATATGAGCTTGTCTTTAGCTGCACAGGAGGCAATTTGGTTGAAAAATTTGATTTTTGAAATTGATCCCGATGCAGTGAAGAATACCATAACAGTTCACTGTGACAATAAAAGTGGCATAAATTTAACAAAAAATGACATTGTGAATCAACGCTCAAAACACATTGACATTAAACATCATTTTGTCTGAGAGCATGTTTCAAACAATAACATCGCTGTCAGCTATGTCCCCAGTGAAGATATGACAGCGGACTTCCTTACAAAACCTTTAAATAAACTGCAACATGAAAAATGTGTAAAGTTAATTGGATTGGAAAATTATAAATAAATGTTGCCTGTGATAAATTAGATTTATGGGAGAGATTTATGGGATGTTGGAAATAAATCAAATTTATATGCTTGGTATATAAACTTATTTGTAAAGATCATGAGATCGAGATGGCATTGTATTCCCCTCCATCTTGCTGTACACTGTTTCTTTGTTCTGTTGTTAGTAATGGCCGCCTGATGATGCTAGATGTACTGTTTATCATTATTAATGAATAAACTTGTTTATGCCAAACTTGGCTTTGATATTTCATTATATTTATAACCCCAACAGTTATCACAAGCAATTGTCTTTGCCAAAGAGTCTGCTCTTTCGTTTCCTTCCACGCCATTGTGTCCCTTTACCTAAAGCAAATTAGTTTTAATACCTAGGTTCATTAATTTGATGAAGTTATTTCTAATTTATACAGTAAGTGGGAGTTGTATTTTATTGTATATGCTGAATGTAGATTATTTGTTGTTTGTTTGTCATAAAATGTAGTTCTAATTTCAATCTTCCTGTCTTGGAAAAAGTTAGAAATTAATAAGAAGATATTTTTTGGACTTTTGTATTTTCTCAAATTTTCCATAATAATTGGCACCCATGCATTGTCGAAAGCTCCGACAATATTTATCTAATTTTAACATGAGACAATTTTATTTTGTTATAGAGCATCTATTGTGCTTTTTTTCAGTCTGAATCCAAACTGATTATGGCGAAGTATTTCCTCAGTTGTTAGGTAATGACTAAATCTATAATTCTCGTAATTGGTCACAATTTGTTAGTCTCGTTTTGGTACAATATGTAATATTACTTTTTCCAGATTTTTAGAATGGTTGACTGTTGCCATATTAGTACATAAATGTGGGTAATTAAAGTAGGATAGTTTTCTGACATGTGCTGTAAAATTTCAGTATTGATTTTATCAAGTCCCGGTGTTTTATTCTTGTTTAAATCTTATATGATCTGCAAAATTTCTGTCCCTTCCAGAGGACTGTCATTGTCCGTATCAGATGGTATTTTGTATCTTACTCTTAAGTACGCTTTTTCTTGTGTTTCGTTGGAGGAGATATATTGTTTAACTAAGGACATAAGCAAACACTCCAACGTTGAAGTATGACGTCTAATTGTCTAATTTAATGTGGTTCTTCAGACATTTTGGTTTTTTATACTGTTGGATGCGTAATTGTAGGCCCATTTGCATGGGTTCGATTCGGTACAATATTTCTCCCAAGATGTGATTTTTGATTTTTTTTAATAAAAGCTTGGCATTTGTGTTGGCTGTTCAAATAGTCTTGTTTACATTGTTCTCTTAATTCATCATTTGTTTTGGTCTTTTAGTATAATTTCCTAAGCTTGTTAGTCCTTTTTCTCAAGTTTGTTAGTTTGTAAGGTACTGTCCAATGCTGTTTATCTTTGGAAAAGTTCGTATTTGCCATTTTAAATGTCCTATATTGCATGCCTTAATTAATGCTTTGATAAATCGGTCAAAAGTCCTGTTCACGTTGCGATTAAAGATGGTTTCTATGATTTTATTTTCAGTCTGAGATGCGGAAAGTGTTTCATCTATTTTAAAAATTGTTTTAAGTTAGAGGGTGACTTGGTACTCAAAATTTGTCGTCACCAGATTTGGTTATAACTTTTATTGTATTTATACTGATTATCTATCTGTTTCATTGTTATTTCAAAACAAATTGAGTTATGGTCCGAAAAGTTGTAATCATAATTTTCCAATTACATACAAACTTGGATGTGTTAAGTGTGCATATAGTTAAGTCTATATTGCTTTTCCCTCTTGATCCTTCTGATCCTTCCCTCTTGAAAAGTAGTCATAAAGAGTGGTTTATTAATTAATAACAGATTATTAGACATAATGTAAGATTCTAAAATTCGTTCTCTGGGGTTTACCTTAGTGTCATGGCAAGAGAAAGAGATCGACATTTAGAATCGATACTTAGGATTATTTGATAATTACTGTATTGTTTTATGACTATCAATTTTTTTTTGAAGTCTTTGCTGATATCTGTTCTTTCATCAAAATATGAACTAATCAAAATAAATTTGGACTGGCTAATAGCAATTTCGATGGTACAGAAGTTGGAGTCACTATGCTGAGATAGTAAGATTTCATCTATATATTTATTTTGGTTCAGGGTTTGGTAAAACTGAAGCCTGCGTGAATATCCTGTAACTTTGTTGTCTCTTGTGTAAGGTTTTTGAATAAATGTAACGTCTATGTTTTTTTTTTGTACGAAGTGGTTTAAATAGTGCCGATGTTTTCGAATTGTGTGTGTTTAACTGTATTATCTTTAGAACTCAGTCCATGTTGTATTTTCAGTCAAATGCAGAATGACTGACATCTATTTTAGATGAATTAACATGTCAGTTAAAAATTGAACAGTTGGGATAGTTACTTATTGGTTCATTGAAGTCCTTCAGCTGGTGGTTGCCGTTGCAGTTGGGACAGATGGTCGCGCTTTGGCACTACTCCTTGGAGTGGTAGAACTTACAGCACTTGGTGCACCGGCAAATCCTAAAATAACCTTCAGCCCAGTGTTTCTTATGGCCTTAACAGACTTTATTATAGATAAGTTTAGATCTAGTCGCGGCATCAGTTTCTATTATGGCGCGAGTCCTATAGTTCCACTGATTTTTCAGAAAGATGGCAGGTCTGATTGCACTCGACTCGAACTCCAACACCTCATTCTGGCTCAAAAGATGCTCGATAAAATTATCCATTGTCACATCTTCCTCAACGTCTTTGAAAATAAGCCTTGGTTTTTTTTTTTTATGCTAGTTTGCCGAATAATGAGGTTTTGCTCATTTTCTAATTTTTGATGAATTGTGTATCACTCTTTTTCAGAGTTGGTTTCGACCAAAATACAGTCTCTTTCAGCCGAAATTTTATTTATTTCTATTTTTAAATCCTTTGGTTTTATGATGTTTTCGAAATCTTTCTTTACTTCTGCATCCTTATTAGTTTTGCTCTTGACAATGAGGTTGAAAGAGGGGAGCTTCTGAGTATATTTTGTTACCTGTGAATATGATGGGATTCAATTGAGTTGGATTTGATCAAAATGATGAGAGAGAAGGTATAATGCACATACTCTTGTATCTCATTAATTGCTTTGAGCAGTTTTGTCTTCAAGTCCTTTCTTAATACCGGATAAGTGGATATTTAAACTAATGTTTGAATAACATTTCTGAGTTGTTTATTGCTATCGGCCATCATGAAATGAAATTGAATTCTATAAAGCAAAAGTTCTTTCAGTCAAAAAATCAAAAAGAGGCATAGACATCAAACAATCACTGTTGTACACGCACTTAAAAGGCACCGAAACATCAAAGAAACAACACCGTCACAATCGACGGCTCAAGTCAGACTGGTATGTATATAAAAATATAAATACCTAGTATTGGTAATCAGCTAAACAAATTAAAGGGTCCAAGGCAAAGACTAGCAGATTAATATGGAAACAAATTTCAATAAATAACTTAAAAATAACTTACTTAGAGATGCTAATACATTCTTGCTTTTTCCTGTAAAGTTCGTACGCAGGCCTTGTGTCTACTAAAGATACACCAGACATTACAGCCTGAAGAGTTTCTAAAATTCAGAATAAATTTTATGGGCAATATAATTAAATAAAATAATTGAAATAACATCGTAGTGGAGTGGTAGCGCTGGACACCGATAGATGGAACCACTCACGAGTTTTAAACTGCTTTGGCCACTGGGTCACTTTCTTTGTATTTATTTTATGTTTGCATTGTATTTTAGCTAAATTCATATTGTTTGCTGTGTTTGTTTATTTTTGTTATACATATTTATGTTAATTTGATTATTATTTATACCCAGTGGTTAACAATCAAGTAACCTCCTACTGTTAATTAATGCTGTATTATTTTTTAGTTAACACATGTTTTTGTTCTGAAGTTAACCTTTTTTGTAATATTTTAAAAAGAGATAATTAAAGATATATTTTGGAACTTGTTCAGAGAACTTGTTTAGAAGAATCGAGGGACTCCAGTTCTTCGTCTTGTCACACTTGCAGTTTGTCTAAAGGTAGTGACCCAAGTAACAATTGATTTCCGATCCGGGACAGGGGCCGATGGGGCTAAATTAAAGCGATTCCGAAAGGCGCGCTGGGTTGCGATCACAGAACATCCGCTCAAAAAGCAGGCCTCAATGGCAAAAGCACGCTCCTCACTGTTCCAATGTATGATGGCGACTGAACTGTGTCCTGACAAAACCTTATAGTCCCGCCTCTCGAACGAGACTACTAGCGCTCCGCTACGGCATCAACCGACTGAATGCCACACATTTTAAAAAAGGAAGTTATGCTGCCGCATCCTGTATTAGTAGAAGCGCAGACTATTGACAACACAATTGCAGAATTGCTAAAAAACTCTAGCTTGCAGCTCAAATAGATGGAGTTTCCTCATCTATCTGGGCGCCTACTCTGCGAAATGCCTAAACCTACTGCCCGTCCATAAGTGCCCAAGATTATGCGTCATACCATTTTTCAACATATGCATAATCTTAGCCATCCGGTAGTTCATGGTTCCCGTCGGCTCATTGGTCAGCAATTCTTTTGACCCAGTAAAAATGTGGACATTGGAAAGTGGTCAAAGGCCTGTATAGCCTGTCAGAGGTCCAAGGTGCAGCGTCTCACGGTGGTCTCCCAAGAATTTTTCCACCTTCTTCCCGATTCGAACATGTACATTTGGATATCATCGGCAGGTATATACCGTTGTCAGCAGGTATGAGATACAGCCTAACAATGATCGACAGGTACACTAGATGGCCAGAATCTCAACCAATTGTGGACATATCGGCGGCTACCTGTGCCGAGGCACTCTGCTCCACATGGATTTCGCGTTTCAGTGTACCGGCGCGCATCACAACCGACCTGGGGGGTCAGTTCGAATCGGATTTATTTTAACAGTTGTCGAAGACCTTGGGGTTCCAGCATAATAGTCCTACTGCATATCACCCACAGTCTAAAAGATGTGTTAATAGGTAGCACCGCACACTTAAGACGGTGCAGCTTAACAGCAGAGCCTGAAAAAGTCTGTTGCCGATGGTGCTGCTGGGACTTCGCTCGGCTGTGCGGGATGACGTCACCTGTGCTGCGGAGATGCTCTTCGGACAACCTCTACGGTTGCCTGGCGAACTTTTAGAGAGGTCTAAACAGAGGGAGAGCAATGATGAGTTCGTCCGACACGTTAGGGAACAATTGCAGAATCTCAGGCCAGCACCCCACCGGACATCCACTACAAGACCTTCATTCACCCAGACCTGTTATCGGACTTCAACGTCTTTTTGAGAGACGACATGGTCGGATGGCCACTCACTCCGCCGTATAAAGGTCCCTACAAGGTATTAAAGATGAACAAGAAAACATTCATCCTCCAGCTACCTAGTGGACCCAAGACCGTTACCATCGACCAGCTGTAGGCAGCATTCCTGCTTCTGGATCAAGACTCCAGTTCCAGCTTGCCGGACGCTCCAGTGGTAACGACTAATGTACACAATGACTCCACCGAGGCTGATCAGGCTCCTAAGCCGGGGCTGACGCGTAGTGGGAGAGAAGTCAGGCTTCCGGACCGTTTTCTCGACGGAGTCATTGGGGGGAGGTGACATAGCGGAGTGGTTGCGCTGGACACCGATAGATGGAACCACTCACGCGTTTTAAATTGCTTTGGCCATTGGGTCACTTTCTTTGTATTTATTTTATGTTTGCATTGCATTTTAGCTAAATTCATATTGTTGTGTTTGTTAATCTTTGTTATATTTATTTATGTTAATTTGATTATTATTTATACCCAGTGGCTAACAATCAAGTAACTTCCTACTGTTAATTAATGTTGTATTATTTATTAGTTAACAAATGTTTTTGTTCTGAAGTTAACCTTTTTTGTAATATTTTAAAAAGAGATTATTTAAGATATATTTTGGAACTTATTCAGTGAACTTATTTAGTAGAATCAAAAGAACATGTAAAAACATGTTTTATTTAGCAATTTGATTCATCATCTAACAATTATAATAATCTGACAAATGCTTTTATAGTGATTGCTTTGGAAGTAAATAAACATAATATTAAATATTTATAAATGAACATTTTAAAATGTTCATTTTTAAGGCGCCTTAATAACTTAAAGATAAAAGTATAATAAAATATACCATCTGCTGTTTTTCGCCGTTCTCTTGTTTCAATTTTAAACCCATTACTTTTTAAGTTAGAATAACAAGCCAATTTTAACATTTCTCTCAGTAAAAACCAAGCTTCTCTTAGTTTGTTCATAATTTCTTCATTTTTTGAAAGCTGCAAAGTAAAAACATATGCTACAATGAGAAAAGTTAAAATTTTACATTACGGCAATTAATTTAACACAATAACTAAACAATGTAAATAAGAATAGTAAAGTCATGAACTGGTTACAGATTTTGGATGAACTTAAAAAAACAATTTTCTAAAACTCTGTAGTACGACCACAAAGAGAAAATAAAAATAAAATCTTTATACATTACCAAGTTAGAATATAAGTGGAGACTGCATAACACAAGTTAAAGGTCAAAAATAGTTTTCGAACACTATCGTGGTTTTAGTTAAAGAATCAGAAAGAACATTTATTAGTGCATTTTTAAAGACTTGTTTATAGATCAGCCATGGAAGTTTACATACACACACACATATATATATATATATATATATATATATATATATATATATATATATATATATATATATATATATATATATATATATACCTATATATACACAAGAATGGCTAACATATTGATTACTGGACCTTTAATAAGAGAAAGGCATTGGAAATCGTCCAAGCATTAGGGCTAACCGAATTTACAGCTTCCGTCCGTTGGTTAGACAAATTTAAAGCTAGACAACAAGTAATTTACAAAATTATCAGTGAAGAAGAAGCACCACTAGACCCTGGCGTGGTTAGTGATTGATCGGCGAAAGTTAAACAGTTATATGATGGTTATTTGGCAAAAGATATTTTAACTGTGATGAAATTGCTTTATTTTACAGAGCACTAGCAAATAAAACAATATACATACAAATTTAAGTTTAAGGCATATGTAGATATAGCTACATATACATATTTATTCTACACACATATGCAATTTATTTATTTAATTTATAAAAAATGAAATCACTACAAATTGTTTTTACGCAGTTTGCTGCATTTCCTAAGTTCAATTTTATGTTCATTTCTTTATTTTTTATGCTGTTTTAGATTTTAGGGAGGTTTGTGATTTAAAAACTTTTTCTTAGGCGGACACTCTTAGTAACCGGACAAATTATCATTCCCCAGTGATGTTCACTGTGTAAATATATGTAAATATATATATATATATATATATATACCTATAGTGTGCACGCATGCACACACACAAATACATAAATTTACATATACACGCCATTTTTCGAGGGATTTATGGGACGTTACTTTTCATACCTACAAGGCTATTTAAACGACTTTGTATTGGTTCTGGTGAAACTTGCTAAATTTGATCTAATTCTGTGATTAGTAAAACCAAGGATCAAGGACGAAAACCTTCGTATAAATATCGTTTTGTGCAAGAATAAAACAAAAAGTGCACCAGATAAAATATTTTTTCTCGTTGCAGAAGACTCAACTATAAGAGCAAAGAGGTATAAAGCCATGAGAAGAGATAAAGAATCTCCAATAACTAGTATGCATTGTTTTGAAAATCATTTTGAAGTAATGAAATATGTTGTTTGATTTAATGAGTTGTTTGTTTTTTTGAGTTGTTGGATGTTGTTTGATTTTTTGAGTTAATGAAATATGATATAATGAATATGTTGTTTCCTTTACAACCGAATTTACAATTTTGTTGCTTTATGTTAAAATTAACACCGTAATCTCAAAAAGTTTTGATTGGACATTATTTGAATGATATTTGATGAATTTTAATCACTTTGCATTTTTTATTTGTGGGATATTTGTTTTCATATCAATATTTTTATGTGAATGTACTTAGTATTTTTTTCTTCATTTTATTAGAAGAGGGAACAAAATAATTATATGTAACACAAAATAATGAGTCACCATATGATTCCCGTTCAGATCTACACCTAAAATATTAGATATAACAATTCTAACTGTATTACATTCTAACAACTGAAACATATGCACCTATTTACTCAATAAAATAATTCGTATTTGTATATTTGACTGCATTTATTGATAAAATTATTTTTTCCCCATTTATAGGTTATGTTTAGTTTTCCAAATTAATATGGGAAATTAAGTATTAAAAGAGCTTCAAAACTGAATTAATCCTCACAAAATTATCTTGTAGGTTTTACTCCTTTAAATTCTGTAGATATAAAATCTGGATTTGAAGAAAGAAAAAAAAACATAATCCCGTCTATTCTCGGAAGATTATTTGACTGAGCTTTAACAAATCCTCTTTCAGTCATTTTAATTTCACTTAATTTATGATCAATTTCTTCTTAATCAATTTAATTAATGATTTCACTCAACACTCAATGAAAGAAACCATGATATAATTCAATCTATCGTCGGTCATTAAAGTAAGAAAGTTTAGACTTTAATCAATAGCAATAAAGATTAGAAAAAAAAAATGTTTGAACGAAATATATTTTTCATGCATATACTCTATTCCCGATCTTCAAGGAATTCAAGGCTGCTGGACACCCAGCACCCTTGTTAAATAAGTTGCACATTTTCACAACTTTTTCTTCCCTTACCCATCTATTTCTTTTACAAAATAACGTTTTCGCACTTCTTAAAAAGTTTTTAATCAACTTTTTTCCCCAGGTATGAAGTTGTCATGACAACACGTACGCAAGTTAAAGTTAGACAGTTTCTCTCTTAGCGATTTAACTATGGTTTCTGCTCTGTTCCTATGTATGGGCCATAGTATTATAATAGCGGAATGAATCAGACAAATCAGTCAACCAATTAAGAACGGCCATGCACTACTACCCACTGAATCGAGAAAAAGCTATCGATCTGTCAATCCTTCCAATGTCCGGGCCTGGTGAGGTTTCCTGTGTTGAGTCAAATTAAGCCGCAGGCTCCACTCCTGGTGGTGCCCTCCCTTCAATTCCTTTAAATTTTAGCTTTGCAAATATACTTTCCCCAGAACTCAAAAGCTTTGGTTTCCTGGGAAAAGCTCCCCGCCGAGTCATCGGTGGAACATTGGTGGATCGCTAGCTGACATCATTTATGGTTAAAACTAGGACGGTATCTGATCGCCTTCGAACCTCTAACTTTCATTCTTAATCAATTAAGACATACTTGCCAAATGCTTTCTGTCTAGTGCGTCTAGCGATGATCCAAGAATTTCACCTCCAATACGCATGCCCCTGCCTGTCCTTATTGATCAATATCTTAGATTCCGGAAACTAACAAAATAGAACCAAGGTCCTGTTCGATTATTCAATGCATCACTATTCAGGCTGCTTTCAGATCCCAGTTGAAGCACTCTAATTTGTTCAAAGTAAACAGTGTCGGCCTACCTTGACACTCGTTTAAGAGCACCGCGGTAGGATTGAGTTGGCCAACGAGGAGAACACGGTGCGTCGACCCATACGCGTGATTGATCGAATAAAAACGTCCTTTCCATCGCTGGTTGGGACTTGGTTGCATGTATTAGCTCTAGAATAACCACAGTTATCCACTTGAGTGGCATATGTCCGGTGAACTATGACCGGTTTACAGAGCCTTTTGCGGTTTTACTTTAAGTCAGCTTGTACTGAGACTTACATGACTTAAGCTTTGAGACAAGGATATAACTACTGGCAGGATCAACCAGGGAGGAGCCAGTAAGATGGGTTATTGCGACCCCGCTTCGCAATAAGGTCCCTCCTATATTTTACAATTCATCAAAATTCACAGAAAAAAATCAAGACCGGCAAAGCTACAGGATATGATTGCATTTCACTGGAAATGATTAAGTATGGAGGACAGGAGATGATAAAAGTCTTACAGGCTCTATTTCAGAAAGTATGGGACAACAAAAACATACCGAAGGATTGGGAAATAAATGTCATAGTCCCAATATACAAGAAAGGAAGCAAACTGACTATAGCAACTATGGGCCGCTTTGTCTCTCCTCGGTAGTATATAAAATGTACACATCAATCCTTCAGTATAGGCTCAGAGAACTGGTGGAGAATCAGTTAGAAGAGGAACAGGCTGGCTTCCGTCCTGGTAGGCAAACTCAAGTTAATATCTTCATTCTAAGAAATATAATGGAAAAGTCGTGGGAGAGAGGTAAGACCATGTACCTGACATTCTTAGACCTGCAATCCGCTTTTGATTCCATTCCTAGGAAGCCCTCCAAGCAAAGGAAGTTCCAAAAAACCTTATAGATGCTATAAA
This sequence comes from Rhaphigaster nebulosa, assembly GCA_948150685.1. NCBI lineage: Eukaryota > Metazoa > Arthropoda > Insecta > Hemiptera > Pentatomidae > Rhaphigaster > Rhaphigaster nebulosa. Next base: position 219,589,470 of record OX411306.1, on the reverse strand, counting down.
ATCGACATACCAAGACCCAAAAGGGGTAATACGTAAAAAAGCATCTAAGCCATTCCGTATGGAACAGGGAGTGAAGCAAGGAGATAGCCTTAGCCCACTGCTCTTCATTACACTAGTAGATGAAGTCCATAAAATTTGCAAAAGGAGGAAGCATGGACATCGTTGGGAAAGTGGAATCTTAGGACAATCCTCACAAAATGTTACCTGTTCGCTGATGACATTGTCCTTCTTGCCGATTCTAAAGAAAAGTTGCAACAAGCAATAGTTGAGTGGCAAGAGGAGCTGTTGCGTAAAGGAATGAAAATTAGCTCTGCCAAGAGTAAAGTACTCGTAGTCTCTAGAGAGGAGGAAACAGACGTGCATTTCTACCGCAATGGAGAAGAATTAGAAAGCACTAATGACTTTACTTACGTGGGAACAATTATTTGTAAGTCGGGAAGGATAGACCAAGAAATTTCCAACAGAATAATAAAAGCTAACCAGGTCTATTATCAGATTGGCAACACAATTGTGGACAAACGAGAGGTAAGTAAAAAAGTAAAACTCCATATCTATAAAGCGGTATTTCTCCCTACATTGATGTACGGATGTGAGAGTTGCGTCACAACGGAGAAGCATATAAGCTGAATTACCGCAGTAGAAATGAAATACCTACGCAGAGTCGCTGGCAAAACAAGAAGAGACCGGGTGAGAAATGTAAGAATAAGGAAAGAATTGGGAATCCCGGCATTAAAAGATTCCTTGCAGAGACGGCAGCTAAGGTGATTTGGACACATTTGCCGAATGAGTCACGATCAAGACCCAAGGAAGGTGTTCGAAGCTAGACCTACAGGCACAAGACCGCGAGGAAGACCACGAACTTCGTATAGAGATTATGTTCGCAAGTTGGGAGAGGAAAAGGGTAAAACCTTGTAGCAGATGATGATGTTGGCATGGGACCGACAGGACTGGCGCAGTTGGGTAGAGGCTCCTCCACACTGAAAGGTATACGGAGAAAGGGAAAAAAGAAGAACAAAATTCACCCACCACGCTATCCTGAGCCTGCCAGCACGATCCCACCTTCGAAACTGGTGGTGCCCTCTGGTGTACCGGGAAGGACACCCACCACTTGACAGGAGGCCAGTGAGGCAGAGGCGCATGATGAGGTCCTCAGACATCATCATCGGGTGGGGCGGTGAAAGGCACTGCCTCGGGGGCTGCTCCTCAGCCGTCGGCTCTGGAGTATCCCCATTTACTTGCAGCTGGTCCGTTAAATGTAGGTTAGGCGGCATGTGTGTCAGCGAGGGACCTCCACACGAGCCAATGCCCCTGATCGTTTTTTTGCTAGGCGTGCAAGACATTGTATATTCTGGGTAACTCATAACGTGGCCTCCGCAGCGACTACTAGGAAGAGAGCAAGGATGCTATTTCAAAACACCGGCGATTACCAAGGCCTCTACTGCGCCAACAGGATGTCTCTTGTCGGGCAGCGGTAACCATTTCATGTAAAAACGCTGAGGAATGAGCATCTAGCCTTCCAATTCAAGCCAGAGTGGAGAGACCGTTAGCCGCATACTGGCCCGTACAAGACCCTGCAGCTGTACTACATAACATGATGTTATAAAGCCTAAAGCCTTCCTCAATGTATGGTCTACCTAACACAAAAGAATTTTTCAAATCGGACGAGTAGTTCTTGAAATTATTGTATCCAAACACAAAAACTCTTCAGCTTTATATAATAGTATAGATTTATATTTCCTTAATTTACAACTGCCATCTCATCATTCTGGAAAACAATCACATATCCTTCCCTCTATCTATCAAAGCATGCAGTCCTACCAAATAAACCTCCTTTTAAGATGTTGCTCTCTTGCGGCAGTGTTCCTTTACATCTCCCACAATATAGTCATCTATATTTATGACTTGCCCCTTTCCATATATCACTTTTTATGCAAACGATCTCCAAATAGGCTGATCCTTAAATCTATTCGATCTATTCCAAGTCAAGAAAACAAAATTCAAGAATAATTTAACTAAATATGTAATTAAACTGCTGGGAATAAATTGAAGCAAAATATAAAAAAAAGCTATTGAAATAAGTTTAAGTCACCTCCTTGAAATTGTACCACCTGTTCCAAACCCGATTCAAAATAAGAACCCGAAAAAATACCCTCATATAATTTTCTTCAATTCAAAGCATCTCATAGTCTTCATCGCCTTTACTTTTCCTGATTAGTTTATAAGTGATGAATGAATTCAACTGATTACTTTTAAGAGAAGTGTGATAATCAGTGATGAATGAGTCAATCAGAGCTATTGTTTTCAAAAATATACCACTCTCCCTATTTTGAATCTATATTGATAGTTGACAGCAAACATGCATTGATACAATCACAATTTAACTATTAAACTTAAATAAATAGTTAGGAAAGCAGAAAATATATGTTAAACTAAACTGCCTAGTTCATGGTTAAAAAACTGATCAAGCAAATTTAATACCTGTTTATCATAAAAATTTTCTAATGTTAATTGTTCAATGACAGAATCATCAAAAAATGACAGCTTAGAAAGAGAAAAACATAAACTCTTTGCATCAAATATAACATTTCTCAGTTCTTCACGCTTAAACAAGAAAATTTCATCAAGTTCTGCTACCCTTGACTGTATTTTAAGCAGGCCAATATATTTTTTCCACTTTCTGAACAACTTGAAACACAGACATTTTTGGAATAATTCAATCTGCAATTTTTGTATATAATTTCAGATAAATTAGAACTTATATCATAGTTAAAGGAAATAAAATAAAAAAATCAAATTTACGTTTCTCATATAATTATACTTATTATAAGCCATTTCCAAATACTCTAAAGACTTGAATGTTGCTACTCCTTTAATATGGTGCATTATCCCATCTCTACTAAGGGTGTAATAGTCATTAGGATTGCAATCATCATAATCAACCACCCTAAACAGATAAAATATTCATCATTACTTTTACACCTTTTCAATAATAATAAAAAATAAATAAAAAGAAACTACAGAAAATTTATAAACTGCTGTTTAAATATTAATTAACTAGGCTTAAGCCTCGAACACACTTAGCAACAATGTAACCATACAAGAGTATGGCGATAAGCCTCAGAGAAAATTTTTTACAAATTTTTTTCTTGTATACAACTGTCGCAATACAAAAATATGATGTTGCAGGCCCCTGATGGAAATGTGATTAAAGATATATCCAATGTTAGGCTACAGGTTGGGGGAGAGGAAGCTGTATAAATATACAGCTTAAAGTAAATACTTTCTTGGATTTGTTAAAATAAACCATGGATCTTCTTTCCATACTTATAAAAAATATTGCATTATCTAAGAAGGTCGGTGTAAAAAAAAGGTGATTTTATGAGCAATTTCATGAATCTTAAAAAAAAAATTTGAAAATTAGTAAAAATAATCTATTTTCAGATATGCTCGAAAATATGAATATAGATTTTTTAAAAAAGGCCAAAACCAAATCTGATGCCAGTTTTGAATAAAAAAATTCTGTTAATAAATTTCACTCCCAAGAAGAATACTATTTTCATTACATATAATTTAATAGGACGTTCAGATCGCTCTAAAATTTAATTATTCTGTTTTAAAAAATTGTCTCACTTTGAAATCTACTATTTCTGGATCACAAATTAAGATTTTATATTATACATAAATACGGCCTTAAAGGTTCTTATCCATGTGTATATTATAATATAACAACATTATTTGTGATCAACAAATAGTAAATATTAGACTTTTATAGTATAGCTATAAATATTGCCGTAGACAAAAAAATAAGAAAAAGTAATATTAAATATTAAAGACCAAATTTTTTAAAATATGGAACAGTTTTATTATATGGTAAAAATATATTTTTTTACTACAATAATGCTTACAGCGGTGGTGTAAAAGTGCAATATTTACTATTTCTTGATCACAAATAATGTTTTTATATTATGATATGTACATGGTTAAGAACCCAGTCTTGCTTGGGATGCCAGAGTGTAATTAAATGTAATTTGAATATTTAAAGCCAGATTCAAAGTGTTATAAGTAATATAAAAACATTATTCGTGATCCAGAAATAGTAAATTTAGAGTGATCCAATTTTTTAAAATGAAATAATTGAATTTTAGAGCATCTGAAGGGTATATCTTATTATATTTAATGATAAAGGTATTCTTTTACACAAAGGTATTATTACGGCCTGAAGTATATTAACCAGTACCACTACAACCCGATGAGGGTCTTGGGTTCAGTACTTGGGGTAAGGACCGTACTGTTTCTAGGCCAACGGTTGTGCAAGGAGGTGATTCGGCCAAGATCACGCTCAACCGTCAGGTTTTTCCCCTAATTAAGGGTACCCACTTTATAGAGGCTGGGTGAGCCCCAGGAGGGTCTCCCGATCCCACAGGGTCGAGCCACGGCTGAATACAGAATAAATAATTATCTGCCTCAGCCAGTCTCGAACCCGGGACCTTGAGATTAGTAGCGCAGTGCCTTACCCACTAAGCTACCCCGCTCCTGAAGTATATTAACAGATTTTTTTTTTCAAAACTGGCTTCAGATTTGGTTATAGCACAGTGAAAAATCCCTATATTCAAATGTTTGAATAAATCTAAAAAAAAAAAATGTTTGTCCTTACATTTTTTTTGTAAGATATTTATAATTGCTCATAAATCAGAAAGTCTTTGAACAATTCAAACCAAATATGGGGCAACGGTAAAGGTTCTTAAACTACGCGATTTCGTTTAAATTTTATTTTTGTATGGTAATCACCTATTTTTGCACAGCCCTTCTTAGATAATGCAACAGTTTTTTATATGTATAGAATTTATTTATAAGTATAGAAATAAGAAACTCCCCTCTTTTTCACAGGACCAAGAAAGTTGATATCGGGCACACTGAAGATGAGGTACAGAGCTTCAAACCGAAACATAATTTTGTGGCTTGTAAATTTTGAGCACAATCGGAACTGAAATTTTTTTTTTTGTTTTCAATGATTTTTCAATGCTAAAGTTTTTTTTTTGTGTTGAATCCAAATCTTCCATCATTTCTTAAATTTAATTGACCAAAAATCAAATATCTTTTTAATGTTTATATTTTTCCTTTAATATACTCTAAAAAAATAAATGTTTAGCTGGAAAAACCATGTCAATATAATTTTTCAAACAGGAGATATAAATAAAGCATTTTAGCATGTCTTATTTTTTTTTCTCAGCTCCTAAGGCCCATTGTACAAAACGGTAGAATAAAGGTCAACTTTTTTTCAGAATCATCCAAAAAATGTTGATCAAAATCGGAGACGGACACATTGTTCACTCCTCTTGTGAGACTGAATGATTTCCAATCATAGGTAAATATTGCAGTATATAATTTAATAAATTTTTCATCTAATTATAAATTCCAATATTATATTAAGTAAAATTGGGGAGGAACAATCAGCCTGCTGAACTTATCTCAAATTTTGCTGACTAATGTATGAATATATAGCCCAGAATTAACAATTTCTTAGTTTCTTTGGGGTCCATATCTCTTTCAAAGCTATCAGCACAATAAATATATAAATAATATATAAATATAAATAAATATCATAGCAATTTCTATCAAGCTTTTTTAATATACCTTTTCTTGTAGTCAATAGAATTAAATGGCTATTACTAATTAATAAATTGCTATTTCCATTCTAATTTCTTATCTAGTATAAACTAGAGGAAGAATATTTGATCAGTAGTCAATTGGATCTGCATGATTCCAAACGTCTCTCATAATATTTGTTGCATACCAATAAACAGATTTTTTGCCCACGGGAGGGCACATACATGTTGTGAGACCTATTGTGGACTTCTTGTATCAATACCAAGGCAATAGAAAGATTGTTTGTTATCAGAATGGGAATAAGGTTTATTTTTGGGTCACAATTAACTAACCCAGGTAGTATAAACTGAACCCAAACTGCTCGCTCACTCGAATTTGCCCAAAACACTTAGGTCATCAGCTTCTTCCACACACTTTGACTTTGAACTATTGTTACTTCCCTTATTTAAACAAGAAAATTAAATAAGTGACACATTGCTAGATAGAGCTTCTTAAGATAACAGAATGACCACAATACAATAATTACTCCCAGAGAAAGCTGAAGGCTGGCATGTCTATTATTTAAGGTATGAAGATATAATTCATTAGAAAAATTGTAAGCATCTAGTAAATGCAGAAAGTTCTGAAGAAGGTTGTATAGGCAAAAAAATTAAGAAAGAATTTGAAGGGTTGGGCTTAGGCAGGGATATTGCATTTAAGGAGGAGAAAGCCTTCTCTCTACATAATTTCAGACAGCTACCTCGCCAACATTTTTTTTTTACATTATGATATGTTTTACATTATTTCAATCGTGTTCACTAATCCATAAGATGAGTGTTATCTCAATAATGAAAGGATATTGTTAGGCACTGTGTACTAAAAGATTCTTTCTTAATTGTTTAACTATTCGCCATTAAACATGGAGTCAATAGTCACACTATGGCACTCCTAATAGTTACAAAAACAGTCTCATGTTTGACCTACGTCACCCACAAATTTTTGTTTGTTTCCAGTATCCTGTAATTAATTTACTTACTTAGTTATTAAATTTATGCTTTATTTTAATGTCAGAAAAGCTTTTTTAAATAAAAACATTTATAAAATAATTAGAGAAATATATTGTAAAAGGAAACTAAACATTATTAAGTAAAAAAAAAAATCACAAATTGGCGGTATGCAATTATAAAAGCAACTAATAAATTTTTAACTGACAAAAAAGCCATAAATTTATCACAAAATACAAATATTTTAAAATAATTTTGGCAAAAACATTTCAAATGATCATTACAGATAAACTTTTTCTATTTTTCACACCACTTCCTAGTGATTTTATCAAAACACATTATACATGCGTATAATACATATCGAGGCGTGGTTCTCTCCACAATATATATTGCTATTAGCTGGTCAAGATAATCAACTCCAAATTGAGTATCAGGTTTAAGCAAGTCATCTGTTTTCTTATCAATACAGTTGTCATTTAAGATAAGGAGAACTGCCTGGTCTCTTTTTGGACAGTAAGAAACTGATGTGCAGTTTCATTGGTTCATCAGCTGACTGTTCGGAATAAGTATTATGATAACTTTCATATAGGTGATCAATCTCGCCTGAATCCAATTCTTTGGAATCACTTTCTTCCTCTTGATCAGAAAACTCTCAGAGTCACTTATAAAATTTTGAGAACTGGTGGATATACAGTTTTCTTCTTTTAGGTTGTGACATGATAAATCTAGAATATGAAAATCTAAATTTAAAAAAATGTGGCTTAGTGAATAATTGTTTTATCTATCTATGTTTTAACACATAAAAGCCACAAAATAGAATTAACAAATTGGTGATTAATACTACTCAAAGAATAAATAATTATTTAAATAAACAAATAAATTACTTACCAGTAAAATAACTAAAAGGTCACTTAGGGGAAATTTGTCAACCAAATTAGTTTGAGGTGAATATTTTTCTTAGTTGAAAGCCAAAGTAAACTATAATACTTTAGCTTCCAACAATAGGGTTTCCTTGAAAGATACTGGAAGGGAGAGAATGATAGAGATAATGGGAGGGAAACAATCCATAAAAAACATGTGGATAGCACCTGTCCAGGTTTAAAAAAACTTCAGATTTTTTCCACTCTAGAATTCACGAATAGGAGATTAATATTGAGAAAACTAAATTATAAGACTTAATTTTGGTTGAAATCCTCCAGCAACTTGATCAAATATTTCTTTTTTTTTAAACAAAAAATATGGTAATCTACTATTTTGCACTCTCATATAATAATAGGAACAGATAAAAATAGATTCATTAAAAGATATTGTTAAACAAAAATTAAGTATTGTAAAAAACTCACATAAAATCAAATGGAGAATAACGCAGGGATTCTTTGGGGAAACTCGATTTTAGGTAATAAAAAGCATTACTTTTGTCCTTCTTCATTGCTACAAGAACATTTCCAAAATTTAGCCTTCCTTTTAAAGCTTTGTTTTTTGGAATATCTCCAGGTGACGTCTTTTTTGCAATTTTTTTAATTGGTGGAAGTTTCAAAATTGGGCCGAAAATACAATCAGGATCTGTGGAAAAGTTTTATAAAATATTAAAGTATACTAATATTAGTTTTTAGATAATTACAGCTAATTTAATACCTATAATTACATACTTTTTGATAAATTGACCCCATTTAAATTTATTATTACAGAAGAAATAATAATAAAAATTCTACGGTTATTTACTGAGCTTCAAAGAATCAGATTTCAATGGATTTTTTCTTCTAAATCTATTCATTTAAAAAGGAAATTAGAACTATTGGAATAAAGAAAAAAGGAAAAGAAATATTCAAATCACAATAAGACACTAAAATAAGGTCACAACAAATAAACTTATATGGAAGGATGAAAATCTTTTATTTTATCCTATCCTCCTATCTTCCTTTCCTTTATTCATTGCAGCAGCTTACCAATTCCTGAAATATGAAAACAAATTTCCAGTAGTACAATCCAATACAAAGCCACCATAGACAACTAGCTCGCATTTGGTCTTAGCTTCATATTCACACATCCCATCTTCTGTGAAACCCTTTTCAGATTTATATATCTGACTTCGTAATATATACTGTGTATAAATTTTCGATAGAACCACACCTGACCTTCCCTAATAGGTCCTAAAAGGTATCTCAAAATGCAAAGTGCATTCTGGTCAGCTTTTTTAAAACATCACGTTTCATAACTGATGATAAAGAAGAGGATCTGAATTTTGTAGAGGCCAATATTAATCTTCAGTGCTATATATTAACTGGTGAAATAACTAAACCATTTATTACCATAGGAATAACCAAACCATTTATTAGACAAGCCAATCTACCCATCTAACTGTGATTAGATTTGTCATACTTTAATTCACATAACCGGCATATGTTACTAAAGCCAAATAATGTGAGATCTCCAAGCTTAATTTAAAAAAAAAATTAACAATATTAAGAGCTGCAGCACAGGATATCTGATAATCCAACAGAAAAGCAAGACTCCTGTCGGTTATTGCGGTTCCACTATCAATATTCCCACTGTAATTGTATATTAGGCTTTCAAAGCTACTATCGCTTCTGGCCAATCACAACTGCGACATAATGGCAACCTAATCGGACCAAGACTGTAGAGGATTCTAAGAGATGAGGTAAAATCTGTTTACTTTTAAACTGGTCTTAATGAAAATTAAAAACTACCTGGTTCAGGAGTTAACCTTTTTGAACTTCCAGCAATCAATCTACTGCTTTCTACGGCTTTATGAGTTGTGTCCCCAGATCTTTTGGTATCTATGAAAGGAAGAAGACATTTTTTCTGCAACATCAATCAACATAGTTCACATGAATTAAAAAAAATAAAATAAAACAACAAAAGATATTAATTAAATTTGTTAGCCATCTCCTGAGATGTTTCAGTAATTACTTACAATTGTATCAGTTGACTTTTCAATATTCTCTACTTCATTACAATAAACCCTTTTATGAGGAATATGAAATGGTATGTTATTAGTTTGTCTGTAAAATAGATTTTAAGAAAATCATTGTGTATCATTACAAATAAAATTTCATTAGAGAAATCAGACTTAAGATAACAACCTGAAGCAAGTAGTAATGGGAAAAGTTATAAGTCGGCCGGTTATAAGACTTTTATTTTCTTCACAAAGTTCACGGTAAGTCCTAAATTTCTTCTTACCACGCTCAGATTCCATAATTAATGAACAATACACTTAAAAATTATGATTCATCCACACGATTGAGACTGTTCAAGATGAGCTCATAATAGCTATCACCTAGGTGACGGTAAGTTTTTAACTAAGAAAGGTTAATAATTATTTCTTTCGAAATCCAATTTCATATTACAAAAATAATTAAGCCAAGTCAAAATGGATAAAATAGAATAAAAATCAAATAGAGGAAATATAAGGGTTTTGGTGTTAACATCTTTAAGACACCATTCCCGAATCATAAAAAATAAAAAAAAAAGAATTTGAAAGTATCGTTAAAAAATACACAAAAAAATACAAATAATTCTGTAGTATTTACATTTTTGGGATATTCTAACGATAAAATCTCTATATTTTAATGCAGTATATGAAATTTGGGATGAAACTGATCCCTGAAGTTAACTAGTAACGCACTAAAAATCAAGTTCAGAAGAAGAAAAAGTGTTTGGTGTCGTTTTTGAGATACTGAAATCTTCGGAAACTAGAAAAGTTTTATAATTATACAAAACGAGGGGTGTACGCAGAATTTTTTAGGAGGGGATTTAAATATTTTGTTTGGGAGAAGTGTACTTCCTTGTACCTAGTAAAGGAAGTATTGTAATCGCGAAAATTTTCGGTTTTCAGATCTTAACGGAAATATCCATTTTGACCATCCCTGAATCCATTTTGACTAGTTTCATCGTGACGTTCGTACCTACGTGCCTATCTCGCATAACTCAAAAACGGTTAATCGTATAAAGTTAAAAATTTGTATTTAGGATCGTTGAAAAATCTAGTTGTGAACCTCCCTTTTTGGTCACTACATGATTACCGGAAATGGTATTTTACTTAAAGGCCATTATGTATTTTCATCAAAAATTATATTAAAATATAATGCAAAATTCTCATATTAGGCGTATGAGACTTGCACAGTAATATAAATAACTTATATTAAATAATAAATTTTGGTTAACATTGGCAGACCGGAAGTGATACTTTACTTGAAGGTCATATTAGACTTTCATAAAAAATTATATTAAAATATAATGTAAAACATCTCGAATTTGGTAAAGAGGACTTTTATATCGATTTACTAGATTTTGCTTAAAATTGGTGAGCCGAAAAGGGTACTTTACTTCTAGGCCATAATAAACTTAGGTAAAAAATTATATTAAAATTAAATACAGAAATCATATGGTTAGGTAATAAAGGTTACAAACGCGATTTTGTTTCCAATCCAATTCAACATTTTTATTACTTGTTCTAAGTGTTAAAATTGAGTGTAAAATACTGGTTTTCCTCCCCATTTGTGAGATGAACAAGTCTGCAGAAGGAGAATAAGATATAAGTTAAGTGGGTTATTCCGCTTAAAATGTCGAAAGTGTCGATTTTCAATGCTTTATCTAGTGATATTGACAATTCTAGTGTTGTCACGGAACACGCAGAAATCTCTTGGAAACTAGTTACCTGCTGAAAGAAAATGACCTATAATAACGCAATGAGACCTTCAGAAAAGAGTATGTTTGTGTGCCAATAGATGAATGTCTCGACGCCGAGTGTCGTTTTTGAGATACTGAAATCTTCGGAAACTAGTAACCAAATTCAGGATAACTTTTTGAGCCACCGGTTTATAGCTTAATAGGCATACATGGAAGTCATGTGTTGTCCAAATCAGATATTTTTACTTCCTTGTACGAAGTAAAGGAAGTATTGTAATCGCGGAAATTTTCGGTTTTCAGATTTCAACGGAAATATCCAAATTGACCATCTCTGAATCCATTTTGACTAATTTCGTCGTGGCGTCTGTACGTATGTTCGTTCGTATTTCGCATAACTCAAAAACGGTAAGCCGTAGTAAGTTGAAATATTGTATTTAGGATTGTTGTAAAATCTAGTTGTGAGCCTCCCTTTTTGGTAACTGCTTAATCACCGGAAATGGTACTTTATTTGAAGGTCATAATTGATTTCCATCAAAAATTATATTAAAATACTTTGAAAAACTTCTCAAATTTGGTATTTATAACTTATATATTGATTCAACTAACATACAAGATTTTGGTCTAAATTGGAAAACCGGAAGCGGTACTTTACTTGAAGGCCATGTTAGACTTTCATCAAAAATTATATTAAAATATAATGTAAAACCTCCCAAATTTGGTAAATAGAATTTTTATATTGATGTGAATGCATTGACTATATTTTGGTTAAAATAGGTGAGCCGAAAATGGTACTTTACTTGAAGGTCATAATAAGCTTACATCAAAAATTATTTTATATATATATATATATATATATATATATATATATATATATATATATATATATATATATATAATATATAATATATTATATATTTAAATTAAATACCTAAATCATATGTTTCGGTAATAAAGGCTACAAACGCAATTTCCATTGGTTTCCAATTCAATTAAAGATTTTTATTACTTGTTTTAAGTGTTAAAATTTAGTGTAAAATACTGGTTTTCCTCCCTATTTGTGTGTGTGTGTGTGTCAATAGATGGATCTCGCGATGCCGAGTGTTGTTTTTGAGATACTGCGATCTTCGGAAACTAGTAACCAAATTCAGGATCACTTTTTGAGCCACCGAGTTATAGTTTAATAGGCGTACAAGGAAGTCATGTGTTGTCCACATCAGATATTTTGATTTAAGTTTATTATGACCTTCAAGTAAAGTACTCTTTTCGGCTCACCAATTTTAACCAAAATCTAATAAATACATTCATGTTGATATAAAAGTCCTATTTACCAAATTTGAGATGTTTTACATTATATTTTAATATAATTTTTACTTTCCCTTACCTATATACGAAGTATATAGTAAGGGGAAGTATTGCGATCGTGAAAATTTTCGAATTCGAGTTTTCAACGGAAATACTCGTTTTAAGGTCCCCAGAGTCCAAATGACCAAGTCTCGCAAAATGGTCTAGGTGTCAGTGAGTCAGCGTGTATGTGAACAGTCCAACTCAAAAACGAAAAGTTGTACGATACAGAAATTACGTATTTAACGAAGGCACATGCATGTGATGTTACAGCAACTTTTTCGTCAAAATCGACTAGCCGGAAGTGCCACTTTATATAATCGAATTTTCACTTTTTTACAATTTTCTCGAAAACGCCTCTAACGATTTTGATGAAACTTGCCTATATTGTTCTTCATAAAGGTCTTTAACTTTTCATTTATGTAATAAATCACCAAGGGATTGCAGGGAAAAAGTTATGATGAAAAGAATATTTTATTTGCTCATAGCTTAAAAAGAATGCATTTTATGGTAAATTATGTTATAATTGTATGACAGGTAATTAAATTATCTAAAAAACAATAAGAGAATCATCAAAATCGGACCAGTATTAGCAAAGATACAGCGTATCGGACTAACCGGAATTAGCTTTTATATCATGGATTTTACAATTGTTTACAATTTTCTCGTAAACGGCTCCAACGATTTTGGTTAAACTTGCCTAATGTCTTACTTAAAGTCGTTTAACTTTTCATTTATGTAGTATATCAACGAAAAAGTGCAGGGAAAAAAGTTATGATGAAAATAATATTTTATTGGCGCTTAACTTAAAAAGCATGCAATTTAAAGTAAATTATGTACAGCATTTTATGAAAGATTATTAAATTATCTAAAAAACAAAAAAAAAATCATCAAAATCGGACCAGTATTAGAAAAGATATAGTGTATTTCATGAGGAGCATAAAATAGATGGATAACCGAGCGCATCCGAAAGGAGATGGATGCGACCGAACCTCCTCCTACCAATACGCCAATCTGTTGTAAACAATAGGCTCTGAAACAAAGTAATTTAAGAATACAAAAGCGGAAATTAACTTAATAATTTCTACTTTCACATTATTTAATGGAAAGAAAATGTTTCCATTAACTAAACCAGAAACTTTTAAAATATATTTGCAACTTGAGAAGATTAAAATATATAGGTAATGTACAGAAATGTTGTACTATAATTGTTTAAAAAACTGTTTTATGGTTTTTAAGTGGCAGAAGAAGTGAATGCTGCTGAGTTTATTCGAAGCAGTTTTTATGTGAACTCTTTAAAATTATATTAAAATTATAATTATTATAGCACGGAAAGGGAAAGTTGTGTGATGCGAGCACCGCGCCAGATTTTTGATGAAAGTCTAATATGACCTTCAATTAAGTACCACTTCCGGTCTTTCAATGTTAACCAAAATTTATTTTTTATTTATAAGTTATTTATATTAATATGTAAGTCTAATATACCTAATTTGAAGTTTTGCATTATATTTTAATATAATTTTTGATGAAAATCAATAATGACCTTCATGTAAAGTACCACTCCGGTAATCATGTAGTGACCAAGAAGGGAAGTTCACAACTAGATTTTACATCAATCCTAAATACAAAATTTTAACATTCTACGTCTAACCGTTTTTGAGTTATGCGAGATAGGCACGTAGGTACGAACGTCACGATGAAACTAGTCAAAATGGATTCAGGGATGGTCAAAATGAAGATATCAGTTGAAATCTAAAAACCGAAAATTTTCGCGATTAAAATACTTCCTTTACTTCGTACAAGGAAGTAAAAAACCCATAAATCGGGAACCTTTTGAACAATTCAAACCAAATTCGGTAAATTCATTAAAGGTTCTTAATCTACCCAATTTGCTTCAACCATGGTGTTTCTATGTATTTTAGAAGTAACATTATCCGCAATAAACCTCTATTTTGTTTTTACTTTGCTATCGCATTATTTTACACAGACTTTCTAAGATAATGCAATAGCTGTTTATATATATATATATAATGCAATAGCTATGTATAATATGTATATATGATAATGCAATAGCTGTTTATATATATATATATATATATATATATATATATATATATATATATATATATATATATATATATATATATATATATATATATATATATGAACAGAAAAACTCCCCTCTTTCTAAAGAGCCAAAGAACGTCGATACGGATGTTTTTATTTTGTTATTATTTTACACAGACTTTCTAATGCAATAGCTGTTTACATACATATATATATATATATATGAAAAGAAAAAACTCCCCTCTTTCTAAAGAGCCAAAGAACGTCGATACGGGATACACTAAAGAGGAGATACAGAGCTTCAAATCCGAACGTTATTTCTTGGCTCAAAAAGTTCAAGCTTTCTCAGAACTGGATTTTTTTTTTCTCGAAGATATTTTCAAAATTAAGGTTTTCTGATGTATTGAATCAAAATCTGCCAACATTTTTGGTGTGAAAAAATCTGTAAGTCTAGTTTATTTTTTGAACCCTTTTGAAAAACTCTCATCTTTCTAAAGAGCCAAAGAACGTCTATACAGGATACACTAAATAGGAGATACAGAGCTTCAAATCCGAACGTTATTTCTTGGCTCAAAAAGTTCAAGCTTTCTCAGAACTGGATTTTTTTTTTCTGGAAGATATTTTCAAAATTAAGGTTTTCTGATGTATTGAATCAAAATCTGCCAACATTTTTAGTGTGAAAAAATCTGTAAGTCTAGTTTATTTTTTGAACCTTTTGAAAAACTCCCATCTTTCTAAAGAGCCAAAAAACGTCGAT
The DNA here is from genome assembly GCA_948150685.1 of Rhaphigaster nebulosa. NCBI lineage: Eukaryota > Metazoa > Arthropoda > Insecta > Hemiptera > Pentatomidae > Rhaphigaster > Rhaphigaster nebulosa. The sequence goes on along the minus strand of OX411306.1, from coordinate 219,574,065 downwards.
ACGGGATACACTAAATAGGAGATACAGAGCTTCAAATCCGAACGTTATTTCTTGGCTCAAAAAGTTCAAGCTTTCTCAGAACTGGATTTTTTTTTTCTGGAAGATATTTTCAAAATTAAGGTTTTCTGATGTATTGAATCAAAATCTGCCAACATTTTTAGTGTGAAAAAATCTGTAAGTCTAGTTTATTTTTTGAACCTTTTGAAAAACTCCCATCTTTCTAAAGAGCCAAAAAACGTCGATACGGGATACACTAAATAGGAGATACAGAGCTTCAAATCCGAACGTTATTTCTTGGCTCAAAAAGTTCAAGCTTTCTCAGAACTGGATTTTTTTTTTCTGGAAGATATTTTCAAAATTAAGGTTTTCTGATGTATTGAATCAAAATCTGCCAACATTTTTAGTGTGAAAAAATCTGTAAGTCTAGTTTATTTTTGGAACCCTTTTGAAAAACTCCCATCTTTCTAAAGAGCCAAAGAACGTCGATACGGGATACATTAAATAGGAGATACAGAGCTTCAAATCCGAACGTTATTTCTTGGCTCAAAAAGTTCAAGCTTTCTCAGAACTGGATTTTTTTTTTCTGGAAGATATTTTCAAAATTAAGGTTTTCTGATGTATTGAATCAAAATCTGCCAACATTTTTAGTGTGAAAAAATCTGTAAGTCTAGTTTATTTTTGGAACCCTTTTGAAAAACTCCCATCTTTCTAAAGAGCCAAAGAACGTCGATACGGGATACATTAAATAGGAGATACAGAGCTTCAAATCCGAACGTTATTTCTTGGCTCAAAAAGTTCAAGCTTTCTCAGAACTGGATTTTTTTTTTCTCGAAGATATTTTCAAAATTAAGGTTTTCTGATGTATTGAATCAAAATCTGCCAACATTTTTGGTGTGAAAAAATCTGTAAGTCTAGTTTGTTTTTGAACCCTTTTTAAAATTTATTTGACCCAAAATCAATTATTTTTTCCTTTAATATCCTTTGAATAACAAATTCTTTGCTGGAAACATCGACATAACTTTTTAAACTCGAGATATAACATACAGCAGTTTCAACGTACTTTTTTTTTTTCTCGATTCCATGGGCTTTGGTTTTGTTGGGAATTAGATTATCTTTTTCAAAAGAAAATTTGTATAATATACGAAAAATGTATCATTTCTATTCTTCCCGTCATAATTTTTTTTCCTTCTTTTCCTCTGGGATGTAGAACGTAGAACCCTAAGCATAGTTTAAGGACTTTAAGGAGAAGACGAGGCAAGTTTCATCCAAATCTTCTGAGCCATTTTGGCGCTATTCTCACGCCCAAATTTAAGGAAAACGTGTCATAATTTAAATTTGTATTTTACTGACTTTAATTAGAAACAGCAGGTCTCCAAACGCTGGTGTGATAGAGACAGATTCAAATCACTTTTAGTCGCTATGAAAATTTCCTGAATTGTGCACAGTATGTATGTTTTTATATAAAAATACATGGACATTTCATATGATTTGATAATATTTTATAAATGCATCTGGTTAACAGGACAGTAATCTGATTCGTGATAAAAGCCCGTCATGAAAAAAACTTACGTTATTTATACATAAGTAAACGATTTAACATGTGTTACTCTGGTTGGCTGAGCAGTTTTATAATATAATTATAAACTAATAAATGTAATTACATTCCGAAGTTCATTTTAAAATAGTTCAAAAGTTTTCATGGAAACCGAAGTGGCATTCCCTAAAGTAATTACAGCACCTAGCGATTCAAGGTTTTATGTTTCCAATAAATACGAGGTAAAATAATCCAATAACCTTTTGTAAGGTAAAGTAGAGCAGAAAAATAATAGTACGTCTATTTTAGTCTTTAGACTATGACCATCTAGAAGGACAGGTTCATATTGAAGAAGAAGAAGCCAGAGGAAAATTTTTTATGGCTTCCATAATTATTGAAAGAGTCTTAGTCTTTTTTATAATTGGCATTCTCGTTGGAATAACTGGTGCCATTGTTGAAATTGGAGTTAACTATGGTTCTTTTACAAGGTATTCTTTATTATATGAAGGTAAGGATATATAACCGTAACTTTGATAGTAATAATAAACCATAATAATAGATATAATATCGTAAGATGATAATCAACTTGCTACGAGTAGTAGTTCCTCACTACCTGATAATACCTCAGGTATTTTTCAGAATTATTTAAACGAGAAATTTATTTTTTAAGGATCCACTTATTGACTGAAATAAAGCTAATTGTTTTCCGTGCCGACTTGTATTTTTAAAATAGTCTTTTAAAATTTAAACCTTCTCCTAAGTTTATTCATACCGATGGACACTTTGATCTATTCCTTCAACTTCTTAATGTATTCGTCACATAAAACTTCATTTCAAAACTATCTTTAATAGTGATTAAATGGATTAGGGGATAATTCCTTGCAAATGTGTTTTGTTGTTTACTGGGCTTACATCATACAGCTCCTCTTTACCTGCATTTTTATGAAGTTTTTGTTGTCCTGGTGTTTATAATAAACTTGATTATGATACTTAATTAATATTATGTAATTCACACAACACTGTAATAATCCAGGCACAAGTATTTTACTTATTATTAAAGTGATTGCACCACTTATACATATATTTATTTTACACGTAGCATATGTTCCACCATATCTTCAGTTCACACATACTAAGTTTTCGGTTCGATATTAATGAAGATTCAGGCACACAGAACGCGATCTGCGTTCCCTGCCCGCGGCTTGCTGCCGATCTAATGTATGACTGTCTATTGCACTATACACGTCACGTAGAACGCGATCTATCTCAGCGATCCAGTTTAGACGGTCAGCGATCTAATATATAGGAGAAGAAACGGAGACACTCTCATTGAAAAAGTAAGAAAATCGCGTATTTGTTAGGGATGTGGCATCGATATCGACATTTTGCTTTCGATATCTCATCCCATAATGAAGAGATCGCTCAAATTGCATAAGAATGGATCGTTTCCTATCGCGAGATCGTTGCGACAGATAACATCTTGTGTGACATTGCTACTTTTACGTGTTCTTTCGATCCTACTAAATAAGTTTACTAAACAAGTTCCAAACTATATCTTTAATGAACTGTTTTTTAAAATATTACCAAAAGATTAACTTAAGAACAAAACATATGTGTTAACGAAAAAATAATAATACATTTATTAACAATAGGAGTTTACTTGATAGTCAGCTACTGGTTATAAATAATAATTAAATTACCATAAATAAATATAACAAAAATAAACAAACGCAACCATATGAATTTAGATAAAATACAATGCAAACATAAAATAAATACAAAGAAAGTGACCCAGTTTAGGGACCTCTAGGGACCTGTATACGGCGGAGTGAGTGGCCGTTGGACCATGTCGTCTCTTAAACAGACATAGGAGCCCGATAACAGGTCCGGGTGTACGAAGAGTCTCGTAGTGGATGTCCGGTGGGGTGCCGGCCTGAGATTCTGCAATTGCTCCCTAAGGTGTCGGACGAACTCCTCAGTACTCTCTCGCTGTTTAGATCTCTCCAAAAGTTCACCTGGCAACCGTAGAGGTTGTCCGAAGAGCATCACCGCAGTACAGGTGACGTCATCCCGCAGAGCCAAGCGAAGTCCCAGCAGCACCATCGGTAACAGACTTGTCCAGGCTCTGCTGTTGAGCTGCGCAGTTAGCACTGTCTTAAGCGTGCGGTGCCACCTCTCACCGCATCCGTTAGACTGTAGATGATATGCGGTAGTCCTATTGCGCTGGAACCCCAAGGTCTTCGACAACTGTTGAAATAAATCCGATTCGAACTGACGCCGCTGGTCGGTTGTGATTCGTACCGGGACACCTAAACGCGAAATCCACGTGGAACGGAGTGCTTCGACACAAGTAGCCGCCGATATGTCCACAATTGGTTGTGCTTCTGGCCATCTAGTGTACTTTTCCACCATCGCTAGTCAGTAACTCATACCTGGTGACGATGGTAGAGGTCCGATGATATCCAAATGGACATGTTCGAATCAGGAAGAAGGCGGAAAAATTCCTGGAGGGAGGGGGAGCACCGTGTGATGCTGTACCTTGGACCTCTGACAGGCTATACAGGCTTTCGACCACTTTACAATGTCTACATTTTTTAGCAATTCTGCGATTAAGTCGTCCTTATTCTGCGCTTCTACTAAAATATCCATTCCATCCGGAGCGTCTATTTTCTCCACTCTGTATAAAGCATCCGCCACATCATTCTGCATACCCGCAACGTAACGAATTCACTCACCGAATTCGTATAGGCGTTGAGGTCTCAGGCATCTGTTGGAATGCGAACAGAAGTGAAAAAACGATATTCACAACTCTCTTGTGTCAGGTCCGGGTCACCGCTTTTACGTGTTCTTTCGATCCTATTAAATAAGTTTACTAAACAAGTTCCAAAATATATCTTTAATAACCTGCTATTTAAAATATTACAAAAAGGTTAACTTAAGAACAAAACATATGTGCTAACGAAAAAATAATAATACATTCATTAACAGTAGGATGTTACTTGATTGTTAGCCACTGGGTATAAATAATAATCAAATTACCATAAATAAATATAACAAAAATAAACAAACGCAACCATATGAATTTAGATAAAATACAATGCAAACATAAAATAAATACAAAGAAAGTGACCCAGTGGCCAAAGCAGTTTAAAACGCGTGAGTGTTTCCATCGATCGGCGACCAGCGGAACCACTCCGCTACACTACTTTAGCTAATAGTTCAACTACTCTTTCTTTTTCAATAATAGATCGACTAATCAGTAAAAAGAGAAATTTACACGAACTCTTTGAATCAATTCATTATTTAAGAAGATTACCCATCACTACTTATAAGCAGAAATCTTTTTCACACATGATAGTAGACATTGATTAGCTTGTACCATGGACTGATTGTGAGAAGTGGATATATCTCTATATTATTATCCACATTCGCAATGCCAAGATGTGTCCGGACCGCAAACATCCATTCAATGGAATTCTAAAAGAAGTAGAAAAGTACCAAGAAGATACTCTCCGTAGCATGATTCTGGGGACGGAACTCCTTCTCTCTTAAATGGGAGGGAATGATGTGAGAAGTGGATATATCACAATGTAAATGATCTCGTTCATATGATCATAGTAATTTTTTGGCTAACCTGAGATAAAGTTGGGCTGCGACTTAATGTTAATGTTTTAAGTCTTGTTCATGAACGTTGTTATCATTATTGTTGTAGTAAATAAAAAATAATAGTTTAAAAATTAGTGTTTCTTGATCCCGATAACCCACTTCACTCTTCATTTGAATTCAATCAGTTGACTCCATTACAGCCAAGATAATAGACATATATCGTTCTGATCATTCTAGTTTGCAACTGATCTTTGAAGACCCTCAATTATGAATAAGACAATCAAACAAACGTTTAAGCCTGGTTCACACAGAGTCGAACTCTACTACAGAGCACTACAAACGGGTCATCCGGTCGTGTTTACTACCGCCTATGAACCATTAGTAATGAGGAGAGCGAAGTTCGTGCTCACCCTCGAATGAGCGTGCCATGAAATCTCCGATTAGCCGGAGATTTTACGACCGGTTCAGTCGAATTTCTATTAAAGGGGTATGAACATTAAGCGAGTGTGACAATAAGAATCTTAAAGCGACCTGAAGTTTCAATTTAGCTGGCGCCGATGTTCACATATTGGTGGATTTTTTTCTGAATCGTTTCTTTCACTTTATTCAGCAAAAACCAAAACAGATCTGGCTCTATCCTAAGAAAGAAACTACCACCAAGAGCATCCGTTCCATGTGAACTGGAGAAGGTGTTACTGGAAAAATTAATCAGTTGACATCCGCATGATCAATCATCAGAATGATCAATCTAATTAGGGATTGATAAATTATTTGCCACTTCTATAAATTTGTTTTATTGAAAACTAGTTTGGAATGTTATACATTCATCCTCAATTCTAAAAACACACAAAAAATTCAAAAATAAGCAATTCAAAATATAGTTTGGTATTATTATATATATTAAATTAGATGTAATATAAATCAGTATTCTAAAACATTTATGAATTATGAATTTAATTAAGACAAGAAATCAAATACATGTTGGTACTTACCAAGGTTTAAATGGATTATATCATTTGATTTCTTGTCTTAATTAAATTCATAATTCATAAATGTTTTATAATACTGATTTATATTACATCTAATTTAATATGTATAGTAATACCAAACTATATTTTGAATTGCTTATTTTTGAATTTTTTGTGTGTTTTTAGAACTGAGGATGAATGTATAACATTCGAAACTAGTTTTCAATTAAACAAATTTATAGAAGTGGCAAATAATTTATCAATTCCTAATTAGATTGATCCTTCTGATGATTGATCAGGCGGATGTCAACTGATTAATTTTTCCAGTAACACCTTCTCCAGTTCACATGGAACAGGTGCCCTTGGTGGTAGCTTCTTTCTTAGGATAAAGCTAATTGGAAAAATTAATGTTGATATTTAGCAATTTGATGTGTTCATCTTATCTTTATTTTCAAAATGTGTTTAATAAATTAATGTTGTTTAAATACTATTCTTATAATTCAAAATTGTTAGCCCTGAGTGTAATGAAATGTTTTATTTGAAATTAATTAAATGGTTTTAGCAACATATACTTATTTGGATAGTAATTTCTCAAGACTATGTTATTTATGGACGCTCTCAATGGTAGTTCCAACATTCATAGCTTCTGTTCTTGTGGCATATGGAGAGGTATGTTCAACCCAATATTTATCTAATAACTTGATAAGGAAAAAGGCATGGTTAAATATTTTTTATTTTTCAGCCTTTGGCGATGGGCGGTGGTGCACATTTCGCCCTCAGCTATTTAAATGGTGTAAATCTTAAAGACATCATGAAGTATAAGGTTATTATTATTAAAATAATAAGCCTCATTCTTACAGTGATGAGTGGCCTACCAACAGGAAAGGTTTAAATATATCTTTATATTTTTTAAGGTTAACATTAACATTAACATTAACTATCCTTGACCAATGACAATCTTAGGCGTCCCGTACGAGAGGAGCGTCCAGCGATGAACGAGGAGTAATTGAAGGGGACTACGATACGAACCTCAAAATGCATTTATCATCTATTCAAAATAATTTGTCGTAATATTATATATGTCTACATTACACAAATTGTTTGCACTTACCGGAAATGTACATAGAATTCCATTTCATCCCACAGCTTCCAGCTTTTAGTTGTATTTTTGAAATATTTATGTCTATTATTCCATAGATATTCCTACAACACTAAGAAAGATAAATTTTCACCATTTTCATCTGAAAATTTATTTGCCATGCTTAAATAATAAATTAGCAACTGAAGAGTGAAAGGAGAGGTTCAATACCGAATGAGCCACTGGCTAAATGTTTGTGAGTTTCGAGCGATAAACGCTCTGGATTTCAGCAGCTTAGGAAGTCAGCCACAGCGCCGTGTAAAACATTACTTTATTTACATAATGGTATTACAGAGGCTACATTTTTACAACTACTTCTATTGCCATCTGCCTTAACTCTATCATATATACATACTGCTACAGACTACTAGCCTGACTCTACTCTACTGCTTTCTTCTGCTGCTGAACGGTTGGACTAAAATATCACGTCTTTCATCTGTAAGTAAAGTGGTGGGTAAAGGAAGCGAGACAGAGAAGTATGGAACAGCCATTTGCACGTCACAAATAGTGTAACTTGACATAGTGCGTGATGAGTACAATAGATTGTTTATGGGGGACGTAATTAGCGCTTCTATAGCTGCATCCCGTCTGCCCGAGTAAATTAGCAAGTGCGAAAAAGTCTCGGAACCCTAAAAAAGAAAGTAAGTATCCTAAAGGGAATTATATCCCCAAAGTTATTTGTAAATGTTTACTTTCAATGATTTAAGCTATTTATAAATTTTTATACTCGTATTTTGATGATAATATAATATGAATAAAGCTGTGTATATTACATGAAAACTGGCGAAGGCCGGATTTCTGATCGCTCCCACCGTAGAAATTAAATTTAAAATTTATTTCGGTAAAAAATACAAATTTAATTAGATTGTAAAATGCAATCATTGCCAGCGTTTGTTGAATATTTTATATAAATAAACTGTTTACACATTCCACATTTGAAACGGGTGATTATCGGTTTCCAAACATGACCTGGGAGGTATGGTTGGAACATCGAAAGGAAAATATCGATATTCGATATTTTGATATATCGCAAAACCAAATATCGATATCCACCGATAATCGCTAGAAAAATATCGATATATCGAAAGGAAATGATGAAAAAGCAAAGAAAGTGCATCAAATGAGTATAATGTTAAACTGTGAAGAAGGTTATGAAATAATATAATGATTATTATTTATAAAATAATATTTTTATTAGCTATGGATCGTTATAATAAAGATAGAAAAGAATTATACTAAAAAAATTATATCATATTTTTATTTTGAAGACTTATATCTATACTTCATATACACATTATGTTCTTCTACAAGTTTTCAATTATAAAACCTTCTAACTTCTAAAAATTTTATTTATCTTATAACTCTTCCGACTATATTGTGCATTCTCAAAACATTCATCTAAAAGCATATAATTTATTTGATATACATCTCAGTAACATCATCATTTATATAAATCATCAATTCTTCTTTATATAGGATTAATCAACATTATTCGCATGTAAATCTACTAATTATTGTTTGGTAATTAAATATTGTTTATTGTTATATTTACTAGTAAAACTCCAGAATGATAATCCCAACATGGAGGGTATCTAGATTTTTATGACCTGACTGGTCTTAAAAATCTTTACCTCCGCCATTTTGAGGTTACAATTCTGGAGTTTTACCGAATAAAGGAAATTCTTAAAATAAAATACAGCAGAATCTCGATAATTCGTATGGTCAAAGGTTCGAAAGGTAAATATGAACTATCGAGATATCCAATAATCGGCGGTAAAAAAAATAGGAAATCACAAAATGAAAACAAAATTGTATTAATATGAATGGAAATACAAACGATATAGATAGATCAGCAAAAAAATTGGGTTATTTTCTTATGGTGCAATCCTTGAAGAGGGATCTCATCGATGGCTTCGTTAAGCATGTTCAGAGCAGAGAATACGTTTACACAAACATCCGATTTTGCTAAGAAATGACACACGTTGTAGATGCATTATTTCGCCATTTTAGAACTAATCGTCGGTACATCAATTTCATCTTCATCTTCTTTCTATACGACGTCAAAATTTCCTCATTTAGGATCCTAGCTACTGTTAAACCTTCGTCAAAATAGGCGAAATCTCGAAAAATCATAGGAGTTCTTAATTTTGAGGTAGGTGATTCCCATCCTTGATGCTTTCTAAGAGTTGCATCACTACTTACTTGCGTTAAATGTCTAAAATCATTTTATTATGACCAATTTTAGAGATTGCAGCTTAGAGGTTGTGCTGGGCAACAAAAGCAACTATATGAATTTAGCTAAAATACAATGAAAACGCAAAATAAACTCAAATAATGTGGCTAAAGCAGTTTGAACACGTGAGTGGTTCCATCTATCGGTGTCCAGCGCAACCACTCCGCTACAAGCTAAAACGTTAGTAATAATTATATCTACTGAATCGTAGTCTTTTCAAGCAGTTTTTGGTTAACATCTACGCCTAGATGGAGACAGAAATGCTTAACTTTATAACAAAATTTAGAGCAAATTGTGGGCGAAATGAAACTATGTTTATTTAAAGGGAGAAGTTGGTCAGGGGGTGCGGTCAAAGAATTACACTATTATAAGTGAACTTATATATTTTGTGCCGACGTTTCGGCCTAAGTTTTAGGCCATCTTCAGGGCTAAAAGGAAAACAAAATAACAACAATGAAAAAAGAGACAGAGGCAGTACCAGTAACAGTAAAAATGATAAAAACAGAAAATACAAGTAAGATAAAAAAGTATGAAGTATAAAAAGAAAAAGATAACACTAAATTACATAATACAAGAGACAAATGAAAAAATAAAATAAATGAAATAACAATGTAAAAATTAATTGAAATTAAAATAATGCTTTATTTACACAGGGAATAGTGAAATATATGAAATCTATTAATTAAAAAGACAAATAGTATGAAGGTTTGGTAATGTGTAAAGCATACAGAGATAGTTGTGATGTGACAAATTATGCAAAAGATGACAATGATGTTAAAGAAGTTGACATTGTAATTAAATAATTATGAGATGAAGGAGTAAAATATAAAGTAATGTAAGCCCCAAAACAAAAATAGATAAAAAATCCTATGTGGTGAAGAAAGAAGAAGGATAGAAAACAATGAGGAAGAGGAAATGTAAAGAAAACGTGATAATTACATACCAGAGAGGCGTGTGGTCGAGCGCCAACTGAATCGTAATAATGGATTACCGGGAATTAAAAAAACCGTTAAAACAATGTCACCAACTCACTGATTTGAAATAAAACTAACGCTAAATTTAAATGCTGTGTGATCAAAAGACATAACAATTGATTTTAAAACTGTAAAAACGTATTGATATAAGTATATTTAAATATATATATATATATATATATATATATATATATAAAAAATTAATGTTAAAAAATTAAATTAGAAATTAATATTTCACCCAAAAAACGTTCACTCCAACTGGTGCAATAAATGACAATGGAAATAAATACAGGTGACGAGTTAAAAAATAAAATAATAAAATTAAAGTTAAGTTAAATAATAATATTACGGGTTAAATTTACTTATGAGGGAAAAAAAAATAATAATAATTAAAAAAAAATACATAAAATAAATAAAAATAAATAAATACTTTGTATAAGGAGTTGTCACGGGAGAAAAAAAAAATAAAAAAAATAATAATAAATAAATAAATAAATAAAATAAATAAATAAATAAAAAAGTTTGGGTAATGAAAAGTTATGTTTTTTTTAATAAATTGAATATTTGGGGGTAGGTTAGAGAAAGGTTTTGTATATCAGTTTTTTGATTGACGGGAAGGGATTCTAATTGGATGAAGATGCTTTCTGAGAGGAGTCGTTTGTCATGGTTAGGGACTGTGGCGAGGATTGAAGTACTGTCAAAATCAAAAGTGTGGTTTAAGGATAAAGCGTGTTCTGAAAGTTTAGAGGCAGTCTGGTTACGGTAAGAGATGGAATATTTATGTTGGGTGATGCGATCTTTGAGGAGGTTTTTAGTTTCGCCGATATAGGTAGAGTTACAGTTGGGAGTGGAACAGGGGATGCGGTATACGACATGGGAACGGAAACAAAAACCAAATAAAATAAAAAAAATTGGACGGAGGAATTTTTTTTACTTAATATTTGGATTGTATGTATCTTGAAACGTAAAACCTTTAATTTTGAGTTTAAAAGAAAAGTCTTGGTCCGTTATAAAGGTCTATTATTGAAAATAATAAACCAAAAGCATTTATACAGACAAAATTTCTTTGAATCCGCTATACTCCAGGCAGGTGATTAGCCCAGTATTCTGATTATCCCGGTTAACCCGTATCCTCGGGACAACTGGCCTCCTGAATACTTATATCCCCTCAGGAGGAAGGGTGGCCAGGTTATAACTTTATGGACGAAATTCTTAAGATCTGTAAGAACCGTACAGTCTGGACCGCAATAGAAAAATGGAATATGAAAACCGTCCTTGTACAAGATGACACAGTCCTGGTAGTCGACTGAAAGATAAGTCTGGTGGAATGGGAAGAGGAGTTGCTCAGGAAAGGTATGTCAATTAATACCTCCAAGAGTTAAGTGCTGGTTATGGGAAGAGAAGAACAGAAAGACGTCTAACTGTTCTGCAACAGAGAGGAGCTGGAAGCGGTGAAGGAATATACTTGCTTAGGGACAGTGATAAATAGCTTTGACAGGGTAGATTCTGAGATTTCAAACAGAATAGCCAAGGCAAATTAGGTGTACTACCAGATTACTAACTGCATCAGCGACCATCGGGAAGTGGATAAGAAGTGTACAAGGCTGTATACTTGCCCACTCTCACCTACGTCGGAGAAATTTTGACCATGCTGGATAGACATACCAGACATATAACAGCAGCAGAAATGAGGTCCCTATGTAGATCTGTTGGGAAAACTAGGAGGGACCGCATTAGAAATGAAAGAATTAGAGAGCAGTTGGGGGTGCCCGAACAAAAACCACTTTGGAGAGCCAACAGCTTAAATGGGTTGGGCATGTCTGTCGTATGAACGAGGATATGGATCCTGTAAAGGTACTATAGGCTCGGCCCACTGGGAGATCACCGGAGCGAGCCAGAGTTTCATACCAGGAATAAGTACAGAGCGCTGTGTGGAGGCTCCTCGGCGCTGATAGTGGCATAAGAGGAAGAAAAAGAAGAGAAGAATTTATATAGATTATTTGTTTCGTTTTTTAAATTAATTTTTTTTAATTCCTTGGTATGCTGATTTCAAAATACCTTTAAAACACCTAACATTTCCCCCTTATCTTTTTAAATGGCCTAGTTATGGGCATATAAAATCTCTAATCGGTTCCCATTTTGAAACAAAAAGAGAGTTGGTAATGTCGAGTTCCGAGGATCATCCTAGGATGACCTGCGACTTTGGTGCCGAATCTCAAGAAAATCGGCTGTGTAGTCTCGGAGAAAAGCCGTGGACGCCGTACGGCGGACTGCGGACGGACGGATTTGTTTTTATTCGATATTTGGATTCTACGTATCTTGAAACGTAAAACCTCAAATTTTGAGGGGAGAGGAGGGAGAGATTAAAATATTTTTTTTTTAGTCGATTACAAAGGTTTATCATTGAAAATAATAAACCAAAGAATTATGCATGTTACAGCACAATTATTATGTGCGTTATAGTTATCCTCGTCATAAACGTATATAGATAGAATCAGAGTGGAACTTTATAAAATTCAATTAGTGCAAGCTGCGAGCTGAAAACTATGTTCATCTTAAAGATGTCATACGTAAGGTGGATGGATTGTAAAATTTCTGCTTTAGGTAAGATTTTGTGTGTTTTACTGATGGGCCACGTCATATGCATGAGATTACTCAGTTTGCGATGACATCTATTCCTCACTATGATCGTCCTGATCTGTTTATCACGTTTACATGGAATTCAAAATGGTCTGAAATTGGAGATGCCTTAAAAGGTGGGCAAAAGCGTCACGGCAGACATGATATAATGTTTTATTTAGAAGTTAAATAAAATTATGCATATTTTAGCTAATGGTTCCATTTCATTCCAAGTAGGTGTTACATGATTACTGTGGAGTGGCAGAAGCGGAGTGTGACAGCCTTAATTTATACATTATATCTTTGCCATAAACGTATATAAATTAAAACGATATGGCAGAAATGAAATATTCGCGTGCGAAGCCGCGGGCAACACCTAGTAATTTATATTATTAGTAAACATTTAAAATAAAATCATGAAAAAAAAAAATAATGGAAAAAAGTTAAGAGTTGGATTGATGAGCGTGCGTATTCTTGATATACCAAACTCTTTTTCCCTTCCTCTGAACTGTAGAGGCATCCTAACTGAAGTATGGTGATATCGAAAGAAGAGAGTAGAAAGAAGAGTGGATTTTTTAAGTTCAAAGAAAATTGAACAAAAATGTCGGTTCCGTATGTGATAAATACATGTGCCTATCGGAAGGTTGATGGACAGCCTGATCCGCATCCAGGAGTTTTCTTGCAAGGCACGTTAGGTTAAGCCTCCAATATTCTGCGGCTCGTAAATTGTATAGAAAATAGAAGAAAAAAAAACAAAAGGTAGAGAAAAAGAAAATCTCCGAAGTTAGCAATATGCCGCCACTTCAGAACAGAAGTGGCTTATCTCCAAAAATTTAATTTCACAGGAGAGTTTTTTTTTACTTTTTGTTTTATGGTTTCATAATATGAATGTATAAACAAATTTTTGACTATCTAGCTTACTTGTTATAGATAGAGAGATAAGCTACTTCATTATTCTGAACTATTTTAAGTGATATAAAACAGAAAAAGACAAATTTGAGGATAAGATATTTCTGCTCTGAAGCGACGATGTGCTTTGGATCTAAAGCTTAGTTGCTTTTATTAATGCAAAAATAAATTTTATTATCCTTTAACAATTCAGCTGTCTTCGTAATATTATCACCCCTTTTTTGTGGCGAAGCTTTTTAATTTCTTATTTTGAGAAAATAGAAATATTCTATAAAGGATGTTTTGTTCTTGATAATGTCTTGCAGGAAGGACCTTTGCTTTTTATGGGATGTGTTATTGGTTGCATAACACCCTTTATGAGTTTTTGGAACTTTCATCCATTCACTTATTTTCAACACGACACTGAAAGGCGTAATCTGGGAAGTGCTGGGACCGCTGCTGGATTTACAGCAGCTTTTGGAACACCCATAGGTAACGTTTTCTATAGATTTACGTTTGTCATCAATAGGTCGTTTAATGTACACTTAAAAGTTACCTTTATATAAGTAAGCCTATATGTCGAATGCGAGGAGGAATCAGAGGATTATATCTCCTGCGAAACGTACGATTTCTGATTACAGTTGTCCATCAAGTAATTTCAATTGGAATTCATAAATCAAAATTAGTTGAAGACAATTTCAACTGTTTCGGATACACACGTTCAACAGTCGCAAAGAATGAAGGAGAAAATCGATGAAAACATCCCTACAATCGTCAATCGCAAAAACGACATTATTTTACTCGACAGCTTGGATGGTCTGTTTTACCTCGACCATCTTATTGTTCGGACCTTACACGCCCAACTACCACCACCTTTTCTGTTACTTACAGAACTTCTTGAATGGAAATACCTTGAGTTCTGAAGAGCAAATCAGTCCACACCAACCAACAAGGCAGGAATTAATAAGCTACAAGGAAGATGGTGGTTCATACATAATAGCGGTGAACACATTATAACTATATACCAGCAATTCTGCCCATTGGGTTGCTTCAATACACAGCGTAGTTACCAATCCTTAATGAGACATAAGTATTTTCTCATCTTTTTAACCATCCATCTAAAAAAAAGATAGTCTTCCCACCAAAACATGGTCCATCTTTAAGCCAACGATTCTGTACCGTTCCCAACTCGATGGTAAAACGTGCTCATGAATATTTTGGATTGTTATATAGAAATTAATTGACTGAATTTAAGTTGTATTCTGTCATTGCTATCAAAAAGAAGAGGGGGCTCCCTTTTGCTTTTAAAGAAAAGAACAACCTAAAAAGCCCGGTGTTGCTGATAGTTTTTCAGTAGATCGTTGAATACTTTTTCAAAACTCCTTATACCATTTTATATTTAATTTTAGAGTAAAAATAAATTACTGGCATGTATGTATAGTTTAAAAATATGTTGACAAAAAATCGTATTAATTTAATGCATTATTTTCAGCTGGTATAATGATTGCATTCGAAGAAAATTTGACATTGTGGACTCCTGACTTGACATTTTTAATATTTATATCAGCATTAATCACCAACTACACATTGAAATTTTTAGTTACCGGCATACTTAAAGACTGTATTGGTAATGAATTTATTCGTTTATTTACTAGCATTTATGAAAATATTGTAATAGCTAAATTAACACAAAAGAAAGTTTATTTGTTCTGATGCTTTATATTGTTAGGCTATAGCATTCTAAGGTAATTTACTTCAGTACCTTAGTAAATCATGTACCGCCCATAGAGGGGTCTAGGGTTCAATGTTTCAATAAGAAATTACTTTTTCTTGACGAACAGTTGTGGTGTAAAGAGCTAGGACAAAGATGAATCGCCAAGTTTTTTTCCCTAACTTATTGAAGGGCCTCTTAGCATATTGGTCGCTCGAAACTTATCTAAAGCTGTCTGCTTTTCTAAGGCGATTGATGGACCTAGAAACAGCATCTGTGTAATTTATTTATTTACTGCAATGCATATTTCTATCGATTCCACATTTATCGGAATGATATCTATATATGGTAATGTATTATATATTTTATTTAATTAATAGGCAAGATACCGTAGACCTCCTCCCAATGGTGCCTATACTGGATTGAAACACGATATTTTCTATTGGGTAACTTTTTCAAAGGTGTCATGTTTACCAATTACTAGACTAGATGGTGACATACATGTGAATTTATGAAATCAGACTCCAGATCGCAAAATGAATGCATTTTATTTAAAAGTCTAACAAGTACATCTAACTGAATACCTTTAAGGCACTCTATCGTAAAACATGGTATTGCTATGTTTCTGGCAAACTGCTTTTCTAAGACAGGTGGGGTTCCAGAAACCGCATTTATTTAATTTACTGATCTAATTTATTCTCTATTTGCATCGGTTCCAGAAGGGAGCCGATCAATCATAATGCATTTTAACACAAAAGGCTAGAGATCGCAGATCCCCTCCCCTGCTATGGCCACTAGCTTGGGATGTTATAAATACCATTAGAGATCCTTTCCAAGGGTGTCGCGTTTACTATTTCACTTAATTAAACTATTTGATGGCATGCAGGGTAAATAGAATAGTAGATTTTGATAGAAGATCTTACTTGATTTAAGTGAATATTATTAATTAAACTGCTAGTTAGTAATTCACAACCTAAATTAACTTCATTATAAAAATCTATGGACTTCTCAAATACATATGTTAAAGTCTGGGAGAACTTGCTTTTTTAAAATATTAATCGGGTGCTTGATATTATTATACATTAATGTACACATTTGAATGAAAGGACTATCAATTATCTTAGTGTCGTCTTCGCAGGCTAGGAGACTGGTCGCTTCGCCGCTCGATGGTCTGGTTTCTTCCTGCAGCGGTTTTCTATTCTGCCGGCAGACGCACGGACTCCGTCTCGGATGGACTGCTCAACTGGACTCTCTGCTTCTACTCTTAGAACCTCACTCTTCTGCCTTCTCCCCAGAACTCTTCGAACCTCACTCTTCTGCCTTCTCCCTAGAACTCTTCGAACCTCACTCTTCTACCTTCTACCTAGAACAATCCTTCCTTCTGTCTCCTCTGCCTGTTCTCTCCTTTTCCCCTTCTCCTTCTTAAAGCTACATTTTGTCCCCACTCTGCTTTTGGCCCTTCTGATTGGTTGACGCTATAGGAATTTCTTCGAAATGTAGCAACTTTTTTCTCTATTGTTCCTATTTTCTCTATGCTAGGGCGATAGATTCCATTATACCTTGTCCACCGGACCTATCTCTAGTTTTTATGGTGCTTTCAATTTTGCTTATCTTTATGACTACTTGAGCTGCCCGCCGGCAATCTCGACCTGCACCCCACGCCTCTCCCGGCATCCAGCCCGACCTTGTGCATTTTTCTTTGTCCGAAAAAGAAATTGATTAATATTGATATTGCTGAACCGCGTGGCATCTCTTTAATTTATCCCTTATTTGATTACTATTACTTAATCTGAATTATTTTCTTCAATCTCTGTATTCCCAATACATAGCAGTACCTAACAATTTTTGTGAATTGAAGTTTTTGGCCATACCGGATTCCTTACAACTGATATCATATGTTGTTGAAAGAATCTGAAGGAAATTTTTTTTTAAGTCTAATGTTGGTATTAAGTTATAGTTAGTGACTGCAGGTTAAAGGCAAAGTATTGTATTAACAAACATTTTGACAAAAACAAGTTGTGGCTCACGACGAGGGCGCCTTTTGTTGTTATTCCTACTCTTCTGTTACTCCCGGCATCTATTATCTGTTATGATTATCAAATAAAGCACCACTTCAGATGATCATGTAGTGACCAAAAAGAGAGGTTTAAAACTAAATCTTACAAAAATCTTAAATACAAATTTTTAACTGTCTACGGCAACCCGTTTTTGAGTTATACGAGATATGAACGAAAGTACCAACGAACGTACGTACACGTTACGACGAAACTTGGTCCAAATGGATATTTTCTTTGAAATCTGAAAATCCAAAATTTTCGCAGTTACGTAATAAGGATTAAGTAATATAAGTATTTTACACTCAATTTTAATGCTAAAAACACGTAATAAAATTGTTTAATTAGCGTGGAAAAAAATCGCGTTTGAAACCTTTATCACTGAACCATATGATCTCTGTATTAAATGTTAATATAGCTTTTGATGCTATATTAATAAGTTTATTATGACCTTCGAATAAAGTACCACTTTCGGCCCACCAATTTCAACCCATATCTATTGTATTATTTTTATAGATATAAAAGTCTTATTTTCTAATTTTGAGATGCTTTACATTATATTTTAATATAAGTTTTGATGTAAGTTTATTATGACTTTCAAATAAAGTACCACATCCAGTTTGCGTATTTTAACTGCAATCAATGAAAATAACACTAACAGAAAACCTTCATTTTTACTTCCTTGCACGCCTTAAGGGAAGCATTAAATATTCCGATTTCAGATTTTAACGGAAATATCCATTTTGAACATTCCTGAATCCATTTTGACTTGTTTCCTCGTGACCTCTGTGCGTACGATCCTTCGTATTATTTCTCAAAACGGTTCGCTGTAGAAAATTAAAATTCTATGTTTGGGACTGTTGTAACATCTTGTTTTGGTCACTATATGATCATGAAAATTATATTAAAATATAATGCAAAACTTTTCAAATTTGGCATCTAAAAATTTCATATTAATATAAATAAGACAGTAGATTTTGATTAAAATTGGCAAATCGGAAGTGGTACTTTACTTGAAGCTCATAATAGACTTTAATCAAAAATAATATTAAAATATAATACAAAACATCTGAAGGTACTTACGTACTTCACAATCGACCATATATTGAGGTTATAACTCGACACCATAAATTAATTCATATCTTTGCGAATTTAGGTTCCGACCTCAACTGAAAAGGATTTGTTGGGGGTTTATTATCTCTTGAGCGAGCTTAGCGAGCGAAAATCGACAGTTGTGATCCAATGAAAGCAGTAATAATAATAATTATAATTAATAATGATATTATCAATTATTAATTAAGTAATACTAATATTAATAATTAAGAGTGGGTTATAACACTATAATTGTTGACCGTTAAATACGTAAGCACCCTCTGAAATTTAGTATATAAAACTTTTATAACAATATAAATAATATACTAGATTTTGGTTAAAATTAGCTTGACGAAAGTGGTACTTTACTTGTAGGTCATAATAAAGTTTCATCAAAAATTATATTAAAAACATAATGCAGAACATCTCCAATTTGGAATACAAGACTTTTGTATCAATATAAATAATTTACGGATAAATTCATAATTGATCAAAATCAAATCAAAATGGAATATGGAGAAAAAGGCATAATGTGGATTTAAACACAAAATTTAATGACATTCCAATCGTAAAATTCGTCAAGATCATGAGACTGAGATGGGCTGGTCATGTGAAAAGGATGACCAAAAAAGTTTTAGAATACCGTATGATTGGAAAAAGAAAGAAAGGAAGACCAAAGATAAGATGGATGGACCAGGTTGGCCACGATGCGGTTAGGCTGGGTGCAGAGAGGTGGTGGATAATGGCACGGGACCGAGAACTAGGGGGACGATTTCTGACGGAGGCCAGGGCCCGCGAGGTGCTGTAGCGCCCAGGATGTATGCATGCAAGAAGTAAACGTTTTGACTTATCCTGCTTATAGATCAGATTATGGTTTATTTAGATCTATAGCTCATTTTTTAAAAGGCCGGATCTTCCATAATTACGAGGACGTAAAGATGTGAAAAGTTCTTTCCCTATAAACCAAAGGAGTGGTACCGGCGGCATTAAATTAAATTCACTGGCAGAAAAATGGGTGAAAGTAGTTGAAAACAATGGACTTTAATTTGAAGAATAGTATTCAATGATGTTCAAGATATGTAATCTGAAATAAAGATATATTAATGCACAAGGACATTTGTAACAACCTTGTATTAAGAAGAGCATTTCCTCTAAAATGTTGAGTCCTATTGCCGAAACGGAGATGTTTTGCACTAAAATCTCTTCCAGATAAGAATTTGGGTCCTAAAGTAGTGAATATGTTGGTGAATATGGAATATCTCCTGGGAACGTCATTGCCTCGGAGGACAATATGCACTAGCAATAGATATTGGTAAGATCGATTTCAACTGAGATAGCTGATAATTCATTTTCAGGTAAGACATTCATTTGTAGAAGATAGTGATATAATGTCCATTTCACGACTACTGCCGAGCCACCACGGGCAGAGCCGCTTGAATGATCAGTTCCATACACCACATACTCCTCCTATATGTAAAATTCTGTGATCTTAGTAAAATGAGCTTCGGTGCAATGTCTATGTCATGTTCATGTAAGTATATGTCAAGTTCGTTTCTTCAGTGTGTGGCTCCATTTGTATTCCAAAGAAGGAGTATTAGCGATTTCTGGGAGATAGAATTAAGGACTGACATTAGGAATGAATCTAGTAAAGAGCATGGTGAGCAAAGTAATGTAATATCATTGATTTAAAATCATTTAAGAAGGATATAAGTTATAATGAGAAATCTGGAGTACAATATTGTAAATGAAGCTTTGTGCCAATTGGTTTTGAGTTTGGAGATGGTGTGTATTGAGATTGAGTAATGAGGCATTGAGGTGTTATGTCCATAGTCCGATCTGAGGTGTTATGTCCATAGTTTAAGGAGTTGTGTATTGAGGTGTTGAATATTGAGGTTTTGTGTATTGAGGTGTTATATATTGAGGAGTTGTGTATTGAGGAATGGAGTACTAGAGGGAAGTGGAATGATATGGAGTGTTTCATTTATTTCAAAAATTTCGGTTTGGTTGCAATTTTATATTGCCCCTTCTATTAATTTAATGTCTCTGTAATTCATGTTTTTCCATAATTAATTATGAAATAGACACAATTTTCATTGAATGAGTTTAATATTCAGATATTTTATTGATGTGCCGTCTGCTTTAACTATCACATTTCTATTTGATTATCTTACAGCTTTATAATAACTATTAAGATCTTCTTTTGTATGTTATCTAATTATCCATATGCCCGAGGTGTAGCTCAGTGGGTTAGATAATTAGGAGTTCTAACTACTGTAATAGGTTTTGAGTTTGATTTTGTAGAAATTTATTTTCTGTTCTATCACTCCTAAATTGACTCTGGGGTCGAGATACACTCTTGGAACCTACTGAGTCTTTAGGAAACATGTACCAGACCTTTCACTGAGTTTTCGGAAAACATGTTGATTGCGAGCGAATGCTAACCACTTTAATCCTTGTATCATGTTCGTCAAGAAATACTACTTTCTAATGAAGTATTGAACCCATGACCCATCATTGGTTTAGTTTTTGTTTTTTTTTCGCATTAGCCAATATCCACCCTTATTAAATTACAATTCATTTAATATTGGGCAATATTAATCTCTCTGTCCTTTTTTAGCCCCTCTATTTATGTCATCTATCATGCTTTGAAATTATTTTATTAAAATATACACAAATGTCTTTGTAAAGACCAAATAGAAAAATACATATAAGTACTGTTTATTATAAATAATATAAATACAATTTGGACAATAAAAATAATTTCTTGGTGACGGTTTATACCTTAACAATTTCTTCTTTTGTTTAATTATTATTTATTGATAAATATTCATTGTGCACATTAATTCTTTATTTAGAATAAAAATAAAAATGACATATCTATAAATTTTAAAGAAAATAATAAAGTCATATCCACATTTTTTGTCTGTATTTATGCTCCCCGAACCCGCTCTCTCCCCATGTGAGGTTTAAAGCAGGGCCATAGGAGATCCTAGCACTTCTCTCCCACCGTTTCACCGTTACTGAAAGCCCGTGGAGGCTGAGTGAGAGTGATACACAGAGATCTACCTTCTCAATATAAGGGGAGTATCTGGCTATTGCCAGAACTCTAAATGTTAAATTTATTTTACATTATTTAGATCTTGCGGTCACTGTCGTTTAAATTTTATGGAATATTGTTGAAATAAATGGAGCTAAATAAGGATTGGACTAGATTCAGAAGATAAGTAAGGTTGAGATGAAATTTTGAAAATCTGGTTGGTATAAGGCCAATAAGGAAATACATGGTTCATGGTGAAGGGTATATTTGGAGACATAATATGGAGGATTTGTATTTGATGTTTGAAATCAGATAGGAGAACTGCTTTTTGTGGTAAGGAGAGTGGAATCGGTGAAGATAAGAATTCTTGAATTGTAGGATTTAAAAAAATTATTTTGCAGAAGAAATTATGAGTAGAAAAGGAAGTGAGATAAGAGTTGAATGATTGAGATCAAATGGTTGGGTCTGAGATTGTGTTGCTGGCTTTATGTCTCCTAACATTTCAGCATAAGACGCTCCTGAATTAACAATTTTAGAGGATTCTCTTATTGATCTGGGTGGAACATTTGTCTGGAGGTTGGCTGCACTTTGTATGTCTGACCCCTTGTAGTTAGTTTACTAGAATATTTTTAAAAACTTATTAACTATCAAAATAATAGTATGAAAAACTTATGAAATTTAGTCTTTATTTTAGAATGTTTTGCCTCACAAGAAAATTTATTTCTGGAATCAATGAAGAAGGCTGATAAATCATATTTACTATATGAAATACCATTGTATGTCTTATTTGGTGCTACTGGAGGCCTTATTGGTGCAATTTGGAATATGCTACAAGATAAAATTGTATTCTTCAGAAAACGGTAAATTATCATTTTATTATTTATTTTCCTGGTTTGAATAACTTAATCAGTCTTGAAGTATATAATAAGTAAGAATTTATTTTATCACAGCTATGCTAATACACCAGCCAAAAGACTCATAGAAGTAACTGCAGTTGTAATTCTTAATGCAGTCTTCCAGGTTTCCTGTATAAAATATCTAGAAGATTACTGTATTCAAGAAAATGGCAGTAAAAATCTAAAAGAATCTATGTACAATCCATCAGTAATAAAGGTGCATGGCTTAAGATTGATAAGATTGGCCTAGTTTATTTTTAATTTTATTTGTATTAAAAGAAAAATTTAAATATGAAGAAAGTGAATGATATTGGTAGAAAGCAAAGCATTTACCTCAATTTTATCTTCATTCTGATATAGTCTATTCAACTCCAAGAAAGTATTAAAAAAAAAATTCTTTAATTGTATGAAATAATTTTTTTTAAACTTTTCCACTGAAAATTTTAGCTGAAAGTTCAGTCAAAGTCATTATTGTATTCTTATTTTAAAAAACATTTCTTTGATTTTGAGTATATCATTAACATTCATCCTTCTTTTTTATTACAATATAAAAAGTTTATTATGTCCTACAACCCCTTCCGGCTCACCAATTTTAACCAAAATATAGTATATTATTTATATTGATTGGATGAAAGTTTATTTTGACCTTAAACTAAAGTACTGCTTCCGGTTTCCCAATTTAGGCCAAAATCTAGTATATTATTTAAAACAATATATAAATTGTTAATACTAATTGTGAGAAGTTTTGCATTATATTTTAATATCAGTTTTGATGGAAATCAATTATGACCTTCAAGTAAAGTACCACTTCCGGTGACCAATATATATATGTTGTACAGTAACCAAAAAGGGAAGATTTTACAACAATCCTAAATACAAAACTTTAACTTTCTTCGGCTAACCGTTTTTGAGTTATGCAAGTTCCGAACATACGTACGTACGTACCGACGTCACGGCGAAACTAGCCAAAATGGATTCAGGAATGGTCTAAATTGATATTTCCGTTAAAATCTGAAAATCGAAAATTTCGCGATTACAATACTTCCTTTACTTCTTACAAGGAAGTAATTACAAACCTTTCAATGTTTCATATATATTATTTCATAACCATAAAATTGTTTATCAACCTTTCTTTATTCTTTTGCTGCCAGAAGAGTGTTTAGTTAGATCTTATTTAGGATCTCTATTACGATACCAAACAGGTCTGTTACCATGACAAGAGCTCGGTTTTCATGCAGTAAAAAAAGTTGAAAAATGTGCAACAAAAATAAAATTCTGCCATTTACCTCGTTTATGTTTAAAAAAATCAAAAAAGATCTACATATTTTGTTTTCTGTCATAAATTACTATTTTTTCTTAATAAATTAGGTAGCTTGGAGCATTCTTATGTAAAATGTGAAGACCTCACGAGCTCTTAGTGTATTTTTTACTACTTTTCCCACTATCATATGTGATTCATGCACTATGGCAATGCGTTTTCTGCCTGTTTTTTATTACCGATTGATAAATTTTTTAATAACGTACCGCATGATCAAGTGACACAATCCCAAATTTCTGTCCATGTATCGATAACTCAATCCTTGTAGAAAAAGTTGAACTATTCATTTTTGCTTGTTGAATTTAACTCTTTGGTTTTTACGGTTCATTTCGGTGGGTTGTCTTTCAATTCTGATTTTTCATTTTCATTTTTCCCATTTTGGGTTACATTTGAATAAGATATAATTAATTAGATGAAAACTATAAGTAGATAACTAATTAACTAGTTAATATCACAACTGTTACAGGATGAATAATTTTGCTCGACCAATTTCCGATATTTGTTTTTAAATAGGTTATACGGATTTTTAATTCCCTTCACTCGTAAAAGTTTAAGCGAGCTGTTGTTTGTTATCATATCCACTAATTAATTTATTTTCAATAAATTATTGAACATATTTTTGTCCGAAAAACTGTGTGTTTGCATAATTATTTTGCCAACTATAGTGTGTAGAGTTAGAGTGTAGCACTGTAGAACATAAAAGGAAATGAATGGATTGGTAAGGTTTCCATGAATCTAGAAAGAGCAAAACAAACTTCAATTTTCGGTTTCAGTTCCAGAATTTTCCGGGAAATTCCATTATATTTAATGTGTTATAAAAAATAACGTATTACTTCGTGAATCTGTCCTATGTAATTTTGGTTCAATGTTTATATTTTCAAACAATTTACATGCATTGTTAGTAATTGCACGGCTAAATGTGCAATTTAGTGCAAAATAAAACTTACATATTTTAATCCGGATGCCTTAATTCGTGTAAATAACTTGTCCCCGATCCCCAATTGTACGAGAATCCGGGTTCTACTCATGACTATTACTCAAATATATGGTGGCCTGCTGCGCGCGGAACGGTTTGAGGAATTGGTTCCACTTTCGGAATGGAACAAAATAGTATGGGATTTTGTCCCGAGGAAATCTAGTTTCGTTTCGTTATTAGGTTCCATGCTATGTGAGCTGGTACTCAGTAAAGTGCCAATCTACTCTTTCGTAGACTTAACATTTTACTTAGCCCTGCCTGTATAGCATGCATTCGCACGTTTTATTCATTTAGAAAGGTGAGCAGTTACTCCAAATCTGTAATCAGTCCATATTTGTGGAGTATTTGCTCCATACTCAGTAAATTAATAATTAATAAAATTGAAAAATAATAATAAAGAAAATTAGTTTTGAACGAAAATTGGTTTTAAATAAATAGTAAAAGAGATTTAAGTATTTCATTGTGTAACTTCTATTTATCGCATCAAACCAGAGCACCTACTCAGTTTTTTGAGGAATGAGTACGTGCTCAGTTTTATTCACTTCGTCTTATAACACACATGAGCTTTTTAGAATTAAAATAGTCTTTTTAAAAATTAAAATTTTTTTTTTTTTTTTGTGCTTGATAACCTTTTGCTGCATGGAATAGTGGGACTAAGTTCCGATTTAGGCGGACAAAACTAATGATCAAAATAAATACATTTTGCACTCGGAATTATCATCAAAAAGACTAATATGCTTTGCTGAAGACCATTAATAATCTCAGAGCGTTGTTTAGAAAACACGTTTAAATAATGCTACGAATTCGGCGATGTCTACCCTCTTTTTCAATAAGTCTCTGTTTTTATGTGTTACTTTCAACATCTCCCATTCATCATCGATTTCATTTCTAGAAGTATGATAAACTTTCAGCACATTGTCATTCTCATAAGATCATGGGTATAAAATTAATTGCTTAATGAATTTCTTTTAATTTTTACCCCAAATAAGTATACAAAATTTGTCAAAACATACCTACTTCCAAGATGATTTTTGTTTCTTTTTGTACCCAATGACATACTATTTCATACCATTCAAACAATTTAATGCGATTTTTTGCGTTTTGGTAGTTTTTGATTTTTTTTCTGTTTAAAAGCCTTTGAAATAGCGTGGAAGCAGTTGGTTAATATGTTGATAAAAAGAGACAGAAATAAACGTCATGACTCGGTTTTGGAATTCGTTTTACAACAGATTGGTGCATATGATCTCTCTGAATCCACTGCCAGTTGAAGGATACCGTCATTAGATATTCTATTAAAATTGGCGAGAGATGGAAGAAATCTCACAGGAAAAATGAATTTTTTAGGAATTTATCTAAACAGGTTTTTTTTTTTTTCTTTCGGTTGATAATAATTCAATTCTACTTGTGCCTTCACTCAGTCTGCTGGCATTCAGTACCAGTGGCACTACTCAGAGTGGAACTAAATCCCGATTTAGATGGACAAATCTCACATCAAGATAAATAAATTTTCTACCCGGGATAATAATTTTAGGGGGTTACAACACAGCTGAATGGGCTAGAGTCCGGTCACTTTAACATAACAAGGGGCGTCAAACAAGGAGATAGTTTAAGTCCATAGCTATTTCTAATTTAGAAAGATGAAGTGGCGGCTATCTGTAAAAGAAGAACAGAGAGAACATTCCTGGGGAGAAGAAACCTTCGTCCAGTGGTGATGCAGCTTCTATGCTGATGACGTTGTTCTTATCACTGATTCGGTTGAAAAGTTACTCCATATATCGAAATCTGTGTACTTACCAATATTTCGGTACGGCGCTGAAAGTTGGATATTGACAGACAGACAGGAGAGCAGAGTCACTGCTGCTGAGATGAAATTTCTGCGAAGAACAGTCGGTAGGACTAGGAGGGGCCGTGTTCGCAACGAGAGAATATGGCAGGAACTGGAGGTCGCCCCATTGAAGGAGGTTCTGCAAACCCGCCAATTGAAATGGTTTGGCCATGTGGTTAGCATGGAGGAACATAGGGACTCATTGAAGACGATGGACTACGCTCCGGATGGCAGAAGACCTCGAGTACGCCCACGAGTGTCGTATCTGGAATACATTAATAGACTTTGCAGAGGAAGAGGCAAAGATCTCCGTCGGGCCAGGAATCTAGCAAGGAACAGAGAGGAGTGGAGTTCGTGGCTATGCACTCCCCTACTCTGAGAGGCATAAAAGGGAGACGCGAAAGAAGAAGATAATCATTTTAGGAGTCACAGACCTCGAAAAGACTACTGTGCTTATCTTAATAACTTTGATAATCCCAGAGCGTTGTTTTGAAAACATCTTTAAATAGTAAGTGTTATGAATTCGGCCGAACACTGTTCTTATTTTGAGTAAAGTGTTAGTCAAATAGTTTCAAAGCTTTCCATCCACCTTAGTTAAAACTAACTTATGAGAAACACTGATTTCGCCTCCATTACACAATGCAACAAATGCCGGTATTAAATTTGCTCTTGGTGACTGAAATGTTCATAAGATCCTCATAGATCTATTTTTTTTTTCACATAATTAATGAATTTTTTCAGTATAAACTTTGTCTTAGTTTTTTTTTCACTGTTTTTATTTTCATTGTATTAATTCTACAAAGCCCTAAGTTAGTTGATACTAATTCCATTTTATCCTGTTCTTATCATTAAATTATCTATTCTATTATCGCCTATAAATCGATTTCTTCTCTGATGTACGCTATTTTTTTTTTTTCTAATGCCCATCATAATAAAAATTGACACCTATATTTAATTTGTGTTCCCAATCTATTTCATGTTAATAACTCTTTTTATAACAGTGTTGACGAGTGAGAAAAAAAAAGATGAATCGTCAATTGAGAAGACCATTGAATTGTAACTTGATTTGTAAGTGAAGTGAAAGAATTGAAAATGAATGAAGCAACTACGAAAAATATTTTGCCCATAGAACGATTGTTGTACTGTTAATCTGAATATCATTTTATGTCTAATATCTTATATCTAAATAATTGTTTTATATTCAGAGTGTAAAAAAAAAAAAAACTAGAAATAGGCCCCATCTGGGTTTTTTTTTAGGTCGTGATCATAAAGGTTTTGCCCACCTAAATCGAGAGTTTGGCCCACTGTGGTTGGTAGTGTAAGTAAAAAAAATTATCACCGTGGAACATTTAATAAACAACTTTTCAAATCCATGTCGAAATATGAAGATATCAATTAGACATTTCTAATGAGAACGGCCCACATATATAGACACATTTCAATAAAAGGCGGCATTAAAGATGAAATATCTAAGTAGAAATGAAACTAAGTGAGATAACTTGAAGAAATCAACTTAAAGTAAAACGTGGTAACTGAAAAAAATGAAAACTTGTAGGATGTTTAAATGTTTGTTAGTTACAATGCCAATGCTTTACTTTCAATCAGCTGTCACTTATCATAACTTAATACCAACATTATATTTTAAATAAATAAATTTCCTACAGAATCTTTCAACAAGCTATAAAATCAGCTGTAAGGAATCCGTTGTTGCTAAAAACTTTTATTCACAAAAAATGTAAGATATCATGTTTTACCTCTGAGTATCTCAAATCTTGAAATGAAACCTGTATTGTACATCATGGAAAAAATAAAATCCCATAGTTTGGGTAACTTAAAATGAGTAATCAAGGCAGCATTATCAGGAGGACATTCAACACAATAGTAGATGGAATAAGGTCTTAAAGGAAAATTGGTATCAATGAGCAATGAGAAGGAGAAAAGTAAAAATGTCTTAATATAATAAATATATTAGATTCCTGCCAATTTCCTTATACTGTGCTAGTGATTGTACTGAATGTTTTTTTAATAAATGAATTATTTGTATTATGTTGGATCTTCATAAATTTTTATAATTTAATCCATTTAAATTTAAATTGGCATTTTTTATTTTTAGCTTAAATGCAAGAAAGGAAATGAATATTCTGCTTCAGGTCTCTTCTTTTTTCAAAATACAGGAGGTGTCTTTCGAAGTTTATTTACTGAAAATGAAAGTAACACATTTTTTTTCCTTTACATAAATAATTTAAGATAATTAATATTTACTTTAAATGTATTTTATTAGGGTTGGCTATTTTACCAAATGGTTGCAATTTGCGTTTTATCAACTGAGGAAAGAGAATTGCTTTATTTTAAATCTGAACTGATCTCAAATTTCTGGAAATAAAAATTACCAGTTTGGACTCTTTTAAATTTTAATATTTCGGTCATACATATCCATATTAGATGGATTAGTTTCTTTGGTATTCCCAGTTCTACAACTTCTGATCATCAATTGAATTTTTTTTTGTAACCTTATACGGATTGTTTTTGTTTTTTATTATGATATAATTATTTCATTTTTTTTATTTAAATTAATTTTTATGTCTCCTCAATTTTCTGAAGTTTACTTTTTGCCAATTGTATTTTTATTCTAAAAGGATGTAACTCAGAATAAATAAAGAAAAAGATAAACTTCTACAAAATTATTACAGAAAAATAAATTATTAAAGTATATTTACACATATTCACAAATCTTGAAGAATGGAGGCTAAAAATAGAGATTTTTATATTTGTAGAAATGTTCTGTTACAGGTCATGTAGGTTTATTACCTTTAGCAATATTTGGCCTGTATTACTATTTTGGCACTTGCCTATTGATGGGATGTCAACTATGTCATGGTATCTTTGTGCCACATATTCTGATTGGAAATATATGGGGAAGAATGATTGCTGAAATTTTGAATAAATCTTATCCGAACTCAGTAATAATGTTTTTTCTTTAATTTTGAAATTATTAGAGTTAGTAATAATTTGCATTCTGAATTAAAAATTTCTCATATTTTAAAATATATTTATCTAAAAAAGGTCGAGGTAAGCGATTCATGTTCACTAACCACGTTTTTATCATCTAATGTATTATTCTAAAATGTCTCCTTTAGAATAATTTTAATATTTTTAATGTAGCTCATGCATATAGTCTGTATAGCGAAAAGCTTATGTAGGTAGATAGGTGTCTGCAGTCGTTGGCCATGGATAACTTCATACCCATGGAAGAAAGTTCATAACATACACTTTATTTAGGTAAACATTTGGTTCTATTTATTTTTCATTTTGGGGAGAGGTGAGGGTGAAAAAAAGTTTATAATTTCATTTATTTGGTTCTTCGTGTTTTAGGGAAAAAATATGGGCTATCACTATCTTTATTTTCTTTGTATTTAATTATGTTAGTGCAGCTATTGTTTGCTGCTATCTGTTATCCATGTTTTTTACTCTAATAAAGTGGAATAAATATATGAATATTAAGATTTGTATTTGTATGTTTTGTAAACCCTCAAATGATACAGGCCCTTCCTCTCATTTATCTACATTGGTTTGGTGACTCAATACTTATTTAAATATTAACCAGTATATAAAATCAATAACAGGTCTGTAAGATTAGAAAAAAAAAATTCTGTTTGATTAGGCCTTGATACTATTTGAAATTTATTTAGTGCTCTATGAATCACCCTTAGCCATTTTAGCCCATCTCAGCCAACAGTTTGATATGCCTCTCCCCTGTTTTATTTAATAAACTAAGCCTAATTCTTAACTTAATGAAGCCAAATTTTAGGTATAAGAAGGCAAATATTTCTAGTACAGTATGAGAAAGTGTAACAGTAATTCCAATAATATAATATTAAAATATGCAGCACTATTTCATTCATAATTACAATATGTTTATTAACTTCTTTTGCAGGTACATTGGGCTAGACCCAATAAATTTTCTCTGTTATGTGGGGCTGCACAACTCTGTGGAACTCTCAGAACTACTTTCACTATCAGCGTAATGATGTTGGAATCTTGCAACAATGTGACTTTGGGCATCCCTATTTTCATAGTTGTATTTACCGCAAGATTTATTGGAAACTTACTACATCCAGTAAGTAGAACATCCATAATCAAAGAATAATGTTTTTAGTACTGGTAAATGAGAAAAGTTTACTGAACAGAATATAACTCCTGTCCATGCCAATAGGAGTGATTATACAGTGTGTATCTGAATTGGCAGAACACAGGCCAGGAGGTGATTCCTCACCTCATTTGCAACTTAATGGAGGCAAATTGCTTAGAATAAGGGGATACTGAGACCATGGCAGCTGAGAGTGTTAAGGCATCGCCTTAGCAATCTCAAGTTTGTCGAATCTGGCCTGGGTGGGTTGAAATTTATTTTGTGGTAGGCCCATGGAATAAATCTCGAACCTTTCTACTCGGGTTTATAACCTCAACTTTCCTCTTCCTGGTTGGTAACCTCGACCTTTGGTTGCTAATCCATCCTGTTTGCCTTAATTGGAGTTGGTAAGGACTTTAAACCCCCCAAAAAAGAAGAGATAAATAGCTTAAAACAAAAAGAGTAAAAAATTTCAATTGTTTTCAGAGCATTGTGGCGTATGCATAAGAGGCTTCCTACTTCATTCAAACACAGTTCACAGGATGCAATTATTTTCGTCCATGCCATCAGTGATTGTGACACCGTTGGCACCAATTATAGCCATGGGAAGAATAAATTCTCTTCTAAACTTCACTTGATAAGCACACAAAATTGCAAGAAATGGTCTCAGTCTTTTCATACCCAGATACTTGTAAAGAGAAGATATCTGAGATGGAGAACGATTCCTCATTGCTTTATACAGAAGAAATCGAGACCAAAATGCATAATGAGATAAGTTATCATTACTTCGTCAAATCAACTACAAAGAACAAATCGAGTTTAGCATGACTGCCACCAACAAGAGATGCTGCCAGATATCATTCTCTCAGGGCTTACGACCAAGTTGAAATCTGAGCTGGTTGCTTAGAAGTCAGGGTCTCACCCCACATACAATTATAAATCTGGCTCCACAATCTTTAGTCAAAGTAAATTCATTTCATGCACTTGTAAGGAAGGATGAAGTAGTGCTGGCAGCTTCAAAGGTCAGCCATGTGCCAATGTTCCGAAAGTCTTTGACAGCGATGACAAGCATGAAGACACTCAGGGTATCATCGAGCAAATGGAGTATCATGTCTTACCTCCAGACTCACCTCATTCATCTCAGACTTCTTGTTACTTGGGTCACTGAATAATAAAAAAGTTGAAAGGAGTAAAAGTTTAAACAGCTCCACAGGTTTGTCACTGGAGTTATTGAGGTTGCATTTTCAAATCCCTTCATTAAAATAAAAGTTCTAGGTGATAGAAACAAACGAACAAAATTTAAAAAATTGAACATAATTCAATTGATAATTGAAATAAAATTTAAAAAAAAAAAATTATTTTTGTATTCTTGTAAATATAATATAATCTTTATAAAATGTGTATATATTAGGTTGTTATAAAAGTCTTTGTGCATTAACTCATTTCTGACATTAAAGTCTCCATTTGAATCCTTATTCAACACTGATGTAAATAATGCATATATTGTTGTTTACTTTAACTAATCCTTTATTTAATTATGTATACCAACTGTCTCTACCTTTCATTCCATTTTATAAATTTCACTGATAATGCTGGAAGAAAAAATTTTTATTCGTGGTCTTCTGAGGCACTACTTGAAGAAAGGATTAAGTGGGAAGGCAGCTGCTGAGGAAATTTATGGGGTGGAAGGCGAAAATGTGGTGCATCGTAATACAGCAGTGTTTTTTTGGGAACAACAGCCTTCAAGGTGATGCTTTGTGTTTGGTGGAATTATGAGGATGTTTTGCACTTTGATCTGGTTCCAGATGGCATGGCTTTACTATGAACAATTTGAAAGAACATATAGAGTTTTAAAAGAGGAGTCCATTGCTTTGGTCAATCATATTAAAGTGATATTTCAGCAAGACAATGCTCCTGCCCATCATTCACTCTTAATCAAAGAAAGATTCTCAGAAATGGAGGGTGTTAGCATGTTACCCCACTATTCTTATAGTCCTGATATTGCCCTGTTTGGCTTCGGTCTTTTACGGTCAGTGGTACATTTTTTGAAAGGCGGGCGCTTCAAAAACAACAGGAATGTCAAATCGAGATGTGAGGAATTTTCCGCCTTGAAAACCAAGGACAACCAAATTCAACTTCTAGTAGAAAGATGGGTTAAATTAATTGGCAATCATGGACTATATTTTGAAGGAATAATAATTTTAACGTGTAGATTTAGAAATTTAAATAAAACTGCACAAAGACTTTTGTAACAACCTAGTATATACAATATATATAAAACACTTTATTTATTTCCAATTAGTTTGATGTTTTTTACTAAAATGACTGAACTTATTGTAAATATATATATATGTAAGCATTTTTTTTATCCAACTCCAAAAAATTGATTTTGTTTTTGCTTAGAAATTTCGATCGTATTTGGAGCACTGCGGCATATGACTATTTGACTCGGTTATATACAGTTCAGACAATACCATTTTTTTCTTCTTTGTCTGCTTCCTTCTCCCAACCCCTCATGCCCTAGAATAGACCAATTTTTTTTTCAACTTTGTCCACTGTGGTGAAATGTGAACATCTGCTCAGTGTTCAAGATTCACTGGTGTAAGCAACTACAGGCCGAATCAGCTGTTTATTAAGTCTTGTAATGTGTAACATTTTAACCTCCAAAGAAATTAGTAATTGCAAAAAAAAAAAAACTTTCAACTTACGGATTCCTTTTTGTCAATTTTTCTGTAAAATGAAAAGGTGAGGAGTTAAAAAGACAAGTTTGACAAAACATGTCAGGCAAAAATCTATTTTCCAGAAATTGTTGATTTTTTAAAATGAATATCTTGAAAAATAAAACAGATACTAAAAAAATGAATATGAACATTCTTGTAGCATATATTATTAGCTTTAATTTTGATTAGAACAAATTTCTCAGACCGTTTTTGAGATATAAGTGAAAAATCTACAAAAAGGGCCTTTCCATCTCCCTCCTCCCATGAAGCGGCTGGGGTAAGGGTGGGGACTTTAAGTATGTTCACCTCCTAAGTACCCCCAACAAATTCCCTAAGTCAAATGCTTTTTCCTCCTTTATATCCTCTACACCCTCTTTTGGCCATTCATTGACTGGACTTTAAGCCTGTGCAAATACCTAATGATCTTAAAGTTATAATATCATGCATCTCGGACCATTCTGAAAAAATTGGGTTTCTTTTTCCAGCTAATTTCAGTCTTTCCCCTGTCCCCTGGAGGGAAATGTTGAAAGAAGGTATCATCAGAGTCTACTTTATATGTTGAAAGACTGAAGAACCTTTTCACAACTCTTAAAATTCTTTGATCAGTTTACTTTCACCATTTTTGAACAGCCCTGACTTAGCCATCTTCTCTATGTATTATCTGATTTTAGTTTCACTGCTATTTCATTGATCAATTACATTCTCATTGCAAAGACTTTATACATTGTAGCAGTGTGAAACATATTAGGATACAACTTCTACCTTAAGATATAAATATGCCACTGTACATCAAGCAGAGGATAATATAATAATATTGGCCACATTGTTTACAGCTACATGTTTGGAAGTTATCAGCTTTGATAGAATGGGTATTACTAACAGTCAGCTCATTAAGCCCTTGAGTCACCTGAGTTTTTCTCCATGCTGGTAAGTGGGTGTAAGCAGGCATTGAACCCACTAAAAACTTAACATTAGTATGGGTGGATTCCTTTGGTCACATAGGAATTACAGGTAATAAGAAACCAGATTGGCATGCAAGAATAGGTGGTGAACTTCTCCTTTTGGGACCAGAACCTTGATTATGCATCTCCTAATGGCACCATGGAAAAGAACTTGACTGGACTTGGGGGAGGAGGATACGCAAGGAATGCAGCCACCTTAATATTTCCTTTATATCAGCCAACTGCCTTTCACTATTCTTATCTCATTCTACTGATCCATTTGGGAACCATTTCATTTAATGAATTGTCAAAACAAATGTAATGATTGCAGTGTTCAGTGGGTAAGTGGTGATCAATCAGTTTAGTCTGCAGCAGAACTCAAAAATGCATTGTTTTTTTTGTATTGTTTTTTTAAAAGACAAGGGCATTATACACTAACTGGTCCATCTCTCAACCCTTACTGTGGTGTCAACAATTGGAACATATGCAAGCAGTTTTTGCTCAGTGATATTAAACTTTGAATTCTTTGGTACGATTATTGTTTCTATAAGATAATGCATGATTACCTACATTCACATTGACTTGGCTAAAAATTTAAAAACTGAATTAAATTGAATTCTTAATCCTGTAATATGAGGCAGTGGTTACTGTGAGTGTTTGGGGCGCACTACAGTACTTTAAAGTCAGAGTTCTGGTTCCTATTATCCTATTTGGTTCCTATTTGGGCTATAGGGGATTGACCTTTCATTTTGTGGTGAAGAGGAGGAATTTTCAGCCTTCCCACTATGGCTAGAATAGGTTGGTAACCTGTAATATAACCCGTTCTTCCCGTCCAAATTGGAGTAAATATAGATGCTAAACCAAATATGAGCAAGCCTCCATAACAGTTCTAAATTCGCTCTCTTTTTGGCTAATAGAAGTTTTGCAAGGTAATGATTCAACTGATGTAGTAAAATTTTTTACTTCCAAATTCAAGAAATGCAATCAGCACACTATTCAAAAGTTTGCTGTATGGTGGCTTATTACCACATGGGTAGATAATGAATTTCAGAGATAAAATATTCTTTTTTAATAACACACACATGTACATAATTAAACTTATATGTTTTAACATAGGTATATAATTAATTTTTTTTTCCAGCCAATATTATTAAGACTTTGTTGGTATATTGGAATTCCACTACTAGAGAGAGAACCTCCTCCTCTTTTAACCCATATTAAAGTGAAAGATATTATTTCTTCTTCTCCTAAACCAGTAATAACACTACCACTTATCCCAAGTTTTAGTACCATAAAGGAAGTCTTGACTAATAATTCTCATAACGGGTTCCCCATTGTAAGCTCTGGGTCCAGTTCTCACGAAAATAAAGTAAGTGCTATTTTAATATTATTTTTTTATTAGGCAAAATTATTCAATATGAATTAATGCATGATTCCTAAATCAAATATTTATACTGCTTCACTCATTATCTTAGAAAATAGTCTTTATTTTCTGTTTGCTATCTCATTTCACACGTTTTAGGGTCCTTGTACAAAAAAGTTGTTGAGTTTTGTTCTCCTAAACTCTTGAATGGTTTTTAATGGAGCTTTAGAGGTATGTAACGGTTAGTTTGTTTGTAAAAATGCTAAGAGTTTTAAGGACAAATATTTTTGGTTAAGGGGAGGGAGTGATAGTTAGTAAAAATACTTTTGGAATTTTTTTTGTTATTTAGATGAAATGTATAATATTTTGGTCTTCTTACAAAGATATATAAAACAAACAAAAAATAACTTTTTTTTGCTTGCTTTGTGTCATAAATTTTTTCCCTGAGCTCTCAGTTCAAATCATTATTTAGAATAAGTTTCAACATGAAAAACTTTCTAAATTTTTAAGATAAAGATGATTGATCATTCCTTTTATTTTAAATTCACAACTTGTATACTCATTATTTATTTTCTTCTATATTCGTAGTAGTGAAACTGTTTTTATTTTATTTTTTGTAATTTTTACCGAGGATTAACAATTAGTAACAGTAATAAACATTAAAACTTTCTTTATTCATTCATGATGTATCTGCAATTGTGTCTCAATGCACCAAGTAAATTTGATTTTTTTTTTTTTGGTGGGAATTGTGAATTTAGTTTTGCAGTATCATTTGGCCATTGTCTTTTTAACCATGTCCAATGGGTGACAAGTAGGATGATAGAGATAACACAAATTGATTGGGGTTATTATGAATGGAAGAGCTTATTGGTTATATGTGTAAGATTTGACAGTTTGTGCATCATTGTGAGAGTGGATCTACAATGTTTTGAAAAATTATGGATTTTTTTATTTTGTTTATTTGGACGTGCTTTGCTGAACCCCTAAGCTCTGTTTCGCATTTCCAGATATTTTTCAGTGTAGTGTTATAGATAAGTCACAGTATGTAAGTTAAAGGAAGATTTGCAATCGAGAAGGTGGGAAAGTTGAAAGTATCTTTTCAGTTCTTGTCTTTTTAATTTTGTCTGTAGGATCTGGGTGAGTCTTTTGCACAGATATTGACCCAAATTATGAACACATTAAAGCTATGCTTATAAAGTATTCAGTTTAAATCAAAAATAATTTCCTGCCATTTTAGGATTTTATACATTCTTATGGTGCACTGAAAGGTTTTATATTGCGAACGAAAATTGAGATCCTGTTAAAATATCGACATTTATTGAATAATGAAAGAGTTAGTTCTCTGAAAAAGATGAAGCTACTTTACCATGAATATAGATATGAAGTATTGAATGAAGTAAGTTATGCGTGCTGTTTTCTTATAAGTGTAACCCAGAAATAATTTTATTTTATTTTTATTTTTCTTATTAAAGAAGTGTTAATTATTGGTTTATATTATTTAGGGAGCGGGGTAGCTCAGTGAGTAAAGCACTGTACTCCTATCTCTCAAGCCCGGGTTTGAGTCTGGCTGTGGCAGATTATTATTTATTCTGTTAAATCAGCAGTGGGTCGACCCTCGGGTCAACCTCTATAAAGTCAGTGAGTACCCTTGATTGGAAAAAAACTTGGCGGTTGAATGTGATCCTGCCCAAATTACCTCCTTGCACAATTGTTGGCCTAGAAATAGTAATTCCTCATATATTCAAAAGTATATATTATCATAACTTCCTTTTTTCATAGAGTCTTTCTGGATACCAGGCTCAGAACACCATGCTACTATTTATTTTTTGACAGTTCCATGAAATAAATCTTGATTTTCAACTTTGGTTAGAAAAAGGTGGTAATCTCTAGATAGTTATGATTCTGTTAAAATAAGCCCATAAGGGTTTACAGTGCTTATCTGTTTTTACCTGCAGGTCAGAACAAAGCCTTATGGGGAAAAAAAAATTGTGAAAACTTATTTCTATTTTATACTATGGTAGTTGTATTAAAAATTTACAAATGCCTAATTATTTAATATTATCTGTCTTGTTTTCTTCAATTTTTACTACTTCTGTTATCATATGTTTTAGCCCTTAATATGGCACAAAGAAGAAGATAATGATGTAATAGATCTTACTCCATTCATGAATCCTACACCCCATTTTGTCCACTTAGTAAGTTATAACCACTGTAACTTTTGTAATGGTACTTTTGAGTGTATTAAAAGAAAAAAGAAAATATATAAGTCCATAAATAAGGTATTGCCAAATGTGATCCCCTCCTCTGCATGAAATTAATGTTTCCAAATTCATCAGAAAGCTTAGGCCTATTCTACACTGGGGCTTTGAATCGACTCATGCTACGATTCAGAATTGACTCATGCTGCGATCCATTGTTCGGATTAAGTCCAGATGCTGCTCCACATCAAAAACTTTCCACACCAAGATTCCACCATAATTGTTAATAACGACCAAAAAAAAAAAAAGATGGTGGGTTGTATGGGTAATTTTTACCTACATGTGTGGAAAGCTTAATTTTTAATTTCAGTCCTATTATAATTTATTCATTTTTCTAATTTTAAGTTCCTGAATTTAATATATATACACTCAAACCCCTATATAGTGAACATAAAGGTTCCTTGCAAAAAATTTGATATATAGAAAGATTGCGATTTTTCACCCTTTTCAGCTTAAAACAACTAAAGCAATTCTTTAGTGTTAAAGAAGTATCAAAGGCAATTTTTTTGGATTAGTGATGTTACAAAAATAATTTTTAACAAAACTGAACGTCCAGTAGCACTTATTTGAAAAAGTGTACAAATTACATCTGTGATTGCAGATTTTTTATGAATTTACATTTATAATTTAATAAGGGCATGTATTAAAAATATTGATATTAGGGATTTTCAATTTTTTGAAGGCTTATAACCAGTGCCACTGAGGAAGAATTTGTATTCTTGTTTTTGAAACTAGACTGGATACAATATGGATACAGAACCTTGCAATCTTTTGATTTGTTTGAAAATGATGAGAGAG
This sequence comes from Rhaphigaster nebulosa, assembly GCA_948150685.1. Classification (NCBI taxonomy): domain Eukaryota; kingdom Metazoa; phylum Arthropoda; class Insecta; order Hemiptera; family Pentatomidae; genus Rhaphigaster; species Rhaphigaster nebulosa. The sequence continues at coordinate 219,534,990 of OX411306.1, read as the reverse complement.
GGGAATGAAACATATTGAATGAAAATCATGAAAGAGGGGAATGAAATATATTGAAATTATTATTTTGAATTTTCTGATTCTGAATCGTTGACAAAAACAAGCTCTGTATACTGACCTGTAAAAAAGTAGATAATTTGGTGACTGATTAGCTGTATGTCTTTTCCTCAATTGTTTTTCAATGACATTTGATGATACTCTAGATTTTCAAAAATTCTATATTGTTTTGTAAACTATAAATTCTAAGAATATCTTTGAGATATGAAACATATTTCTAGGTTAGAACCTGATTTTGATATTTTGAGTGGTTGTCAGATTTGAAATTATATTTTCTTTAATTTAACTGATTTATAAATTTCTTGAAATTCGACATATTGGTGCAGTTATTAAATAGTATTTAATTTGTTGATGATTTTAGGATTGTAGTTTGTCTCATGCATACCGCACATTCGCTGGACTTGGCTTGAGGCACCTTGTGGTCGTCAATGATCAGTATCATGTAAGTCTTTGTGTGTATATGTATATAATAGTTATTTCTTGGCTAATACTTCTATTTTTCTGAAAATAATAGACTATTGCATTGTATCGAAGGCTCTCTAACAGCACTAAAGAATTATTTTTTTCTTCTCCAGAGTAAGAGTTACTCTTATATTATATTAGTTATTAGTTATATATATATATATATATATATATATATATATATATATATATATATATATATATATATATATATATATATATATATAGTTATATATATTAGCTACTCTTATATTAATACGATCTTAGTGACGGAGCTCTGCTGCTCACATTTTTTTTTTAAATATTTATTTTTTTCATTTATCTAAAATATTTTAAAAACAGGAAACAAATGTCCTCTATTTCACAGTGTATTTTTAGACTTTCTCATTTTTCCTTTCGTGTCTTTATTATTTAGTTTTATTCTAATTTAATAAATTTTAGGTTGTTGGGATGATTACTAGAAAAGATTTATCGGTGTTCAGATTTATAAGATGTGGATCATATATGGGTAACATGAAATTGCCACTGAGAGATGACTAGTGTTATCTGAAGCAATTGCTTGGCCTTGTGATGTACTGAACTTCAGGTATGAATTTTTAATATTTGTGGTCTCAAATTTCACACAACTATAAATTAATTTATTTTTTAAAAGACTGCAGTTTATGTTATATAAATTTATCTAGCTTAACAATAATTAAACCTATTGATTAATATCTCTTGAAAGATAGCTTCTTTAATAGGCTAGTGTTTTCTAATCATAGTACTGCTATTAATAGATATTTACATCTATGTGTTGATTTTCTTTATTTGGATTCTGCAAGAAATCCAGTTTGGAATTTTTTCAGTTTTATTCCCTTCTTATTTTATTCATTCACAATCTACCCTTAATAAGTATTTACTTTAGTAATGATTTTTCATTATACTATCAATTAGATGACAAGAGGATAATTAAGAGAATCCAGTTTATTCCCTTGTACAGGCTTATGCCCCTTTCATCACAAAGTAGCAAACCATTTTTTTTTGTTATGTTTAGTACCAGTAATATTTATGTTACCCTTTATGTTTTAAAAATATTATCTTTTAATTACTGAGCAAAGAGAAACTTCCATTTCCAATCCTTTATCCTCTTCAGCATCAAGCAGTGTTAATATTTCAGGGAGGTATCCCCATCCTCCGAACATTTTCTGTGAAATTATAAAATATAATTTATCTGTACATTCTTGAACAAATTGTATACAATTAAAATTTACTATTATAATAGACTAAATGCCTTGAAAAATACATTATTACTCCTAATATCATTTAATTAATTTAAAAAAATAATATCTTGTGACATAATAAACTTTGCCAGGAGCTATAATTATAAATTGTAACTCTAACTATAACTTGTCTAATCTAGCTTGTATGGAATATATCATTTGAACTTTGTCCTTAAATGTAAGTTACTTTCTTGTTATCATCTATTTACAATGATTATCCATTATAAAAATACCACTTATGGTCTGAATAATATTTTCAAGTTTTGGTAGTGTCTAAAGTTTTTAATTGTAACCAATTTCTAATCCTCCATGTATTAATACATTTAAATTGTTAAAATTGTAAAGAAATTATGTTTTCGAGTATAATTTCGATATTTGAGAGAAAACGAAAAACTTCTATGAATGAAATTTAGTTTTTAAATATTAGTGACATGTCAATAAACGATTTTTGGTGAAAAAATCACCAAATTAGTAACATTTAATTCAATGAAATTCCAAATTCAAAATATCTAGTTTTGGAGGAATCACCCAGGCAAATAAAGCCATATTTTGTGGCTTTTGGTTTATCTATTAAATCTTTTGTATAATACGCTTTGTCTTTCTAAATTTATTTATTTTTTATTATTTTCATTAAATATACCTCCAATGAATCATAAAATAAGAATTTGAATGTACCTAATTTTGTTAGGCTTTTATTACATAAAAGAAAAAGAGAAGAAGGTTTTCAATAATAATCAAATATAATTATGTATGAATTTTTTTTAAAACTTTGATATTGTGAAATTGACGAGCCGAAAAGGATACTTTACTTGAAGGTCATTATAAACTTAAATCAAATGGTATATCGACATTTATTACAGATATCATAATATGGTTCGGTAATAAAGGTTATAAACACGATTTTTTTTTCCACTATAATTAAAGAATTTTATTACTTGTTTTAAATGTTAAAATTTAATGTAAAATACTTTTGAAAGGAAAAAATACCTTATTTTTGCCACTTCTATAAATTTGTTTTATTGAAAATTACTTTCGAATGTTATACATTCATCCTCAGTTCTAAAAACACACAAAAAATTCAAAACTAAGCAATTCAAAATTTATTTTGGTATTATTATACATATTAAATTAGATTAATATAAATCAGTATTATAAAACAATTATGAATTATGAATTTAATTAAGAAAAGAAATCAAATACATGTTGGTACTCACCAAGGTTTAAATGGATTATATTAAACAGAAAAGTTTGTACTGGTTTCTTCTCGCATTGTACTAACAATGAACGAAAGGTAGGTAGGATGTTTTTAGGTAAATGGTTTAAGGGTCAGGATTTTTGCAGTAATGCCGGTGAGTAATTGTTTTTTCTGTTATAGATGGGAATAAATTTAAGATTGGACTATTGGAGATATTTATTTAGGTCATTTAAGCAAAAATCCAATCCAGAAGAAGGAAGTTATGATAATAGATGCTTTTGCATATATGGGGCATTACTGTTTCTAGGCTAATATTGTGCAAGGAGATGATTTGGCTAGGATCACACTCAACTGGCAGGTTTTCCCCCGATTAAAGGTACCCATTTTATAGAGGCTGTGTGAGGCCTAGAAGAGTCTTCTGATCCCACAGGATCAATCTGCGGCTGAAAACAGAATAAATAATTATCTACCACAGTCGGTCGCGAGCCTAGGGCCTTGAGATTAGTAGCACAGTGCCCTACCAACTGAGCTTACTCGCTCCCTAAAATACTCACCTCAAACAAATTTCCAATTTCTCTTAAAAGCGTATAAAATTCCCCACGCTACAACAGCCTTTTTAAATATGCAGTTTCCCAATTTTTTTTAGAATATACTAATCTTGAAACATGTTAATTCACTGTCAGAGTCATCCGACTCATTACTTAGACGTAAATATAAAGGTTTGTTACTTTTTGAGACAACCATCATATTTGGGGCATAGAATAAAACTTGGTAAAATAGAGCGAGTTGAAGCAGTTTTCCTAGAAAAAAGAGAATAGCTCATCTCTAGGAACAATATTATAGTTAGAATGTTATATAAATGTAAGAATTTATTTTAAATGATTATGTGTAATAATTTAATGTAAATACATTAAACAAAATGCTATAATAAAGTATCTAACTTTTAATAAAATTTTCCTATAATAACGAAAAACTTAAAATCCGTTATTTTCAAATTATAAATAATTATAATAAATAATAGATTATAATAAAATAATAAATAATTTATCATTTATACAATTGGTTTTTGTTTTAATCACACAATTCCCCATTATTTTTTTTAACTTAAATTAACTGCAAAACTAGGGTGGCTTGTACTTTTTTGCGCTGTCATATCCAACAGGAATGCTTAGATTCTACTCAGCTCAACTCCACTCCACTCCCCTCAATTCCGCAACTGGTGGCCACCCTGTCTTAAGAGTCACTCTTCGATTGTTTTACTAAGTGTTTTTATTTAAGTATTCAGTGAGCATGACGGAGGTGAGACGGGAACAAAGAAAGGCGTACACTGACCCTAAAGCCTTCACCATCTTACTTCTTAACCGTTTCCCCTTCATATTCCCCTCCATATTCCGTCTTGTACAAGGATGGAATATGGAGGATGGTGTAGGGGTGTAGCGATCCCATCGCCTAGCCGAGAGGCTGCAGCTAGCCACTGGTCCTTCAGGTTGGGGGAACACTTATACTGGCACTCACACAGTACACTTTATATAGCACACTACACACTACAGACTAAGGTCACCTACAATACACACCCTAGGCAGCAACCCTAACGGCACCCTAACAGGGGTGCAAGTATGCAGGTACAAATGTGGCAGCCCCACCAGCATACTACGGTATATAGAGAGTTTTGATTGCCCCATTATCTGAAAATAAATAATCGTGAAACCCCAAACAATTGTCTCGGATATAGACAGTCATAAACGGATAAAACACAGCAAAAGTCTTGGATAAATCTAGGTTTTTGGAATGTTTTATCACTTTTTAGACCCAGAGCACTTCATTTTCTTCTAGAACAGGTTTACAGACTCAAGTTGGACATAACTGCCATCCAAGAAATCAGATGGACCGATCAAGGGATTTTATAGAAGAAGCACCACACTGTGTATTACAGCCGTAGCAATAATCACCACAGCTTTGGCGTTGGATTTGTTGTTAAACGACTTGTGATTGCATTTAAAGCCATCAGCCCCAGAATCTGTTTTGTAAGAATTCGAGGAAAGTTTCGGAATCTGAGCACATTTAGTGTTCATGCACCCATCGAGGATGCTGAGGAAAAAGATAGGGAGGCTTTTTATGACATGCTTAAAAGAGCAATTGATTCCTGCCTAAAATATGATCTAAAATTAATAGCTGGAGATCTCAATGTTAAAGTTGGAACGGAAGCCCGTTATGAGCCCATAATTGGAAGACGCAGCTTGCACGAAGAGACTAACGATAATGGCCAAAAGTTGATCAACTTTGCAGTATCGAAGAATCTGGTAGTGGCAAGTACTCGGTTTCCACATAAGGATATCCATAAAGGAACGTGGACTACTCAAGATGGCCGGCATGTGAACCAAATAGACCATCTTCTAGTCGGCGGTAAATGCATGAGCAGTATATCGGATGTACGAGTCTTCAGAAGCGCTAATGTGGATTCAGACCACTTCTTAAGCATTGCTCACATCAAAGAACCCATAAGCTGCCAAAGGCATGCAGCACTCCCAGTTATCAGGTGGTTTAATCTAAAGAAGCTCAAAGAGCAAGAAATTCAGTGGCAATACTCTGAAAAGTTGGATCAGAGACTTTCTCAGCGGCCTATCAGCGAAGATATCGAAGAGGAGTGGGCAAGATGATCTTCAACCATTGCACAAGTAGCAGAAGAAGTTTTAGGCAGAAAAAGATATAATGTCTCCTTGGTTCGATGAAGAGTGCAAAGCCCTCGCAGATGCAAAGAATGAAGCCTATAGGCCATCATAAAACCATGATCAATAGGCAGGCACCTAGAACTGTTAAGGATTACAGGAGAAAACATCGGGAAGAGAAGCGAGGTCATTGAAAGAAGAAGAAACAACGAATATATGCTGATCTAGGAGAACTGAAGAAGTTTCGATTCGAAAATGAAGTTAGAAAATTTTTCCAGAGAGTCGACACTACTAGAAAAACATTTAAACAGATCCCGACTATGTGTACGAATGCAGAAGGAATCGTATTGACAGTTGATAAAGCTTGCATGAAGGAATGGTGGAAATATTTTGAGACCCTACTGAATGGTGGGGAAGAGAGAGGAGACGATAATCCTCCAGAACATCAGCTTTATGCAGGAGAATTGGAAGGATCTGTTGAGGAAGAAGTTGTTGATGCAATTAGTCAGTTGAAGGACCATAAAACTCTTGGCATTGACTCACTCCCCGCAGAACTTTTTAAGCAGGAATCTATGGAGCTCAGTAAAGTGTTTGCACAACTTACTAATGAGCATTTGGACCAGTGAAGTATTATCTGGGGACCAGCAAGAAAAACTTGCGAAACAGGATGGCAATGGCACAGAATAGGGACGCATGGTGGTTGCTGTTGGAGGAAGCCAGGACCCTTCAGGGGTTGTAGTGCTTCTAAAAAAGAAGAAGATGAAGGAATATGGGAAAGGTCTATTTACCCAGCATGACTCCTACTGAAGTGTTTGGCCTTATACAGTCCCACTCCTGTTGGTCTCACTAACCAAGACCACTATGTCAACACCAGGTAATTCCCAAAGAAGATCCTGGCATCACCACAGTTGTGACAGCTGGCAGGCGTCACACTAGTTGTACTATTTTGAATGATTACATTCCTTAAGCCCAAATGGGTGGTGGGCCCGGGGGCGATCCCCATATCGGCTTTTCTTTTTTCTGTTTGTATTTAAGTGTATAAAACAATTTATACTACATTAAACCAATATTTAAAAGTATTTTTTTCATTCTCAATTATTTGAAGCTGTCAATCCACATGGCCATCACCCCTAAAAAAGCTCAAGAGGAACATTTAGGCTTATTAAATGACCAGCTGGAAATGAATACTGATTTTATTCTAAGCTACAAAGCTAGTGAATTAAGAATATAAAACAGGCAACTATTTCTGTCCAAGATATTTTGGAACATTTTGTGAAATGTTTAGCTTATAGCAAATATCTGACAGTTTCAATATTCAAGAGTTTGTGTCTTTGCTTTTATTATAGTCCAGTTTTATTTCGAGTGTATTTTCGATTTATTCGAAGTAATCCTGGATGGATTTTCTATGGAAAATCGATAAAATAGTTCGTTTAGAAAGTCTGAACCAAAATGTCTACATACGCTAAAAATATTATTGAAGATATTGGCATCAAATCTTTACAAACTGCCTTCATGCATTCCAAATGAGATTAAAAATCTGGTGCAGTACGCGCATCACACAATTTTCCCTTACCGTCCTATAATAATTATCTTTTTAATATAATTTTAAAAAGTTCACATAAATAATGCTTGAAATAAACTCAGCAGCATTTACTTCTTCACACCTTCTCCCACTTCATTACAATAAAACAGTTTTTTAAACAATTTTAGTACAACAATTCTGTACACTACCTATATATTTTAACTTCATCAAGTTGCAAATATATTTTAAAAGTTTCGGTTTAGTTTTCATGGAAATATTTTCTTTCCATTTAATAATATGAAAGTAGGAATTATTAAGTTAATTTCCGTTTTTGTATTATTAAATTATCAGAGTATATTGCTTATAACAGATTGGTGAGAGAAGGTTCGGTCGCATCCCTCTCCTTTTAGATGCGCTCGGTTATCCATTTAGGGTCTTGTGCTCCTCATAAAATACGCTGTATCTTTGCTAATACTGGTCCGATTTTGATGATTCTTTTTTTGTTTTTTAGATAATTCAATAACCTTTCATACAATTCTATTCATAATTTACAATAAATTGCATGCTTTTTAAGTTAAGCGTAAATATTCTTATTCTTATAAAATTATTCTTATAAAATATTCTTTTCATCATAACTTTTTTCGCTGCATTTCCTCGGTGATATACTACATAAATGAAAAGTTAAAGGCCTTTAAAGATAAGACATTAGGAAAGTTTCATCAAAATCGTTTGAGCCGTTTAAGAGAAAATTTTAAAATCCAAGATATAATTGCCACTTCCTGTTAATCCAATGCGCTATATCTTTGCTAATACCGGTCCGATGTTGATGATTATTTTATTTTTTTTTAGATAATTTAATTATCTTTCATACAATTATTTACATAAATTAGTATAAAATACATGCTTTTTAAGTTATGCGCAAAGAAAATATTCTTTTCATCATAACTTTTTTCCCTCCATTTTCTCGTTGATATACTGCATATATGAAAAGTTAAAGGCCTTTATGAAGAATAATTTAGGCAAGTTTCATCAAAATCGTTAGAGCCGTTTTCGAGAAAATTGTAAAAAAGTGTAAAATCGATCATATAAAGTGGCACTTCCGGTTAGTCGATTTTGACGAAAATGTTGATGTAGCATCACATGCATGTGCCAACCTTAAATACGTAATTTCAGTATCGTACAACTTTTCGTTTTTGAGTTAAACTGTTCACATACACACAGACACACAGATCATCTTGCGAGACTTGGTCATTTGGACCCAGGAGACTTTAAAACGTGTATTTCCGTCGAAAACTCAAATTCGAAAATTTTCACGATCGCAATACTTCCCCTTACTATATACATCGTATATAGATAGGTAAGGGAAAGTAAAAATTAGGCGTTCTCATTAACTGTCAATCGTTATAAGCAAGATACGGAGTGCGTAACCGAGAGAGGCACTAATTACGAATGTTTGATACTAAGCAAATAAGGTATTATCTCGACATAAGCTTCAAAATTGTGAGGCAAAGGCTTATTTTAACGAGAAGGCTATGCGAAGGGTGTATTAATTGCGAGGCTGGACGATTCAGGAATCCGGAAGAGACTGGATAAAACACCAACTTAACACTGGACACTGCCCAAGCCCAGGGGCCTCACTCCTGATTCCACGGTTTCGTGATCTCAGAAATGTTTCTGCTATTCAAACGTTTTATTCATCTTATTAATGCAACTCAAAGCAGCTTGACATACCGCATATCGGTAATTAAAATAATCTAACCACAGGAGAGGGCGTACCAACTACGTACCGATAAAATGAAAGCAATTATTACTTCGGCGGCTAATGTCCGGCGCGTCGAGAATGTTCCGTAAGAGAAGCTGTATGTTAAGGCTGCTCCAAAATGGCATCACGCAATGTCTTAAAAGGCCATAAACCTGAAGAACTATAGTTGCCTCGCTTTATGCTCTGCCTAGATAGCGTCTGTTACCTAAAGTTCGTACCAAACCTTCTTTGTAGAAGCAGAGCTACAGCAGTAAAAATCCTGTGCGATATGCCCATCATACAACTTTCACTTACCACCTTACAATAATAAATCCATTTTCATTTCCTTGCAGATTTTGGTTGAAATTGGCAAACCGGAAATGGTACTTTACTTTAAGGTCATAATAGATTTTCATCAAAAATTATCTTAATATATAATAAAAATCTTTTCAAATTTGGTATACAAGACATATATATTAATATAAACACTAAATAAGATTTTTGTTGAAATTGATAAACCGGAAGTGGTGCTTTACTTGAAGGTCATAGTAGACTTTCATAAAAAATTATATTAAAATATAATACAAAGCTTTTCAAATTGGTATTTAACACATATATATTAATATAAATAACATACTAGATTTTGGTTGAAATTGACAAACCGGAAGTAGTACTTTACCTGAAGCTGATTTTTTTTACCTCCCGCCTTCTTAGAGGGGGAGAATACGAATCGTGCTAAAAATCACAAATCGATACTGCTATCTTCGGAAACTACATCTCGTTCCAGGAGCATATGCAGAATTTTTTTCGGGGGGATTTCAACTTGTTTTCGGTGGAGAGATTTAATGAGAAGACAAATAATAATTAAGTATCTATAATTGCCAAAATGGTCGTAAGTTTTAAGGATGAGAATGAAAATTGATACAAAATTATTACTCAAAATACCATAGTTATTTGAAAATCAATAATTTCGGGGGATATATTACTGGAATGGGGGATATATTACTCTGAACCCCTCCCTCCTGCGTATTTGCATATACGAGCAAAGTGGTGTAAAGCCACGAGAAGAGATAAAGCATATCAAACAACTTGTTTGCATTGTTCTGAAGTCAGCATAATGAATACGTTGTTTTTTTTACAATCGAATTTACAATTTTGTTGTTTTATATTAAAAAAGTATCATAACCACAAAAGTCTTGATTAAACATTTGATGAATTTTTATCACTTAACATTTTTTAATTGTTGCCTATTCATTTGTCTACCAATATATTTATGTGAATATAATTAGATATATATTTTTTTTTTCGTTCCACTTAGAAGAGGATACAGAAAATTATGTACAATATAAAACAAGTATGTTACAATCAATTTTAACACTTAAAACAAGTAATTAAAATGTTTAATTAGAGTGGGAAAAAAGAATCGCGTTTGTAACCTTTATTATCGAACCATAACAGCTCTGTATTTAATTTTAATATAATTTTTGATGCAAGTTTATAAAGACCTTCAAGTAAAGTACCCTTTTCGGCTCACCAGTTTTAACCAAAATCTAGTAAATACATTCATATTAATATGTAAGTCTCATATACTAAATTTGAGAAGTTTTGCACTATATTTTTGATGAAAATCAATGACCTACAAGTGACGTACCACTTCCAATAATCATGCAGTGACAAAAAGGGAGGCTCACAACTAGATTTTACAATAATCCTAAATACAAAATTTTAACTTTCTACATCTAACTGTTTTTGAGTTATGCGAGATACGAACGCACGTACAGACGTCACGACGAAACTAGTCAAAATGGATTCAGTGATGATCAAAATGGATATTTCCATTGAAATCTAAAAACCGAAAATTTTCGCGATTACAATACTTCCTTTACTGGATACAAGGAAGTAATAATGAGCCACCATACTATTCTCGTTGAGTTCTATAATAAAAATATTGGTTATAATATTTCTAACTATATTATATTCTAACAACTGAAACATACGCACGTATTTACTCGATTAAATAATTCGTATTCGCATGGGTTTAGGCAGATTTTTTTCGGGGGAGGGGATTTAACAAAAAGAAGACAAATAATCACCTAAATGTAAATAAACTCCAAAGTTTCAAGGATAAATATGAAAATTGGATCAAAAATTACTAAAAATATTTCACGATAAATCTTATGTTGGTGGGTATGCAAATCATATCTTTTCGAACATTTCGGAGGAGGGATATATCTAACCTTGAAGGACGAACAACGCCTTAAGGTCTTCGAGAATAGGGTATTGCGTAAAATATTTGGCCCGAAAAAGGATGAGTCAACTGGAGAATTTAGGAGGTTACACAACGCGTAATGGCGTAGCATGCACCCTGTTAATATAAACGAAGTGATATTATCGCGACGGTTGAAATGGGCTTGTAAAGTTGTTGGGCTCAGTAACGAACGAATTCCTAAAAACTTAATTAACGCTGAGCCGACTGGTAAACGTCCGAGGGATAGACCGAAACGTAGATGGGAGGATTGTGTTAAGGATTATCTAATGGATTTGGGTTTGGACGGTAGTCGGTGGACCGAGGTCTGCAGGCAGCGATTGGTGATATCGGCATCGAACCTTCGGGTGCGCCAAGCCTTTTATTATTATTATTATTATTCGTTTTTAGTGAAGCCAATAGATTCAATAGAACCTTGAATTCGAAATTCAATTATCTAAAATGGTTAATCGCACGGGGTTCCTTCTGCTCTTCATGCAATGTGTCTTCAGCTGTCCGCAAACTATTGGAGAAATTTAATTTTTTGGCATTATCTTAAAGGATATTTAAAGTTCTTTATCCTGTTTCTGTGGTACATTCTAGTAGTATCTGAGTTGCTTACAGAGGCATCAAGGTCACCTAGCTGCGTTGTTGTACTGTGATCACAGAACCTATTCGTGAGAGATTGTCTGCCATCTTGTTGTATGCTCATATGAATAATTTCGTTGGTATACCATTATTAAGTTAAGGTATACCGAGAGAGATTAAGTCGCCAGCGAAGAATCTTTCTCGTTCTCCTACACACCACCACACTTTTCAAACATGAGCGATACTCATAACTGATCCGTTACGAGTATGAAGTATCGTCCCATTAGAAATCGCTTCCTATCATACGCTTCGTTCTCTGCAGTAGAATGGCTTCGAGAGTGTGAGTCTGTTGGAGAAGAAAGCCTCTGGGGTACTCTGCTCTGCTACGAACAATAGCATTTTCGGAGGTATCTCCCTCAACTGTGATAATAGCCACGTTGTCAACTGTTGAAACTAGAGCATTCTCTACATCGTCTGTTAATGATTTGAAAGCATGCCTTTCTTTCGTCCAAGTTTTTGATTTTCTGAGATAATTGGGCTTTGTGGTATAGAAGAAATATCCTATAGCCTATATAGTCAAAAGTCAGATGAGATCGGGTTTATTAGATTTGTAGCTAATTACTTAGCCTAAGAAGTTTAATTAAACTCATCGATGGGAAAGTTATATTCTTCCTACAGTTTCCATGAGATTAACAAGATTTTCGTCTTATTTCTGCTGATTTTCTCTGTAGACCGTCACTTCTATAAATCATACTTAAACCTAAAAACACTAAATCACAGCTGAGAACCTTAAGAACATTAAGAGTAATATAGGGGAATATAACATCTCTCAGTTGAAGTTCTATCTAGTAAATTCCACTTATTGATATTTAACAGATACAGAATCCATTGTGAATGGATTTTTTAATCGGTGGATATAACAAAGGAAACAATCTTTTTTCACCTCAGAGAAATGTGGAAATCTCATATTCCGAGCCAGTGGAGGTCATGCCTATTCCAAAAACATACGTTATAAGTGCGTGATGTTATTCATAATAGATAGAAATGATATTTTCATTTGCATATATTTGTTCAATAAACTTTTTGACAGTATAGATTTTATTGTTAACTCTTATTTTTAAAATAGTTAAAATTTGGAAGTTTTATTGCAATACTGACAAAATATAGTTTCCCCGTCATGTCCACCAATTTTTTTATTTAGATCTAGTTTGTCTATATTTTTAGCCTAAATCTAAATGCAATGTGCTGGGCAGAATCAGACTCTGCTAGTGAATCCTACCTAAGACAGCTGAAACATCTGTTTTAAAAAATATAAAGAATTATTTCGACACTTCAAATAATTGTAAACGATTTGATTCCATTACGAAAATCGCCGGAAATAACTCGAAGTACTAATCATTCTCCGTTGTTAATAAAGGTTTGAACTTCTAAAAATAGTTTTCACATCTTACCCAACCTACCATCTCGCTTGTTATTGAGGATTTAACACGCGCGAACTTTGAACTTAAGAGTGGCTATGATTATTTGTTATTAATTTAATTATTTTTCTTAGAAGATTCGGATTTTCATCAACCCCGTATTTTTACAAAGTAAAACATATTGCACTATATTGAACAAATTCCGAGCATATAATTAATAAATCACGAGATACAAGAGAATGGTTTTAACAAATGTACAAAAATATTGAAAAAATATTTTAAATTATAATATAGTTATATTTTACTTAATAATATATTGTTATTAATAATTAATTGTTATTATAATATAATGCAGTATTTACAATACTAAGTCTATTGTTAATGAGAATATTTTTATAATCTTTATTTTACATAATATTATTATTTAGACAGACATTGCTTTGTTCAAGTCATATTGACATAAAAAAATAATCTAATTATTTATAGATCTCTTGTTTTAAGTTTACCAATCTGAGAAGAAAATAATACTAATACCCGAATGTATTATTATACTTTTGATAGCAAACGAAAAAAATAGAAATTTTTATACTATTATGAGTGGGCAGATTGAACTTTAATATTTATATTAGATCACTTTTAGCCTATGATCGACAATAGCAGAGACATATTTAACAATTAGTTTATCAATTCCGATCCCATCATATCAAGTTCGCGTCACAGTGCCTTCCACACAAGAAGGACCTTGCCTCGACCATGCTCTTGAGGGTTTAACTTCTTTTTAATAATTTCGAGGGGTAAAAAAAAATGTCAAAGGAAGAGAGAAGTTTGTTTTCAGAAAATTAATTTGAGAGCGAATATGCCTTTTAAAGAAAAAGTTGAATATCCCTTTTAAAGAAAAAGTAAATAGTTATTTTGATCCAAATTATTATTATCTTATATTAAAAGATGCTGCAGAAGTATGGAGTATACTAATTGTAATATTTCATCTGTACTAATTTGAATTTTAAACAAGCATTTTAGAGCGTGTAGAATTAATTGAACTCCATCATTAATAAAAAAAATAATATTTTATCAATATCTTTCATTTTATTCATGCTGTAAAAAAAAATAAAAAATCTTGAATTCAAATTGTACACCCCAAACACAGAAACTGACAAAGTTTGAGCCGTCCACTGAATTTTCCGTGGAAGTTAGTATAAATAAATAAATAGATTAATTTTTCAAAATTTCAAAGGTTTTATATAGACAAAACAATTATCAAATTTATTGGAGGAAATGGTGATTCATCTAATTACGTAATGAAGAGAGAATTAGTCAAGGCAATATTGCAGACGCCTTGGCATTAACCAGTCAATGGTCTGTAGGACAGTAAAGCGTTACAGAAAGACAGGCAACCACGCAAGTAGACCGGTATCTGGTCGGCCACGCTCTACAACACGGCACGACGCGACAACCGATTTATTCAATTGCATGTTTTAAGAAACCGGTTTGCTACTGCCAATGAAGTAAGAAATTTAATTGAAGGAGTCCTAGATGTACAAATTTCTCGAAAAACGGTTTCAAGAAGGTTGAATGAAGTTGGTATGCATGCCAGAAGACCGGCAACGGGTCAACTCCTCGCTAGAGCACACAATGTTTAAAGAATTCAGTTTGCCCGAGAACACACTATGCACAGATGAGTCAGGATTCCCTTCCCTGATGGAAGGGATACAGCAAGGAGAAGACCAAGAGATAGATATTCACCATGCTATGTGTTTCTTAGAGTGAGTCAACATGGAGGCTCAGTGATGGTGTACAGAGGCTCTTACAGAGTTACAAATTGCTGATAGAAGCACTATAAATGATGACAGGTAAATTGAAGACATCCTTCAAGAATATATGGTACCATTTGCATCATTTATTGGAGGTAGATTTGTGTTACTCCACGGTAATGCGAGGGCTCACACTGCTCGGGTCACGTCTGAGGAGCACCTTAACGAACCTGGAATGAGGGTGCTGCGTTTTCCAGCAAGAGGTGCAGATCTCAATCCATATGTAAGTATATGATAGGAAGATGTGTGGGAAACTGTCAGGTTCTCCCGAGGACTCTCCAAGAACCCAAGATAGCCCTAAGAAAAGAATTTAATTTTAGCTCTACGGAGTTTAATTTTTTCAATGCCTTGACGATGGAATGTAGTTAAGAAGAGTAGTCACTGAAAACTATCAGAGAACTGCTTTTGCATTTAACGTGTAGGTAATTTTTATTTTGTCAAGTAAATAGCCATCTCTTTTTCTTTTTTTCATTTTTGCTGTTTTATTATTAATATCCCTTTGTTCCATTTTTACTTCTTTTTCGCAGTAAAATATTGTAATAGTGAAAATTTTCGGTTTTCAGATTTCAACGGAAATATCCATTTTTACCATCCCTGAATCCATTTTGACTAGTTTCGTCGTGACGTCTGTACGTATGTTCGTACGCACGTTCGTATCTCGCATAACTCAAAAAGTTTAGCCGTAGAAAATTAAAGTTTTGCATTTAGGATTATTTTAAAATCTAGTTGCGAATCTAACTTTTTGGTCACTGCTTGATCACCGGAAGTGGTACTTTAATTGAAGGTCATTATTGATTTTCATCAAAAATTATATTAAAATATAATGAAAAACCTTTCAAATTTGGTATTTAAGATTTGCATGTTAATGTAAATAACATAATACATTTTGGTTAAAATTGGCAAACCGAAAGTGGTACTTTACTTGAAGGCCAGATTAGACTTTCATAAAAAATTACATTAAAATATGATGTAAAACATTTAAAATTTGGTAAATATTACTTTTACATCAATAGGAAGGTATTCCTAGATTTTGGTTAAAATTAGTGAGCCAAAAAAGGTATTTTACTTGAAGGTCATAATAAACTTACATTCATTATTATATTACAATAAATACAGAGATCATATGATTTGGTGATAAAGGTTACAGACGCGGTTCTTTTTTCCACTATAATTAAACATTTTTATTACTTGTTTTGAGTGTTAAAATTAAATGTAAAATACTTGTTTTCCTCCCCATTTGTGAGATGAACAAGTCTGCAGCAGGAGAATAAGATATAAGTTAAGTGTGTTCTTCCGCCTAAAATGTTTATTTCCAATGTTTTATCTAGTGACATTTATAGTTCTAATGTTGTCATGGAACACAAGGAAATCTCCTGTGAACTTGTTTCCTACTGAACGAAAACGTAATATAATAACAGAATGAGACGTCCAGAAACAAGAGCTTGTGTGTGTGTGTCAAGAGATGGACGTCGCGACGCCGAGTGTCGTCTTTGGGATACTGCTATTTCCGGAAACTAGTAACCAAATTCAGGGTCACTTTTTGAGCCGCCGATTTATAGTTTAATAGGCATACAAGTCATGGGGTATCCATATCAGATATTTTTTTTATTATGCTGATATTCTTTGCTTGCGATAATCCCAAACTAAAATATTCCATTCAGCTTTTCGAAATGAATTTTTTAATGATAATTCCGAGTGATGCGATACTTTTGCACATTAGTTTATTATGCCAACTTCTCCTTAAATTACGTCTAAGTCAATACCAAAATTAAAAAGTTTTTGTAGTCAACATAATTCCAGTGGTATGAAGTTGTCATTACAATGAAACGTACGCAACTCTGACAATTTTCCTCTTAGCAGGTTATTCATCATTACTGCTCCGTTCCTTTGAGTCATAGCTTGATGTTATTAAGCCTTAAGCCTTCCTCAATAAAAGGTATCTCCGATTTTCAATTGGACTATTAGCGCGTTCAAACACAATATCTACAGCTTAATATAATAATATTGATATATGACGTATTTTCTGGTATATCTTTCAATAAATTAAGTTTCAACTTGAGATAAAGAAGCTGGGAGACTGCTTATTATTAGCCGAGACTTGAACGGGGCGGGAGGTAAGAAGTGGTGGGGGACGTCTGACCCAGTGAGACCGCTCCTTCAGTCACATCCTGTGTATTGCCCGTGGATCTTACCTTCTCTTATATATGGGATTATATTAATAGATCGCAATATATTCAGGTATTTATTTTTATATTTTCAATCAGGCATCAGAGTATCGTCTATTATCTTTAGTGTGTTGTATATTCACTGTTATGTATTTAAAATTTGCTTTATTTATTTTTTTAGTTAATATATATCTATATATTTTTGTGTAAATAGTTGCATCTATTTATGTACGTAATGTGTATGTAGATCTATATTTTGTTTTTTTGTAATGATTATTTATTGCCTTGTTTGATACAATCATCTTACCTAGTATTTTTTTTTTTTTGGTACAAGTATATTAAAACGAATGTAAAACAAAGAATATTTGACCTACTCAGAACTAGCTTTATATATTTTGTCTCTTTAAATAATTCAACTAAGTAACTGTTCGATTTCTAGTGTTGATGTTTACAATCATTCTTCTTGTAATTTAAATACAATAAATATCAGTTGGAAATATCGTTGATTGTAGATATGATTCAATTTCTTGATATCAATAGATGATACTTTGGGGTAAAAGAAGTAAGAATATTAAAATGAATTTTTATATAAGACTCAACTGTTTTTATTTAATCTTTATTTTATATCAACCCCTGTCTCTTTTATATGCTAATCATATTTGGCATATCTTATGAGAAATAATAATTACTGATTATTGATTACTGTTGAAACAAATTGTTTCAACGGTATATTTACTGGTGGTAATGAGTCTGTATAACTCACAACTGACCCACGATGATCTTTGAATCAATTTATCAATCTTTGTCTATTATTTCAGTATTTCATAAAATTATTCTGAAGTTTAAAAACCTAATTTATCCCTCCAACGATACTGAAAAGTCATACTCTGAAATATTTTAAGAATTTATTTATTAATTTATCAAAAAAGTATATATCAAAATGAAATTATATTAATGGGATATATTTTTTAATATTTAGTTTTCTTGTTACGAATTAATGGGCATTCTGGAATATTTCATTTTTTGTTTTCTTCAGCTCTTTGGTGCCGACATTTATTGAGTGGAGCAGTTTGATATTAGTAGTTTTTAAAGTACCTTTATTCTTATCATTAGTGGTCAGTTGTCTAAGGTTAATTTTTTTAATTTGTTTTTAAGAATTGCGTCGACTAACAAGTATATTTACGACTAAGCAATGAGCGGTCAAATTTGTTTGAGTTGAAATTTTTAATATAGAAGTAAATTAGCGTAACTTATGAGAAATAGTACTTAATATGGATGTTTATAACAAAAAATATGATTCCCTTGCCATCAATTCTATGAGATATTTAAAGGTGATAAATTTGCGTGCGTTACTCACAAATGACAGTACGATGATCTTAGAATTAATTTATCAATCTTAGACGCGAATTGTCTCCAACAAATGCTATTTTGAAGAGTATAAAGGCGGCTTTTACGCTTCCAATAATGTTGATAATCATTTTTATACCTTTTTGATGTTACATATTTTTATATATGTACATATATATATATATATGTACATATATATATATATATATATATATATATATATATATATATATATATATATATATATATTTATATATGTACATATATATATATATATATATATATATATATATATATATATATATATATATATATATATATATATATATATATATATGTTAACGCTGGCATTCATTAATTAATTTCATATATTTTTGATAATCGACTTTAGGTTGATGCATTTCTAATAATTCCTTTGTTAATTTATTTTATCATTAAACAATCTCATAGTATGTATTTTACGTGATCTCTATCCTTATCACTTTCAATGTATTCATATTTATTATCTGGTGCTTTGTTTTTAATGAAGGAATCAAATGTGAATTACTTCTTCATTTCCGTTTTGATTGTAATCGGTCTTTGATTTTATTGAGTTTATGTAGGTCTAAAAATCTGCGGTTTATAAATAAATTAAATTCATGCCCAATATTCTCAAAATAAACTCAACTGATATCAATGCTCGCTAATTTCCTTGACCTTATTTTATAATAATTGTAATTTTTAATTAGCATCATAAATTTCTTTCGCTTTTAGCGTTTGTAAAAAAAATAAATAAATTCCATGACAAAAAATCTTATTTAGAAGTTAATGGAAGTTGTTTCCTCCTGCAGCTGACTACTGTAATGCTTAGATAGAGTATTATTGTGGAATGTCAATTCTCGTTTAACCTAGGAAACATTTTTTTTTCTGTTCACAGAAAAAAAAGAATATTTATTAGAACTCCTCTTTAGTTGAAATTGACTCTAAAAAGTGGGAATTTCTCATGTGCAGAAGAATTTGACATTAAAAAAATAAAATAAAATCGATCATAGAAATGAAGATACAATTGAGACAGAAGAAAACAGATTTCCTAGTAATCTCGAATGGCTACCTTATTTATTTATATATTTAAATAAATCACTCATTTATCTCAATACTATTTTATTTATTTTAGTTACTATAATTATATGTGCATAATGTTCATATTTTATCACTTGTATTAATTTGTAGCTGCCACGAAACATCTTGTTTGTTGTCTTCGTTCTTCTTGTTCGAGTTGATAGGATTTTTAAAGTAATTTATAAAAATTCCATTTTTTATTCAAGAATTAAATGGAATAATTAATGGATGATAACAAATATTTAATTAATATAAAATGTATTAACTCGGTCGATTCAAACTTGGTGTTAAGAAGGCATCTACTGTAGAATACTTCGGATCGATCTGAAGAATTCATTAATTTTCATATCATAATAGCGAAACATAACAAATTAAAATAACGCAGAAATAAATTATTAATTCTTATAACGATGCAATTCTTCATTGAATGAGAAATCATGCGATAAAAATTAATAACATAAAACTATGAAATATAAAAGTTTTCAAAATAAGGATACAGAAGTCAATTGAACTTTATGATTTGAATTGGCTGTTTATTAATTATCATGTGCCTTTTGATTTGAGATCAACTCAGTGTAATATTTATCCACTTAAGAATCAGTGGAGAGTTGATTAAATGGCTGGCTGGAAGAATGCAGTATATCAATTAATTCTTTGTTTTTTTGTTTGATTTTTGTCACATTTTTTTATGTATGTGCATCCGTCAATGGTTCTCCTCCTCCCAAAAACAAAACAAAAAACAATTGTAATAATATCCTTTGAAGCAGGGTCCTTTCATTTTCGTTTATCAAATTGATCAATATAAAATTTTCGAAAAATATATTCAGTACACCATTGCACGTAGAAAGTTTATTAGTAATAGATTCAGAGGTTGTCTATTTAATATCAGGCTAAAGTTTTGTTTTTTTTATGACTAAAAAAGATTCTTATTTTTAATGATTGAGCATTATCGCATTTAATTAAATTATGTTTATATGCAAAATTTAGATTTTTATTCCGTTTCTCTCTTTGATCAAACCTAGATTTTTTAAGAAGCGGACGATTATTAAAATGAAGAAGGTGATGGTCCGCGTGGAGGTTAAAAATAACATAAAATAGTGGTAACTATTTATAAAATGCCGACGTTTCGATCCACAATTTAGGTCTTCATCAAGGCTCAACCTTAGACAAGCAGGAGACTGATTTTTCTGACTGCATTTTAAGTCTCATTCTTATTCATTCCCTCCTACTACTCAAAGGTTGATTCCTTATGAAGACCTACAATGGGTCGAAACTTCGACATTTAATAAATAGTTACTACTATTTTATGTCATATTTGACTGCAATCCAGACCTTCTTCTTCTTGATTTACCATACGGCCATCAACATATAAAATAGATTACATAAATGATTGAAAGAGTATGGGTACTTATAAGTACCTATTTGTATATTAATTTATGATATTTATCAATAGACAACTTCCTCGCAGTATTTTTCACATCGTTACTGCTTTTTATTTATTTGAAATAACAGCTACTCATTTTTTTCCAGATTAATTATAACAATAAAGTTGTAATAATGGATAGGGAGGAATATAAAAATAATTCTATAAATTACTTATGACTAAATTGGTGAAGAACATGAAATAAATAAGCTATTGAGTTAAATGTAAATGTACCAGGAATCGTTGAGAAGGTTCAACCTCTAGACTTTTTACGAGTATGTTTGACGGTTAAGTTCTTTTAGCTTGTCTGACAAAAGCTTTTCCCTCAATAGGATAGGTTCGGCGATTCGAGGATCGGAAGAATTGTATTTTACTTTCAAATTGAAGCGTTGTACTGAAGTTGTTTTTTTTTCTACTTTTATTCCTTTGTAGGGAAACGCCCTCTTGCATTTCCTTGACCTTGAAAACCACTTAGGCATTACATAAAGTAGATTAATTTAGTTTTTAAAATAAAATAAATAAATAATGCTAATGTATTTTTATTTAGGGCATCGAGTGAACTAACTCCAACCTGGTTGTTATAAATAATTACTGATCATTTGATTGTAAAATTGCATTTAATTTAAAATATTCTAATAGGAATACTTTTTTTTTAATTGAACAATAAAACTTTTTTTTTGTCTTGTATATATATAAATATTTAGATTAAGACACGAAGATTATGCCTTTGCAGAGCCAGTATATGGTTTTAGAAAATCCCATTTTTATATTCTCTAAGTTTTTTTTTGCTTGCACAATTAGTTAATATAATATTTTGATATTCTAATTCTGTTATTCCCTTAGTGACATTCTGTCGGTTTTATGTGATTGTTTAGTTATTGAAACAAGCTTAAATACATTTCATTCAGAGGGTTTTAGTGTAGGCATTTTTTTTTTTAAATTTTTTTGATAATTTGTCTCTTTACTGTGAAAGATTCACATTTTTTTAATATTTTCGATATTTATTCTATTTTCCTTTTGAAATTCGAACATCACTTCTTCTTTCGTGGAGAGAATTAGTGTGAGCCATTCCCTCGCACAGACACCCCTCCAACTCTTAACGTGACTTGATTTCTTTTCTTTGGATCGTTTGTTCACCAGGATACTTCTTGGACTTTTTTATTTTTTATGAGCGGTGCCAAAAAAGTCTCAGATCTATTAGGGAATTTAGAACTTTCAGCCTTTATAGAATCTTAATGTAAATTTAAAGTTTTTCTCCATTATATCCAGTTTACTTCTCCGGAATAGTTTACTTATCAGAAAAAATCTCTTGTTTATAGGAAGTATGTAGATTTTATTAATATTTGTCATTATTTTATTTTACTATGTTAAATATTTTTTTAATTTCAGCCAAATGTAGGTGATTCTCTAATAAATCTCAGATATTTGATTTCCTTAATAGTTTTTATTTCTTTAATATATATATATATATATATATATATATATATATATATATATATATATATATATATACATATATATATATATATATATATATATATATATATATATATATATATATATATATATACATATATATATGTATATATATATATATATATATATATATATATATATATATATATA
The DNA here is from genome assembly GCA_948150685.1 of Rhaphigaster nebulosa. Classification (NCBI taxonomy): domain Eukaryota; kingdom Metazoa; phylum Arthropoda; class Insecta; order Hemiptera; family Pentatomidae; genus Rhaphigaster; species Rhaphigaster nebulosa. Next base: position 219,512,370 of record OX411306.1, on the reverse strand, counting down.
TATATATATATATACATATATATATGTATATATATATATATATATATATATATATATATATATATATATATATATATATATATATATATATATATATATATATATGTATTTGAGAATTGAGAATTGAGAACCTACTTCAAATAACGAAAATTATGGTAAAACATTTTACCTAAAGAGTTGCTAAAATTTAAAACTAATTCAATATCCTTTAACTTAAGAAATTGAGATTTTTTCGATACAATGGTATGTTTTAACTAGAAAAAAATATTGGTTGTATTCAATCTCCATATTCGTAACTGTTAAGTGAAAAGTTGAAATCCAAAACATTTGGGAAAATTAAAATATTTTATAATATAGTTGGGAAAATTTTTAACGAAAATTGGGAAAAGTTTAACGAGCCCGATGTTTTCAAGTTCATAAAAGCGGTACGACTTAGATGGAGTGGCTATATATATAGCCAGTATGACAGATGATATGGTCCCAGAAAAGCTCCCTCCTGCATGGAGGGCGACGTGCCGGAAGACCTAAGCAGCGATGGAGAGACCGTGTGTGCCTAAGTTCTTGGAGTGAGAAATTGGATGGTGGCAGCACAGGATAGGGACGCGTGATGTTTGCTGTTGGCGGAGGCCATGACTCGCTAGCGGGTTTTAGCGCCAGATTAGAAAGAATGATAATCGGAAAAATTAAAATATTTAAAATAGTTAGGAAATCTGGTCAAAATTTGTTGGAGAATTTTAGATTTCGCCCTTCACCCGCCCCGACAAATTGTTGTAGCATAGTCCCTGCCCAAGGTCGGACCTGAAACATCCTCCTGTCTACTTTTGGATTTGTGATTGGTTCGTTATCCATCCCGACTACTTTGCTCGCCCATTAATCAGAACAGTAACATGAGAGAAATAGTCATGGACTACCCTTAAGAGGAAAAAAAAGTGGGACACACATGCCTAGTTTATTTACAAATTTTAAGGTCTCTTAAGCTATTGAAAAATAATACCGATTTTGTGACTTAAACCTCCTTGGTTTCCTAAACTATTAAACCGTTTTTGAAACCACCCGGTAGCGGTTAGTTACAAAATGAGAGTATCGGTGAAAATCTGAGGTTGTAGATATAATGTAGATATAAATATTTCCCAATGTCATATTATCCAATACGCTATCACCTGAATCAACTACTATCTTCAATAACTAACTTAACCGTTGCTTTGAAGAAGCTGAGGTAAATCACATAAGAAATAACTTTTGGCTAATTTAATTTTTCGGGCAATTAGTTGATAAAACATCGCATGACTAATAACTGATTTCGAGCTGAGTTAGTCTAATAGTGCGCTTCTAATCTTCTTAAACTCTTCGTATTTCCTTAATCGGGGGATTGTTATTTCTATGAAGGTGAAGGTACTCAATTGATTACTCAGGCCATTGGGGTTCCAACTGGCAATTTAGAAAATTAACTGTACTGCCGTGTATTAGAGTGTTCATATTTTCTCCGGTTATTGAAAAGGAATTTAATTCAGTTTATAATTTTTTCATTGATGTTTAAGGAAAATTTTCCTGCTATTGGTTTTTTTATTAAACACTCCAGACTGACCTATATTGGATGTTAGAATTCCATTTTACTCTAACATTTTTTCCCCCCTCGGAGATTTGTATTTACTTTAGTTCTGGATCCGGCGTGGAAAATTTTGAAGTTAAATAAAGCTAAAGCGTTTCGGAGAGTTTCGCTATCAAGAATAGGCTACAGCTGAAAAATAAAACTAACCAATATAAATCCGTATTTTATTAAGAAAAAATAAATTAGAAATTATTTAAAAAATACCAATCTTTGATTATCCGACAGAAAACGCGTCCGATTAAATTAGGGAAAATATTTTCTTCAGTTAACGAATTCACTAACAGTTGGGTACTAATAATAATACTAATAATGACTGTAATAAATCTGTCCAACTACTAACATATAGAGACATACTTGCTTGCAGACTATTATGCAGGTCCTTATATGTTTAGAATAAGAGGGGAAGAGGAGTCGTATTAAACATTGGATATTGGAGGCTGGACAGTAATAGACGATACAGCTATAACCAAACGAACTGGCCACTTGTCAAAGGCACTAAGTACTTATGGTTCTAAAAAAGTTAATTGCCATGTAAAGCGAACAAGGAACATGTTAGATACAATGACAGAGTTAATTGGGACTATTGACTAGGCTCCCTTCCGCGTTTTATTCTCAGTCAAAATATAAACCGTAAATGACCTTTAAAAATGTTCTATCACTTTAGTATTGCAACAGATTCATTTCATCAAATTTACTATTCGACTTTCACACATATCATGTTATTTTATTTATTTTGCCGATGTTTCGACATCCGCTGTGATTCTTCAATAGAGCAAGATTCTCAAGTTCTTCGGCGATATGCGACAACAGTTTAGATATTGTAATGTTTTGTCTCCTGTAACCGGAAGAGGCTTTTATTTTTATTTTTTGCTTTTATGAGCACCTGCTTTTTGTGTCGTAACGTCGAAATTTATTAAACAACTCTTTCATTTATGTACTGTTTCAACACCGACCGATATCCGATCATTTTTCCTTACATACGGGGTTTAGATTTTTGCGTAATAATTTTTATTCATAAGTGGTCATATTGTTAACTCAATAATAATTTGTATGATAATACGAGTGGAAACATCCGTCCTATGGATTTTAATCACTGGGAAAATATACAATATATAATGCTAATTTATTCATCTTCTTTTCAGTAAGAAACATGTGAAACAGATTTCAGAACGTAATAGCTGCACAAACATGATTTATTCATGTTAGCTCGTATTTTTAAGGCTGTTAAGGTTATTTACCATCTAAAATACAAAATAGATTACCTAATAAATGAAGTATTTTATCATCCACCAATATGAGGATAATAAGCATTAACAGAAAGTTAATTAAATAATGTCTGTGCAGTGAACTTGCTTCCAAACGTATGGAATCAATGAATGTAATGTCAACTACTCGCAAGCTTTTAATTGTTTAGCTTTTAACGCTTTTTAGTTTTTAATTTGATTGGGGGACGAAATATTAGGGCCACTCTTTTAGAATCCTAACTCTTAGGTAAGTATTATTTTTGTTTACTTAGAGGAAATATTATTTACCTATGCTCAATGACGAAAGCTACTTCTGCTGGTATAGAACAGAGCTGCTTTTATTAATTTTTCGAGAATTTTTAACTTTAGTATAATATTTGAAATTTCGATGTTGGTTAAGGGCAGGACACGGCAACCTTTTGGTGACAAAGAGCCAAATCTATATCGAAAAAAAAAACATGAAAAAACATAGAAGTGCCTGTTTTATCTTATTCTGTGGCACTTTGAATATTATGTGTAGAGGGATCAAATGCCTTAAAAAAATCGTATCTAAAATTTGGAATGGTTTTTTACTGAAATATTTAATATTCGGAGAGTCACAAAATTTTCTAAAAGAGCCGCATGCGGCTCCGGAGCCGCAGGTTGCCGACCCCTGGTTTAGGAGAACGAAATTTGGCCACCTGATTTTACTATTTGTTGTGTCTTTTTTTTTTTTCTTTTAGTGTTTTCTCTTAATTATTATCAAAAGAAAAAAAAATAATGATTAGCTTTGGAAATTAATTACCAAAGCTAACTATTATCCCAACACTTAAAAATGTAATTAATATGAAATTTAAATTACCTTATTATAATTTCTGTTTTTTGATAATAGCACTATTATTATATATATTGCCTTACTTCTGCCCTCTTCAGCTGAGAAGAACAACTATGAGCAAGTTATTATATCATTCGACCTTTGATTTGACATTTAATAAAGGATAAATACTTTATCCTTTGTTATCTATCTTTTTTATAGATGAAACGTTAGTTTAATTTTACTATATTAAATGGTTATGTTATAATTTTAAACTGTGATTTTAAATAAAACTTGTTATTTTTGAACTTATTCCTAATAATGATGGATATTGTTCCATAGATTTGGTATTTAGGCTAGCTGGAGGACAGAATATTTGTCGCGCTAACCGGGCGTGGAGGACTTGATAACTAGGTGGAGGACTCTAGGCCCGGCGTGTCCCCAGGCAAGTCCCGTTCTGATGAGGTGAAGGGACAGGAAGTGGAACGGACTCCCCATAATTTGCTTTCTCATAAGAATTATTGGTTGGAGAAACCTCACCACGGCTTCTCCACATATTCCTTATTTTCAGAATTTTCAATCTTTATTACAACATAATCATATTTTTTTATTAATCGTAATTAATTTCCAAAATTTAAAGATATTCGAAAAAATGGTTTTGTAAGAGAAGACCCAAGGTATACACTATTGCCCTTTAGATATTTCTCCTCCTAGGGTCTCCAGACCCTTAGGAATTAATGTTATAAAAATAAAAAGCAAATGAAATTTTCCCTGATTTTTTTTCTCGAATAAATTCCAATAGGCTAAAAAAGTTATTACGTCATCTCTTAATTAGTTTCTTAAATCAACACCAAAAATAATAATAACATTTTTTGTCATTGCGTATGTTGAAAACTATTAATAAAGTAGAATACTGGTACTGGTATTTGTGAAGAGAGCTACCAGCCACTGTGGGTGAGTCAAGATTAATTTCAAAGGCTGCCAATAAATAAACATTGGGCCTCATTCTGGCCCCAACGCACTCTGCCCGGTTTCCAGTGGAGTAGGGTTATAGTTTTGAGAAATCCACACATATATATATATATATATATATATATATATATATATATATATGGATTATATATATTTTAATTTAGCCGTTTGTCCAACTAAAGGGCTTTATTCCATAGTTGATATACTTTATGCAAAAAGTGGTCTTGTGTGTAATTAGGTAAAATTGAAAAGAAAACATGATTTTCTATTTAATCATTTTTTTTATATTTCTTTCTCCTACAATATAAGGAATTACATTTTGTAGATTTTTGATCCGCGCCTAAAAACAAAGTCGGTTTTTTTTCTCTCTTCCAGTTCGATTCCTCTTAGAAAAAATATAATTAAAAGAGAACGTAATGCATTAAAAAAAAAATAAGTGAAAAACGGTACGATAAAGATGAATTTTTTTATTAGATACTAACCTATTCTGCTCGGAACGTTAATAACGCCAATGATATATTCCATGGGTCGTCAGCAAAATAAAAGTTAACCCTTACAGACCGGATGAACATAACCGACAAAGGCTTCTTACTCACAATCAGTCATATCTATTATTTTCATTTTTTCTTATTTTTTTTATTTTTATTTTTTTTAATATGTTTTTTCTTGATAGTTATAATTGAGTTGTATTTAGATTTCCGACTATAGTTTGTTTTATATTTTTTTGTATTATAAATGAAGTTTTTTATTAATTCAGATCGAGGTAATATTTTATAAGCATAAAATGTACGGAACACTTAGAAATAAATATCCGATGTGCCGTAAACCTCATACAGGAGAAAAAAAATAGTGGGATGTTTAGGAACTGTTGTTCCTTGTAGTCTCCACTTTTACACAATGTTAGAAATATGTGAGAAATGTATGAATATTGTAAAATATTCTTTTTTGATATCAGGCAAAATATGTTATTCTTTAAGAAGAGCGATTTCCTCGTATGAGAGGTACTATTGTTATTTTCTTAATATTTTGTATTATTGTTATTTTCTCTGTGAAGTTTGTGAAACTAACAGAATAATTTTCTTAATTATTATTTTTACAGACTTAGTATCGACTGGACACTAGTATGACGTAGTAGAGGCGTATTTGAAGATAGTAGAGCAGAGAGGAGGGACTTGGGACGGTGACCCTATCCCTGTCGTGAGCCCACAATTACACACGGCCCAAACTTAATCCCACGTTTTACTTGATTACAACTCGTTCCTTACTCCACCTCTATTCCGAATCCAGTCCCGTCTATTCCAGAGCTATTTGAATCGCCCATTAGACCCGAATGTCCGATAACTGTCGAGGGGCCCGATCCTTGGTAGGATCTGGGTGCCCGGGAGAGGGCTCATCACAATTTTTTAAGTATGTCTTTAATCTATTAATTATTTTAAGTAATAATCTGTTAATAACGTTGATAGTTACAACTTTTGAAATAACCAAAGTCAAGGGTACTGGTACTTGTAAGCCCGAGTTAAAACCTCTAGGAGGGCTCTACATTTCTAGGGGCGACCCTTTATATGAGTATTGAAGACGCCCTGCTTAAAGCTGTTCCTCAGTTGGCCTCTCCATTCCTTATCACAAAAAAAATCAAAGCTTTATAGAGATCAAATGAAAATAATTTACTCACCGATATGTATAAAAAAGGGTTTTCGTTTCGATTCTTGAACCACCAATCACTCTTTGAATATTATACAATTCCGTCAGTTTTGAGAAACACGAAAGATTTTGACGATACTTTGGGGCATAACTTACAAGCTTCTTCGTATCGTGACAAAAGTTGTATATTTGTCTGAATATCTTTCAAAACTAGTCTCGGTACGAATAAGCAAATTTAGGATGTTTTGCGTAAAAAAAAAGTACTGTTTCGAAAAGGAAGATTAGAGATGGTAGTAGAACAATTAACTGATTTAAAAAAAAATATATTTACTTATTTTTATCTGAACAAGTTTTTATTTCGTTTTAATTATTATGTATAAATATATTATGCCTCGCAGACGAGCTAAGCATTAATTATGAATGAAATAGTAAATTAAAAACCTATATATATTTTATTGGAAAAAAATCGGTGAAATAAATTATCTTGATATTGCACATTGGTATTTTTATATCGATGCAATTTATCGATAAAAAATGGAATGAGTAAAATAATGTAATTAACTAATTAATGTATCTGCTGAAAAATGACAACTGAAATTTATCCCAATGGAACACGAATACTTAAACATAAAATTTTCCATTCATACTTGAAGATAAACAAACATTAGTGAAATTAAATAATGGCTTTCGATGTCTCGACAAATGACCCGTATTTTTTAAGGTCATTAATCTCCTAAAATCAGGAGTGGGTACAGTTGATCGTAGATGCGATTTTAGGAGTTGGTCGGGGGAGCGATCTATGAAGAAAACTACTCTAATAAGTGAAAAATATTTTTATTGTGTGCCTATATAATGAAAATAAAAATAAATTCCGCTTATTAATGTTTTATTTTTCGTTAACCGCATCCCCTGGCCAATTTCTATTTTATATATCCTTCAGTGTTTGTGAAGATTGTTGATTCCATGAAAAGTTCTAGCTTCCTCACTAAGAAATCATGACCAGCACTGGATCATGAGATGGAAATCGTGATTAACTTAATAAGAGCCATCTCTTTCTCTAAAAAAAGTGATGACCAAAGGGAAGATAGGTACTTACTCTCTTTTCTAAAACTGAAAAAGTTGGATTTCACTTGGTCCAAATGATTCACTCAACTCGTCATTATTCAGTTTTTTTATTTGGTGTCGCAAGACTCACTTCCAATGGAATAGTACGGACGTGGGATCATAGATTTTAATGGATCTATGTTTGCCTATACTAGGTCGAAACGTGTTGGACACGTAGACCTTTACTCTGTCTAGATTTGAAGGTCCTTGTATGCCAATCGATTTGATTTTATCTGCAAAATAAAAAATTAATATTATCGATTGTATAAAATGAGTTTAAATGTACAAAAACCAAAAGACGCTTGCAATAAAGAAAGCAAAAAAAAGAAAGATTTGTTTTTAGCGTCATTGATTTTCTTGAGGATTTTTTTCCTCCTGTCGATGTCCGGCGTTCACTTAAGCGTTAATAATTCCTCAGAATTTTTATACAATTTCAACGCTAATACAATCATTGGAAAGCTGAATTTCTGAACTCGAACCCATACCAATAACCTTTAGGTTTTATGCCTTTATAAGGGAGAAAAAGTAGAGTACAATAAAGAAAAATTCCTCAAACGTTTTATTTTACGTCTTCGGTTCTAATTTGTTTACGGAGGTGGCATTTCGTGGAAGTTTATCGGCCTCTAAACCACTCCCAAGTTTCGTATGGATTGGTTTGGTGTCGTGTTGATGTTACGGTAACATTTGTGATTTTCTTATTTAATTTATAGATATTATATTGTAACGCTTTACAAATAATACTAGCTTTGATTAGATGGAGGTCCTTCGAGAGATTCTTATTTCAAAAATAGTAAGTTTTAACATTGATACAGGCTTAGATAGATCCTGTATGGTTATTAAATCGGAAAATTTATACATACATTGTTACGTTCTTAAAATGATGCTAGCTTTGGCGAGGATGGAGGTCCTTGGAGAATATCCTTATTTCTAAAATGGTCTGTTTTAACATTGATAAAGACTTAGATAGATCCTGGCTAGTTATTAAATCGGAACGGACTATATTAGCGAATAGAAGAGAGACATAAAGGCTAAAATAGTATACTTTAATAGTCGACTAATTCTTCCCGTATTCTCTCCGACTACTTAGTCCCGAAAATTTAAGGCAAAATTTTGAGCAAACAAAATTTATTTTTCGATTGATATGAAAATTAGGATTTATTGGTTTTCTGAGGTGCGGAAAATGAATATTAACTTTGTTACCTAACGATATTAAAAAATATTTTAAAGCTACTCTAACTCAGCAACTGGAGACATGAGGCTGCAACTGTAATAAAAATAGGAAATATAAGAAAGGAGACTAGGAACTGATGGGCCTTTGAAAGTGAATTGAAGAAATAAAACACGCTATATCTGTCATGTTTATCGATTCACGCAAACAGGGTTATCAGTTGTCAATATGGTTTCTATTAAAACTATTTAAATAAATTTGATTTTCTCTCCCATAATTCTTGCAAGACAGATGAGTAGCTAGTTTCACTCTAAGAAGGCAGGGCAATATATCCTGACTAGCCCCTATGTAAAGCATGTGAGCCGAAAGTCCAGTTTCACCCGGTGAGCCGCATCACTTTCTATACATCTATAGTAGTGATAATAGTCCATACCTCCCATATAGTGAACCCAACTACATTTTCTCTTTCCTCGTATCTTCCCTATTCTTGTTATTGTTATACAAAAGGAGAGTTTTCAATAGCCTTTTGATTATTCTATGCTTTGAGAAGGACCTACTTCTCGTCGAGATTTGTAGAATTTAAACTTTTGTGTCGGTGTCGATAATATTCTTTTATGTATATCAATGATAGGCTTTAGCAGATTGTTATTTAATGTCCTTATTTACTCCAACCAGAGCAGGAAGGAATGGTTCTCGTCCTGATAATTTTATTTAAATTTGGTGCGTGCAGTATATAATAATTTTAATTTATATTATACGTATCAGTTTCAAATTCGAATCGAATGTAGATTTCATTACAATTCTTAAATATCTTTTCAATTTTTTAAACAATAATTATTAATAATTCACCTTAGTCCTAATTAGAAACCACAGAGATTCGATTATTTGTTATTGAATATAATGTTCCTCTCTCTGTTTGTCCTATTTGTGTTGTCTGTTTTGAATTAATTGTGGTTTCGATGAGGATTGGGGTAGTTCATTGGACTCCCAACTACCGGGTTCTCTTAAGATGCGTTTACACGTTTGCCAAGCAATGCCATGTCCCAAATCTCCACAAACGGTATACTATACAAGGTACAGTAAATGAGACGCTTGACAAACGCTTGGCAGACTAGTAAACAACGTGGCATCAGTATTGCCAAATTGGAGTTTTTCCTTTAGATTTAGGTAGTTTTTTTTATCCTCTGGCATTTGCGGGATGGCTATTTGGCCATGGTGGCAAATTTTCAATAAAATGAAAAAGTTCAATAACAAAAAAGTTCTTTCAGTCTGAAACTGCCTAGGCTGCCTAGCACGGAAAGTTCCAACATTAAAAAAATAATAATTGAAAAAATATTTATACATATACATATGGGTAATTCATTATATGTATATCTATTCATCAAAAAATATACGAGCATGCGTTTTAAATGAGAATATTCTTTGCTGAGGCGATACTGTCAGTGTAGAGGTGGTAGACTGCTATTCCGCGGCAATAGGGTAAATCCGTCTCTGGCCTCTTGAGTTTTTTTGGGGAAGGATTATTCCTTTCGGCTTAAACTATTTTTATTTTGAAAAGAAACAATTGGAAATATATTTTAAAAAAATATAAAATAAATTAAAAATACCTAATGTCTTATAAATACCAAATGTTTAGATATAACACTATCGCTTATGTAGCGCTTGCCACAGGCTTCCTTTGATTTGTGCACAAACATCAACTGTAGACTGAATCAGTAACCAACTCAGGCAAACGCGTTAGCCAAACGAGTATTTACACGCGAGTACTTTATTTACACGCTTGGGGTTGCGGACACTTGCCATTGTTTGCCAAATCTGTAAACGCACCTTTAGATAATTTATTTTATGCTCTTTTAGCTGTGCATCTTCTCTGGATTAAAACCTCATTCTGTAACCATTAATCAACACAATAGAAGTTCATGTTCCTTATCATCTTCGAAGGTCAATACTTCGCTATCAGCTACCGAACTTCTGATTGCAATGTTACTGTTTCTCATTAAACTTTAAACTTTCGTGAATATTGATCGTTTCAGTATTAGATTATTCTAAATGACATTGATAAACACATAGTAGCTTTAATATTATTTTTCTTCCTTCGTCCAATTATGCCGTTAGGGTATTACGATAACGAATGTTTTTACTTCGTCCCGGTGCTGTTAGTTATCGGATTAAATATCGAGGACGGAATGGTACCGTTTTCCCACGGTAGTACATATATAATAATTCATTGCCGAAACCGGTTGCCGGCTAAGGAATATATTGGGGTCAGATGAAGACAAGCTAACGGTAGAAGGTGGAAGAGTAATACCGGGATACAGGAGACAGTCTCTGGTTGCCCGGCCCGACTGTTGGCTCTCGGACTGGATTATTCAGATCGAGTCCGGCATCTTTCGTTCCTCGCTGATATCGCCGTGTTAGATTCAAAATTCAATAAAATGACAGGGAACGAGATATTTATTAGTTTAACATAAAAATGATAATTATTACAACCTGTAATAGAGAGATAAATCTGTCTTTTAACAATCAATTGATAAAATTAATTTTAAAGTTAAAATCAAAGATAGGCGGAACGTGTTTTCATGTTTGTCTTCCTCACGGAATACTTAGAATGCCGTCAGGCAGGGAGACAGATGTGGAGTCCCGCTGAAAGGAGTTAAGGGCCACATACGGACCTCGCAAGAACGGGACTGTGGTCCCATAGATCGCGACGGGAGAGGTAGTTCGAACAATAGGCTGTAGCAGGCTAGTTCTGAGGCTGTGTCGTGGTCGAGGAGAACGCATTCCTCCCACTTACTGTGATATAGGACTTAAGCGCTGGAAATAATTACAGGATTAGTTTAGACAGTAACCACCTTCTTCCTAAAATGCCCTGCTTAAATAGGTTTCTCTAAAATTTAATTAATTGGAAAAGTCCTTATCTTCGGCGTTAAAAAAAAAAAAAAATTTTAAATCTTTTAAATTTATATCAAATATCCAGAATGAAGAATTTTGGGACAACTAAAACATTTATTTTTATTAGAACGAACACTAGACACAGATTAAGTTCTACTTAGAAGTCGTTATATCACCCATTTTGTTTATTGGATTGGCCTAAGTATTGGGGATTAAAGGGTCTAACAATTAAAATTTCTGAAGTTAGGATGTTGCTTTGTCTCATTCAAATTTGAAGGTTTGCCCACATTGAGCTTGAGAATTGATTGGAGTTAAAATTTATTTTTCATTAAATATATTGGTAATTGCTCAACCAAAAACCACTAAAATTTCACAATTCATGTTTATAACACGGAAAAACTCAAACTTCTTAATTTTGACATTTTTATATTTAATCCATTCATGTGCCTATTAGCACATGCATCAGACTTAATGAAACACCCAATATGTTATGTGGATAAAATTTGGCGTAAATGACGTGAGAGGGATTCGTATACCAACTGGCAGATATGGGGAGCAAAAACTACCATTTGTCCAGTTGACATCCGCATGATGGTATAGAAGGATCAATCTAATTAGGGATTGATAAATTATTTGCCACTTCTATAAACTTGTTTTATTGAAAACTAGTTTCGAATGTTATACATTCATCTTCAGTTCAACATATAATATATAATATAATTCATTTAAACCTTGGTGAGTACCAACATGTATTTGATTTCTTGTCTTAATTAAATTCATATTTCATAAATGTTTTATAGTACAGATTTTATTACATCTAATTCAATACGTATTATAATACCAAACTATATTTTGAATTGCTTATTTGAAATTTTTGTGTGTTTGTAGAAAGAACTAAAGATGAATGTATAACATTCGAAACCAGTTTTCAATAAAACAAATTTATAGAAGTGGCAAATAATTTATCAATCCCTAATTACAATATGTCCTTCAACCAGATCCTTTCGAATCTCCATTGATTATTTTGAGGAGTTTCTGTTGTGAATACGTCTTCTATTAGTGGGCCTGTATGTCCTGTTATTTTTTAGTAGAATAGTCTCTGAGTATTTTTATGAACGTAGGTATTGTTAACATCTTTTTGTGTTGGTCTAATACTTTTTGATATTTAAGGTTGAACTTTTTATTAATATGTATTCCTAAGTCAAGATGGCTTTCATTATCTCTTTCGTCGTTTTTGTAGCATCGAGAGTTTTGTGTGTGAATAATTTTTGGATATTATTTTACTGGAGCTACTGTCTGTACAGGGGATTTTGGCGGACTTTAAATGCACTATGAAATTTTCTCGAAGTATTCTTTGTGTTCCTCATTTCTATTGACTAACCGCTTAAATTCTAATCTTAAATTATTCTAATTATGTATTTTGAGAGTTTTTTTGAACTAGGGATTGACAAAAAAAAAATACTGGGATATTAAGAAAATCAATGACATTATTTATTATTTATTTTTATGGTAAAAGATTGACAAATTGAATATGCTATATAAAATATAATGTGTAAAAGGTTTGAACATTCCCTTATTTAAATATTTATTATTTCTTTTATATTTATGCATATTGTAGTTTTAAACTGGTTTTTAGTTTATGCATTTAAATTTCTTGTGAAAATTGAAGTTTAGGAACCAGTTATAGTGAATAGATTTTTATCAAGTCTTAGTTTCAGAAAATAGTAATAATAATTAAAATCGTCATGAGATTCCTATTGAGAATGAAATCCATTCTATATTTAGCTTTTTCGTTGATTTTTCTCCGTGGGAGGACAGACAGATTAGGCATACTGTCAGACTATAGCAATTACTGTGAAACTCCTACACAAAGACGTCGCCAGGCCAAGTGCACCTTATTTATATAATGGAGGAGGTTCAATTTAATTACCTCGAGCTTGAGAACAAAATGAACAATAATTACATGGTTTCGACAGCTCGATAATTAATTCCTGGACTGAAATAGCTGCATTTTAGAAAAAAAGTGAAATTTCACTTTTGGTTGTTTTTCTATCACTTGTAAAGCGGTTTCTTTTTTTGGAAATTCATTAAAATAGCCTTAAAACGACTTATATTTTAATTTTTCGTCAACTCACTAAAACTGATTAGAACTTCACATAATCGTGATTGCCAGGTTTCTAGAGGTCGCTACAAGAATTATCGAAACACAGATTTCCTTTAAAATATTATTTTTCTAATGTGAGTTCCAACAACTTAATTTGCTTTAAACTTTTTTAAATAATAAATTCTTTATATATTCTCCGGAACATGTCACTTTAAAATAACATTAAAGACTTGAGCTTACGTGCCGTAAAATCATTAACAAATTATAATAGAAAAAGAAAATACAAACATATGAAGTAATAATAAATCATAATGAAATATTTATTTTTATCCTTTTAAAAAAATGAAAGTTCTATTATTAATAAATTAACACTTTTAGTGTCTACTGAATTCGTTTTATTTGGTATTTATTTCTATTAATTTATTTTGAGATAAAGTTCTCTCACTATGTGAATATTAAGCCATCACTTGCAATATATACATCATCTATAATATAATGTAATATATTATTTGTCGTTTTTTTTTCCAAATGCTACGAACAGCGATGAATCTTCGTTGGCGCTAAAAGGGTTGAAAATGAAAATACTAGGTTGTTACAAAAGTCTTTGTGCATTAATTCATTGCAGACAATAATGTTTCCATTATTATATTATACATTATACATAACACTGATGTATATATCGTTGTTTACTTTGACTAATCCTTTATTTAATTATGTATACCAACTATCTCTACCTTTCATTCCATTTTATAAATATCACTTATAACGCTGGAAGAAACATTTGTCATTCCTGGTCTATTCAGGCACTCCTGGAAAAAAGGATTCAAGTGCGAAGTAAGCAGCTGAGGAAATTTGTGCAGTGGAAGGTGAAAATGTGCATTGTAATGAAGTAGCGTTTTGGTTCAGGCGGTTCAATTCTGGGAACAACAGCCTTCAAGGTAGTACTTTGTGTTTGGTGGAATTATGAGGATGTTTTGCTCTTTGATCTGGTTCCAGATGGCAGGGCTACTGACGTTCAGTTTTTCTGTGAGCAATTCGAAAGAGCATATAGGGTTTTAAAAGAGGCGTCTCCTGCTTTGATCATATGAAAGTGGTTTCAGCAAGACAATGCTTCTGCCAATCATCACTCTGAATAACATGTTATCAGGATGTGAGGAGTTTTCCGTCTTGAAATCCAAGGACAACCAATTCAACTTTTGGTAGAAAGGTAGGTTAAAGTAATTGGCAATCATGTCCTATATTTTGAAGAATAATTTTAATATGTAGATTTTATACTGAAATTTAAATAAAACATATTTTATGTACAAAGACTTAGTAACGACCTAGTAAAAAAAGAACGAACTAATATTAATTTAAAAAAAAATTTAATTAGGAACTCATTTTTTTATTTTTTTTTATTTTCACGTTTACCCTGTAGAGTTTTAGTTCATTGTATGATACTGTGTTGAGTATCATAAGAGGTTTACATTTAATATTGCATATCGTCTCTTCGAATTTGTTTTAAAATAAATGATTTAAAAGCTGGTTAGTTTTCGTCTTATGCAATATTTGCCTAATTTTTATAGAGGCCAGCAATTTCGATAATTATAATTCACACACACATATATATATATATATATATATATATATATATATATATATATATATATATATATATATATAAGTTAAGTTGGGACTTACATTAGTATAGCCACTAATTCTAAATTGGCATTGTAAACATTGTAAATAGTATATATACAGGATTAGAATCTGAATAAAGTTAGTGTTTAACCAGCCTTCCTGTGAGTACTTTATCTCCCCATTTCCTCTTTTTTTTTATGTTTTGCGTGTTGAAGCTCTTAAGTGGTGCCGAAACCCGGGATCTTTTTTAGCAGTTCGCAGTGAGAATTTTTTTCTTCTTTTTCCTTTTTTTCTTACGGAAGAGTATTTTGATTTTGTTACTTATCAATTTTTATTTCTATTTTTCTCACTCTTTTTTTTGAAAAATGAATGAACAAGGGCAAAGAGAGATCCTTAGGCCAGCAACGTTAACGCTGGAGCCTTCACAGCCAGAATCGGTGAATCCCGAATTCCCGCCATTGTCATCAGCAACTCTAACAATGGCGCGAGCGGACTTAGCTGCGCAGGAGGCGAATAGAATCGCACAGGAGACGAACGAATTAGAAAGAATGAAGCTCAAAAAGGCAAATGCGCAAGATATCAGAAGAGAAATTTCCGATTTAGAGAAATTTAACGGAGATGTGGGGGAGTTAAATCATTTTCTCAAAGGCGGGGACGGGATTATGAACAGCATACAATCCCAGGTAGCAGTAGACCTCCTAGAAGAATCAGATGCCAAAAGGTTACGGGTGGCCCTAGCACGGCGGGTCAGAAGGAGTGTTCTAAACCTGATTCAAGCGGATGAGGATACCGCGTGGCAGGTAATCAAGGAAAGACTGAAGAAAGCCTATGGAGGGGGGCGATGGGTCCCAGAAGAAGATATGCTTCAAATGTTCCGAGACATGAAGAGAACGAACCAGACAAACGGTCAGTACGCTGCAGGTCTCCTCGTGAAGCTAAACAGGATAAACGAGAAGTTGCGAGAGGTAATGGACACAAGTGCAGTCGAGGCGTGGATGATATTTATGACCACGGTACTGAAGGTTCAGTTAGCCAGGGATACTGGGAGGAAGGACGGTCTACCCAGAGATAAATCGTTTATAGAATGTGCACAGGAAATGGTGGACGCGAGTGCACGTGACGAGGAAGATAGAGAGGAGTTTGAACCAGGGTGGAGTAGGGTGTCTTACCGAAGAAACGAGGCAGGGAAGAATAGAGTAAGACAGGACCTAGGAAGAAGGAGAGAGGGAGAGCTTGGGAGAAGAGAAAAAGGACCAAGAGAAAGAAGGCAATTTGTGGATAGGAAGAGTGGCAGAAGAGAGGAAAGAAAGTGCCATGAATGTGGCAAGACAGGGCACTTGGTAGCTCAGTGCCCGCGTACGCGTTGTTTTGAATGCCACAACGAGGGACATATGGCCAGACAATGCCCATATATACGGCGCAGGGAGCACGACCGAGGAGAACCGATGGAGGTCAACGCTCAAAGAATTTGGCGGAGGAGCAGAATACCGTCGGAATCGGCCAGGTCTTCAGAGACTTCAGGGTCCGAGACGGAGAGCAGCGAACCCGGCGGCAGAGGAACCCCTGGGGGAAGGAGCAAGCAGCGGAGTGCAGGACGGCGAATAGAGCAGGTAAAGAGAGAATGAGGAGCGTGTGAACGGAGGGGCAACCTTTTTTGTGTAAATAGTGTGGTAAAGAAGTGTGATCGGTTGCCTGTTATAGAGTTTTATAAAGGGTGGAAGTGTTTGGTGGATACAGGAAGTTCCTGTACGTTAGTGAGTAGCGATAAGTTGGAAGTGCTATTTAAAGGAAAGGTTAAGCCAGGCGTGAGACCATGTCAGTGTAAAGTAGTCACTTTGAGTGGGCCCTGTACGATAGAGGGAGAACTAGATCTAACCTTAGACAAGTGGGGAAAAAAGGGAGAGGTGATGACGTTGCATGTTGTAGAAATCATGCCGCGCGAGTATGGGGGAATTTTAGGGTGTGATCTATTTAGCAAACTAGGCGCGAATATCCGGAGTTCAGGAGGCCGTTGGGCAATTAAGATCGGGAAAAAGAAGTATGAAACGGTACAGGACGTGAAAGGGAGCGTTAGGTGTGTCGGGGTAATCAACAAAGGGGCGGACTGGAGACAAGGTATAAGGGAGGAGTTCGCCGACATTTTTTTTCACGAAGGAGACCCATTGAGTGCGACGGGGGAAACTCTACACGAAATTAATTTGAAGTCGGATAAGGTTACCTACGTGAAGGAACGGAGATACCCACAAGCATTGAGGGGACACATTCGCGAGGAAATCGAGGAGCTAAAACGTCAAAGGATCATCGTGGATAGTACCTCGCCTTTTAATAGTCCACTATGGGCAGTTAAGAAGAAACTCGTCGATGGAGAAACAAAGGAGCGTTACAGGGTAGTGGTTGACTTCCGGCAATTAAATGAGAACACGCTCGACGAAAAGTACCCCATTCCTAGATTGGAGGACATCTTGGATAGACTGGGTGGAGCATCGGTGTTTAGTACACTCGATCTGAAATCAGGGTACCATCAAATTCGCATGCACCCTAGGGACCAGGCCAAAACAGCGTTTACTTTCGAAAGGGGGCATTACGAATTTACCCGTATGCCGTTCGGCTTAAAGAATGCACCCATAACGTTCCAAAGACTGATGGACGAATTTTTGCGTGGGCTGGACGAAAACAAGTGCCAGGTATACATGGACGACCTCCTGGTTTTTAGTAAGACAGAGGCGAATCATATAGAGGATCTGCGACAAGTCTTCACTAGAATACGACAGTTTGGGCTGAAACTATCGCAGGAAAAATCGACATTGGGTCAAAAACAGATTAATTTTCTGGGACATGTGATTTCTGCGGAAGGGGTACGACCAGACGGAAAGAAAGTAGAGGCAATTGGAAAAATGGCAATGCCTAGCGATGTGAAGGGGATCAGGAGACTGTTGGGAACTTTAAACTACTACCGTCGATTTGTCCCGGAGATGGCTGAAAATCTGGTACCTCTGAATGAACTGTTGCGGAAGGGGCGCACGGTTAGAATTACGCCAGAGATTGAGGCGAATATTAGAAAATGCATGTTGAGGTTACAAACGGAGCCAGTCCTCGCATTCCCAGACTTTTCCAAACCATTTTCAATCACCACGGATGCCAGCGAATATGCACTGGGGGCGGTTCTATCGCAGGAGGGTGAGAGTGGGGAAAGACCTGTGGCTTATGCTAGCAGGAGGCTTACGGATGCGGAAGCCCGGTATAGCGCACTGGAACGAGAATTGCTTGGAATTGTATGGGCAGTGCAACACTTTCGGCCGTATATATTCGGGAGAAGGTTTAAAGTACATACCGATCATCGTCCTCTGTTGTGGGTGGGCAATCTGAAGGAGACCTCAGCTAGAGTCACACGGTGGAAGGAGATTCTAAGCCAGTACAATCTGGAAGTAGCTTATAAACCAGGTAAAGATAATGTTGTAGCGGACTGGTTATCTCGCGCGTTACAGGTAAATATGGTGGAAACAGAGGCTGGGGAAGCATCGGGAGACTTACAAAGGTTCGTGAGGGAATGGACGCCAGACGGCGAAGGAGAACGCGGGACCGATCATCAAAGCAATGGGGACCCCTCGGATGACGAGTCAGGGGACGAGAGACCAGCAGAGATGGAGGAGCTGGACGACATAATTAACGACAAGGCTCGACAGGTCATATGGACGACAAGGACTACGGGACTTGTAAAAATGGATTTTTCCAAATACGAAAGACATACCATCGTCACTATTTGGTCTCAACCGGGAGTCAAGGAGGAGCAAATCTGCCGAGTGTTGAAAGACGCATCGAAGGTAGGCGCGACCCATTATTTATATGTCGGCAACGCAACGGTGTGGGATAAGATCCGCAACTTGTGGAAGAATGAAAAAATAGGGATAGACAGATCCTTTATCCGATGCCGCTCTATTGTGGAGACCATCCGCGATCCCGAACAGCAAAAAGACGTGACGATCGCTTACCACCAAGGGAAGACAAACCACCGCGGAATCAACGAGACGTTGGCGTCATTGAAAAGAAGATATTATTGGGTAGGGATGCGGAAGACGGTAGAAGAGGTTATGCGTAACTGCCACATTTGCCATACAGCTAAATATGACCGGCACCCCCCCGTAGGATTACAAACCGAGACGAGGACGCCTACGGTGCCGTTAACGGACCTTCAAGTGGACACGTTTACGTGGAGAGGATTTAAATGGGTGACAGTAGTGGACACCTTTAGCAAGGCAGGAGGGAGTTAAGTTGGGACTTACATTAGTATAGCCACTAATTCTAAACTGGCATTGTAAACATTGTAAATAGTATATATAGAGGATTAGAATCTGAATAAAGTTAGTGTTTAACCAGCCTTCCTGTGAGTACTTTATCTCCCCATTTCCTCTTTTTTTTTATGTTTTGCGTGTTGAAGCTCTTAAGTTATATATATATATATATATATATATATATATATATATATATATATATATATATATATATATATATATATATATATATATATTATATATATATTATATTATATTTTTTTTAATGAAAAAATCGATTAATTATATGTTTTTTGTCTAGTGTTTTTTGTTAGAATAGTTGACCTGATTGCATTCTCAACATATACTTGATAATGGTAGAATTTCGTGCCGAAATGATGTATTGTATATGTAGTCTTTTTTTAATTTTATTATAATTGATTAATAAAGGACAATGCGTCATTGCCGGTATGATCAAAAATTGGTTATGTGATTTTGACATTATTAGAAACAAGATTTTATCTCTTATGTGCAGGTGAAATGTACTCATGTGCTAAAAAATCGTAGCAGAACCAAAAAATTATCAACAAATGTACTCAATAGATGCTGCTTGAAATCACCCATTTGTGACTTCAAAGATAGCTTCCACATAAATGAAGTTAGAGTTATTTGTCTACCATATTGGAATAATTTATTTGATAATAATAACATGGAACACCATGTTGGAATGCTTATAATTAATTTATAATATTATGTTTTATAAAATTGCTTATAAATCAGTTTTTCGTTTGCCCTGTAAAATCATGTGTTCGACACATAAGGGATTTCACGGCGGCAATGAAGAATTATTTTAGTGAACAAAACGCCTACAATTTTTTTCATCATCTGAAATAATATTAATATCTTATCTTAAGTTCTATAGTTATTGATATATATTTGCAAACCTAATTAGTTTGCTGTAGCTCATACGAGTAAATTTTTGGAGAAGTGACATTTCAAAGAAAATTATAGTGTCTGAGTGTTTTTTTTATGAATTTAGATTCTTATTATGTTATTATTAAATTTGACTCTAAGATTTTAAAGCAGATCTTATTTGTTCAATATTCATTTGTAAAAATAAATAAATAAAAGTCTTCATAGTTGAACATAACGAAATCCTTCACTGAATGTTAGAAAAAAAAAACTCTGTTCCTAATCTTCCTAAGAAATGCAGCCTCTTCTTCTGGTGGTAATTCCTTTTCTCTTTCTGCAATTTTTTCTTTAAAAATTTCAAGCGATCTGCTATTGTTATTTTGCCATTCTCTTTTATGGTTTGTCTTACATCTGCAACTCTTTCAGCAGCCTCGAACCAGACGAGCCTATTTCTGTGGAATGATTTTAATAAGATGGCAGAGTATATGAAAAATACTATGTTAGTTCACTGTCACCTTAATGAGTATTAAATTTAATATATGTTCAGCATAATCTTATGTAACAAACAGTGCTTAAAGAATGAATACTAGCGTTATTCACTATCAAGATTTATTATTCATTTATGATATATATCAATTGACCTTCTGGTTTTGAGAACTGCACACAATTTTTTTTTGTAACAGAATAAATATTCATAAATTTTTTTTTTAATCATACGGTAGATATTAATGCGCTAAATAATAAAAAAATAAATAGAAATATTATATAAAATTTATTGAAGTTCTTTTTTTCTTTTGTTCTTTTTTTCAAGCGGAAGGAAGGTAACACAACCATCCTTTACCTATTTATCGGTTCGAGGATGACAAGAGCGTTCATTGTGCTGATTGACTGACCAGAATGCCGACAGTTTAATCTGGAGCGTGTTATATGCCTCGATGACGGTAAACAGTTGTCATTGTGACAGAGATAGGTCCTCGTCATTGAGTAGGGAATACTATACGAGATGAGAACCCAGGCTGTAGGCTATAGATGTCCCATCGCGGCCACCGTACCAGATATGTCTCCCATCTGCATGTCTTCAATGGCCTTTGTCATCGTCTTATCTTGACACGCTCTCGTTGTGTCAGCCGTGGCGCATGGTCTTTCCTGTTAGTTTTGTTATGCTTTCCAGATTTTTTTTTTATGTGATACATTTTTTCTGTAGTACAAAATCCATGATTTTCTTCCTACGTGCCTATAAAAATTTAGTGCTGGTATATTCTGGTTACTTTTATTGTTTTTACATAACCTTCAACAAGAATTAAAATAAATTTCAACAAATCAGCTTTACTCTTAATCTTAAACCTACAACATTCTGTGCTTCAGTAGCTTTTAATAATATTTCCTTTATATCTGTAAAACAGACCCACTACCATGGACTTCATTTGGACAAACGACTAACATGGAATTTCCATAAATAAAGAATACTTATTTTTTAGTGGGATAAAGGTAATATTAATGTTTTAAAGTTATTTGAATTCACATCAGAAACTTTAATGGTGTCAAGCTTGAGGATAAAATTAACTGCTATCAAATCAACCTTCATTATTCGATTCCTACATTTATATATATACACCCTTAAATAATATTTCGCTTGTCCATGATAGGTTGCTTATCCCTGTTTAACAGATCCATTATTTAGAACTTCATCTGGACAAACGACAAACATGACGTCTTCATTCAAGTAGGTATGAAACGACAAGAAACTACTCGTCTTTTTCGATTTCTTCAACGTTTATGTATTCGTAGAACAAGATAGAATTGATGTTTGTGGCTCAACTAAATGCCATCCAATTGGTTTATTATTTTCAATAATGAAACTTTGTAATCGTCCAAAAAAAAAAAGTTTAACCCCCGCCAAAATTTGAGGTTTATCGAATTATCGAATAAAAATATAAAATCCACCCTCCAGCTGTACGCCGTATGCGGCTTTTTTCCGAGAATTCTGAACCAATATTCTGTACCAAAGTCAGTGGTCATCCTACGTTCCTATGTTCTGGTCATGATTCTCTGATATCGACATTACAATCCGTCTTTCCGTTTCGAAATGCCGTCCGATTAGAGATTTTATACCCTCGTAACTTGGCTATTTATAGCAATTATCTGGGAAACTATAACAGTTACGAAGAAAATGGATAATAACATTCTGAAAGCAAATATTATCAGATTTAACACATTTTTCTGTACGATGTATCGTTTTCGAGATATTAGTGAAGAACTGAAGGAAGGCTCCAATGCACCTCTTTGTTTTTATTTTATTCTTTTTTTATAGTCAATCGAAAGATTCCCTACAAAACAAAAATCATTGAAATCGGACCTGTATCAGCTAATATATAGCGTATTGAACTTTTTAGACTAACTGCCCGGCGATACAGGTCAGTGTAACCCTTGATCTCCTGAGTTTTCAATTGCGGACTCCCAGCTTTATCGCATCTCTCTCTACTTCATTCTTTCCCGGATCCATCTTCTACTTCTCTCTGCTTCTTGGTCTTCCCCTTCTTATTTTCCCACTGATGTGCGCCTCCAACATTTTCCTCAGTACTATTTCATCCTCCATTCTGATTCATGTCCTGCCCGTCTTAGGCTACTTGCTTTGATACAGTTATTTTCGAATACTCTCAGTTTAGGACAATCATCACTGAATTTCCGCTCTATATGCTTAATTTCGTTGCTTTTGACAACTGTTGAGACTTGAGAAGTTTCAGTTTTGTGTAGTAGGCTCTATTACCCGTCATTATTCTGCTGTTAATTTCTTTACTGAACTTAAAGATATGCTTTATAAAGTATTCATTCATATTCTCATGGAAACCGGTTCAGCTTTGGTTAGTTATTTGATAACGGGAAAATCTCCCGGAACATTCCAGATGCTCATTTGAAAGATAATCTAATTATCTGGACTCTAAACCAAAGCGATAAGGAATGTCGTGTGTATAGATACAATAGATATTTTTGAAATATGACTATATAAAAACTAACATCCCTCCTCTCCCTTAAATCCACTAGTTTTTGTTGACCAATCCAATTATTTACCAATAACCTTCCGAGTCGTCTGAAAGCAAAAAGGTCTTCGGTCCTTCATACCTTGAACTGTCATTGGAGTGCTACCGATGAGTTTACGTTATTATGACAGGAAAATTTTCTGAATAAGAAAGGTTTTGATAAAGCAAGCTCTATAAATAATTGAGAACTGACCTCCATTGAGACCCTCTGGCTAGCGGTGGAGACCAGTAGGAACAGAACCCAGGATTGGTTAGAACTCCTTTTTGTTTTCATTCTAGTTCTTAAAACGACATTGTATTTTTCTTTATATTATCCACTCGTTTTAATATTTTCCGAGCCTATCTCTTTAAAACGAATCCTTATGACCGACAATACCCACTTTTTGATATTTA